>JARQOD010000004.1:457374177-457397904 GCA_033576555.1 Oophaga sylvatica | reverse complement strand
CCTAGTTTATCTGGATGACTTCTTAACAGTGACTCTGTCTGCATTATTACAGTCAATTTCCCTGTCAGCGCATACACATGAATCCCATTTTGAAGGGCTTCAGACATATGCCCCAATGGAGCCACTGACCGTAGACTAAGACGTTATGTGAATATAGCCTTATAGCCCTCATTCTGAGTCTCATTGGAACTAGTTGAATCCTGCCGTTCAAGCCTACCATGAATGTAAATCCTGTATTTGCAATGCTCCAGTCTTAAACCAAACAGATTATGACAAGCTATTCTTCCTTGAAGTGTATGTCTTTGCTGTTGGTATAGGAACACTTCTGCTCAAAATTCCTCTGAATTTCTATAGATTTTTCTCCAAGAAATTTTGTCCCACAAAACAGAATTGTTCTAATGGTGACCATGACTTCTTAGCCATAACATTTGCTCTAGAGGAATTGCAGCATCTACTTGAAGGAACTAAGTTACTGATGACCATTATATGGACCATAAAAATCAGGAATATCTTCAGTTTGTAGGATTTATAGCCATCAAGATCGATGATTACTCTTCTTCTCATGGTTTGACTTTATCCTCACCTACTGTCCTGCTTGAAAAAACACAGGTCTGATGCCCTATCCAGGTCCTTTGATCCATGCAATGTCTCTAAAAATATGACACCACATGTCAATGAACCTAATGTATCCTTGCTTCCATCTCTTCTTTCAATTCCCCACCTTAAGGATGCTGTCTCTAAAGCATTATCTTGGGCCTATTTTACTCTCTTCTCTACTTCGTATTCGCCGGCGCCATCTTGGAGGAGGAAATTTTTTTTTTCTCTAGCATGGTGGCTCCGCGGGCATCGGATCGCCAATACCTGCTACGGCGCCATTTTCAAACTGATCTTTTTTTAGGAATTTAAGGATAACATCAAAGAAATGAGTTACATACACTTTATATATGCGATCATGCTGCAGCGCAGGCACCACCGCCGCCACCTGCCTGCAGAAGGGGATTTTTTTTTAAAGATATATATACAATATTCATTACGTAAACTAGGGGGCAGGTAACTGAGGGATCCTTGACCTGTCAGAAGCCATACTGGTGAATACTTAAGCAGACCACCACATGAAGACACCCCCATGAAGACTCTCCACAGGCCGCCCCGGAACACGAGCATAGCATTAACTCAAAAATGAAAATAAAGATTAAAGAACAACCATAAGATGGATTTCATAAACCAAGGTATCATTGTAATCAGTATAACGACGCTGACCTGACACTGTCTGTAGGTTAGTGTGCACAATCCTGCTGACAGGTTCCCTTTAAATTTTCTACAGGACAGGCAGCTACAACACAAAGAAGACAACTTAAAGGGATTGTCAACTACTGGCCAACCTTCTCTTAAAAGGTACAGTCTAATGTACAAAATAAAATAACTGCAAAAGTCTACTTTTCCTGAATAAAGCATGCTGCTGTCAATCAACAGCCAGATTGGTTGCAGCGGTAAAGTGACATACAAATGTCATGTGATTGCCATGAGATACTGTGGGGAGATAGCAGGAGTGGCGCCGGTCTCAAAATTAAGTAGACAATATTTTTATTTTATTTTGGACAGCTCTGTTAATTATTTGTAATTTATCAAGCTGAATTCTGCAGTAAAAAAATCCCATATATCAGACTGCTAAACAGCACATCTCGTACGCTTCCTGCACTAAGACTGCGGTCTGGTGTTAGGGCCGAAGTGAACTAGTTAACAATATTTGCAGCAGCAGTTTAATCCACAAGTCTGTCCCTTGCCTGCCCTTATAATCTCCTGGCATGTGCTGGTGACATCACAAAACACCACTTCCAAGTTGCCTGCAACTGTCATTAAGTGCTGCAACCAAATGAAAAATGACTGGGAGACACACTGGCTCCCCACAATGACCTTGGGTATTATTAGAGTGACCTCTCCTTGGCTGGACCTAGAAACAAATCTTTCTGATATCATCACACAGATTATTCAGCCAATGTTTTCTGGCCTGATAAAACAAGTCGGTGCACAAGCAAACACCATGCAAACTCCCGACTGCTCAGCTATGCAGAACCTCTGCACATACCTCCTACCAAACTTCATGTAATAACAATACCTGCTCCCCTCCGTGGACTTTGCGCCCACTCTCAGCTCCTAATTAGGAACAAACAATAGAAGATAATGCAATTAAAAGACATAAAAGTCATAACAGCAATTGAAGATGGCATAAAGTGTACTGCCACACTAAACAATCCCGCTAGCGATCACGATAAAAGACGCATATAATGCATCGCTAGCGATGTTTCTATATCGCTAAAATGCGGCCACATTATACATATAGTTAACACGACTATCGCGTTAGCATCTTCTTAACACATTTAGCGATACAAAAAACAGCTTAATAATGAAGAAAAGGTGCCACAACAGCGATTATACTACCAGGAGCCACGAGAATAGTCCGAATCAGCGACACGAGATAGCAGAACTCGTGCTGAAGCTGCCGCACTAACACATCGCAACGGATCGCAATATGACTTTTAGCATCCCGTAGCGAATTGTTTAGTGGGCAACCTTAAAGTGAGAGTGTACAACGTCTGGTTAATGAGAAATCATAAAATACATAACAGTCAAAAAATGAAAATAAAAAAAAAAAAATTCAACAAGATTCTTTATCCTTGCTTAAAAAATGGTTAAAAAAAAAAAAAATCTAGGCTCTATAAGAAGAACAACGCCAGAAAACGAAGGTATTGCCAATTCATCAGTATCATTCTACAGAATTCAACTCAGTCTTTGGGACTATCCGCGCCAAAACGATGAATCAGGTGAAAAAATCGATTCAAATCTGACCAAAGTTATTCAATAGGTGAGTTCTCATTTGCGATTTTTTTCTCATCAGAAATTGGTGTGAGAAAAAAATCGCAGCAAGCTGCGATTTGATGCGATTTTGGAATGATAATCGCCAATGCAAGTCAATGGGTGCGAGAAATCATCGCACAGCACTCGCCCCATGCAAGTGCTGTCCGATTTATACGCACCAGTCTCCTTTGAAAAGCCGGCAATTCATCCCCGGCTACTGTAAAATCACACTGACAGCTCACAAAACACTAGATACATACACATAGAATACATGCGTGGGCTCCCGCTGTATTTTCTCCACCAGACAGACAAAGCAAGCGAGTGGGGGCAGATAATAATAGCCTAGGGAGGGTACATTTTTTTGATTAATGAATGAAGCTTAATTGATTGCGTCCCACTTTCACTTTAGGTCAGGTCACTGAAGTGATTTTTTTTCAACGAATTTACACCTTTAATTAACCCCTACATGTCTGAAATTTTGCACACATACACTTATGTAATTGTAAGTTAAAACCATATATCAAAATACATGAAATGACATGGTTAACTGTGTGGAAACAATGTATCATTTCATGTCGGCTTCTGTGATTTCACAAAAGCCGGTAATTGAATTAGCGGCTATTATACTATGTAGAAGTGAATGAACTATAAATATATATATATATATATAGATGTCACAATGACATATATATATACATATATATATATATATGTATTCTATGTATGTATATGTATTGTTTCTATTCTTTATTAAAGCTGTCAGTGTGATTTTACAGTATAGCCAGGGATGAATTGCGGCTATTATACTATGTAGAAGTGTATGACCTTATATATATATATATATATAATATATATATATATATAATTATTTGCTTTTTGTGTACATTTTTTTTACAATGTGATTTTTACATGACTTTTTACATAGAGATAACTGCTCTATGTAAAACTTCATGTTAAAATCGCATTGCATACAGATGGAAAACTGATGGAAAACTGATGGAAAACGCATGGTGCGATTTAAAATCGCATGCAAATCACATGCCTTTTTACAACAAATGTACCGTTTTTTTCCTGCAGAAAACGGACCGATTTTTTTCCAGCCAGTGAGTATGTACCCTTAGGGAGGTATTCACACTAGACACGTTAGGACCCAGCAGATTTGAGGCCATCATGTGGTTGTATGTTGGGCATGCATGAATTGGTCAAATTATGTGCTAAGCGTCTCATTTTTTTCCTAGTATCCAGAAGCAGTATTGCTATTCATATTTCATGTATTTCATTATGACATGCTTTAGCACTACAGAGTGCAACTTCTTTTGTATATTTTATATGGAGATGGCCGCTCCTAGTATGTACCTGTTAGCATGTAAGTGCCAGTCAGTCTTTTGTCATCATTACGCCAGAAAACTGACATAAAACGCATTGAAAAGGTGTAACATTTTTGCGCATCCTGGAGTTGCGACTTTTGATGTTGTCACATCAGTTTTGAACCGCTCCACCAAAATGGGCAGAGCTGGGGAGGAGCCAGAGCGTTATATACTGCAATAATTATGGAAAGTAGTTGTGTTTCTTAAGCAATAAATGTTACTCCAGTCTCTCACAACATAACATTTTGTGCGAGATGCGTGGAGCCACACGCCACTGATAAGATGTGTTAATTCATTAAGTGGTGTGCGCCTCTTAATGAATTTGGTGCATTTTAAGCTACTTTCCCATGATGAGTTTTTGGTAATTTTCTTACATTAGGTAATTACAAAAAAATCGCAATGAATCTATTTTACTTGGTGGGTGCAGGAATGGTGCAGAAAATCTGCAACATCAAAAATTGACCAAAAGTCATTGCGGGAACGTAGCCTTATTCCTGCTAGCCCCTCATTAAGACTAGCATACAAAGTGCCAGTTTTAATGAATAGGGGCCTTATTTCTGGTAACCATTCGCCATTTCCATCCACCTGTCATCATCCTCATCCTCCTCCAGTTGTTCTCTATCATGAGAGAGCTTGTTGGATGCCCAAGCGGAAAGGGAGAATCATCTATGGTAACTCCGACCACGCTGCCTGATGATGGGTGGCAGAGAGAATTAGTTTTCCTACTTCTGTCCTGCATGGGTGGCACCTTGCTTTTCAGTGAAATCATTATCTGTGCTTTTCATCAAAGAACATGGAACTAAAACGCATACAATCCTTTGAGGTAATGAACGTGAAACTTGGATGCTCTATCATTCCTTCTTTTCTTTTATTTGATGTGTGCAAGTGATTAAAAACTTGTATAAAAGTAGTTTTTTTATGCTGGCCAAGACAGGCCCACAGAGGAACAAGTGATCCCCCAATGGGACCCAGTGCCGGAGCGGGCCAGCCATCTCCCTAAATGAGCAGTGCTTGGCATAGCACACGGTGCACTACATACATACGAGGCAGCATCTCATCATTTATTATTCTTTATTATTATAGTGCCATTTATTCCATGACGCTTTACATGTGAAAAGGGGCATACATAAAAAAAAGTATAATAATCTTAAATAATACAAGTCTCGACTGGTACAGGAGAGAGGATCCTGCCCGCGAGGGCTCACAGTCTACAAGGGATGGGTGAGGATACAGTAGGTGAGGGTAGAGCTGGTTGTGTAGCGGTTTGGTGTAATGATTTATTTAACAAATCATTAAGGTTGTTACCATTTTCAAAGCATATGCTGAGAAGACATAAATGAGCAAAATCAAACCATGCAAAATCCACTGTTCCCAGGTACCATATTTTCAAAATCACTAGTAGAGCCCTTTCTCCACCAATCATCTTGCTGTCATTTTCTGCTGCCTAAAAGGGGGTCCAGGACTGATATTGATAGCCTATTCTTAAGTTGCCCATACACATTAAACTAATATCAGACTAACCTGCTAATATAAATGGGTTCGGGTCACAGTCTAATGTGTATGGGAGTCCGAACAGGTGATTATTAGGGGAGCTAAGGATCCAGCATGTCCAATTTTTGGAACGTCATTCCTTTCATTCTCACTGAGCTAAGTTGCCACCAGAGACGTCTGGCATTTGTTCTTTCATGGAGATACAGAAGTGTTCTACATAGAGAGTGCTCCCTTGTATGGGAGAGACAGCTGAGATAGCTCCCAGCAGAATGAGTTGCCGAACCATTGTTTGACCAACAGCCATCTAACATGCATGGGGGCTTTAGGATAGAGCTTCCAGCAACCCAACCAATTAGCTGTTATCAGCTCCAGAAGCAGCCATATGTACACTGTATAGAGCCGGAAAAACACAGCATATAGTATAAACTTATCAGCAGTACATCTACTGCTTATACTGGGCAATGTGCTGCTATGCACAATGATTTTTGTTCCGTCATAAACCATCCAATCACTTGATGAATGAGCATCATTGGTCTCATTCATTGGGTAAATGCCGGCAAGTTTTCACCTATGAACTCTTGTCTGTGCTCTCGGTATTTATAAATGTGGATACTACACAATAAAGTCTGTGACACAAACACTGTATGTTACACACACATATACACACACTGCATGTTACACACATATGTATTTTAACATAGCACACACATGCATGCAAAGAGCGCATAAACACGTATAAGTATACATGGAGCACATAAACACATCTATGTATGCACAGAGCATATACATACACACTTGAGATGAGCAAACAAATTAGAATAGAATTGAATTCTATTTGAATTTTAAAAAAATCTACAATCACCAAAATGCTGATTTTTTTGTAATTTGTTTCTGGAAGGTGTGGGGGCGGGGCCAATATAAAAGGAGCACAGGAGCTGAGCAGAGGGGAGTTGCCACAGAGACAGACAGGAGTAAGGAGAGAGAGACGCAGGAGAGACAGGACGCAGAGATTGAGGAGAAGAAAGCGGGATGTCTCTGACAAGGACTGTAGAGGCAGGAGAGTTCTGTCAGCCGCGGCCGCCACTGCCACACTCCAGCCCGCAGTTGTGGCCTGCTTTTGTCCGCAGCCGCGACCGCCACTGTCTCACCCGAGTCCGCGGCTGCGGCCTGTGTCCCATATCCTAGGGTCGCCAGGGTCCCGCTCCAGTCTGCGGTTGCGGCCTACCAGACAGCAGCCACCATCCCGCCTCTTGGAGGGGCAAACTCTACGCCGGAGGATTTCTCCAGGGCCTGTTGTGCCACATCTGCACCTGAGGATAGGAACGCTCGAGGCTTACGTCAGCTCCCCATCGGCTGGGCCCAGCGGCTCCGACAACGGACGAACAACAACAGGACCACAACTCTACAGAACGTCCGAGAAGCTAAGTGACACTCTGTTACCGTTGTTTATTACCGAGGGCATTGGACGGCCATATTGCGGCCCTATAGGCCCTGACACTCACCGAGTATTTGTTAGTTTGTTATATCGTGTTTTGCGTATGGCTTCCCTGTGTGGAGAACGAGTTTTTGCCTGTTATCCATACAAAACCTCCCCTTATAAAAGTTATAGTTAAAGCTTGCTCCGTCTCCGACTCGTCACTGCATCCCGTGTACCTGCGAATACCACAGTTCCATCAGTCATCACATGGCCACTTCATTCTTATGTGATTTTTCATACTTACGGTCACAAGACAGCTAGTTTTTCTTCCTGCTTCTCTCAGTTTTTCACTGAACATTGAGAGAATTAGGGAGAGCAGTTAGTCGGTGCGTGACTGTAATTGTTCAAATCGCATATGTGCTTGGGATAGGGGAGGGTACCAAACTGAAATTCTTGGCCCGGGTGCTGAAAATCCTAGTTACACCTCTGATACAGTAAAGATGTATATCTTCGTACCGTGTTAGCCAGTAGATAGAAAAATATTTAGAGTTGAGAGTCCTCAGTGGTTGATACCTTTTAATGGCTAACTGAAAAGATGGTAACAAATTGCAAGCTTTCGAGACTACTCAGGTCTCTTCATCAGGCTAAACTAATACAAAATCTGAAGAATCACATATTTATACACAAAAACACAGAAAAAATGCAATAGGTAATAGGTATGGCCTATTACATCAATTAAGGAATTTACTCCAAATACCCTGTGAAAACATCACAAAACATTACCAGACCCCAATCAGAGGGTAATAAAACTTTCTCTCCTTATCTATGAATTGTTCCAATGTTTGTGCTCGTCCCTCTGCCATGGTGACTGTTCTGCTTCACGTCACTTGTCTTACCTATTGCATTTTTTCTGTGTTTTTGTGTATAAATATGTGATTCTTCAGATTTTGTATTAGTTCAGCCTGATGAAGAGACCTGAGTAGTCTCGAAAGCTTGCAATTTGTTACCATCTTTTCAGTTAGCCATTAAAAGGTATCAACCACTGAGGACTCTCAACTCTAAATATTTTTCTAGTTACACCTCTGACACACGTGCATACATGAAGAACATACATCTAGACATATGTATACACAGAGCACATACATACAGACATATATGTATACACAACACACATACATACAGACATATTTACACAAAGCATATACACAAAGGATACACAAATCTAGACACAGAGCACTTGCATATATGTATATACAGAGCACAAGCACCCACATATACACAGCGCAAATACATGCATTCACACATGTACATACAGAGCACATACATACATAAACACACATATATACATAGCACATACATGCTTGCACAAATGTAAACACAGAGAACATACATACACACATGTATACACCGAGCATGTACAGTACAGACCAAAAGTTTGGACACACCTTCTTATTCAAAGATTTTTCTGTATTTTCATGACTATGAAAATTGTAGAATCACACTGAAGGCATCAAAACTATGAATTAACACATGTGGAATAATACATTACACTTTACAAAAAAGTGTGAAACAACTGAAAATATGTCTTATATTCTAGGTTCTTCAAAGTAGCCACCTTTTGCTTTGATTACTGCTTTGCATGCAGAAAAGGTGAACGGATGGACTCTACATGCCTAATACCCACCGTGAAGCATGGAGGAGGTGGTGTGATGGTGTGGGGGTGCTTTGCTGGTGACACTGTTGGGGATTTATTCAAAATTGAAGGCGTACTGAACCAGCATGGCTACCACAGCATCTTGCAGCAGCATGCTATTCCATCCGGTTTGCGTTTAGTTGGACCATCATTTATTTTTCAACAGGACAATGACCCCAAACAGACCTCCAGACTGTGTAAGGGCTATTTGACCAAGAAGGAGAGTGTTGGGGTGCTACGCCAGATGACCTGGCCTCCACAGTCACCAGACCTGAACCCAATCGAGATGGTTTGGGGTGAGCTGGACCGCTCACCGCTTCAATTTTGAATAAATCCCCAACAGTGTCACCAGCAAAGCACCCCACACCATCACACCACCTCGTCCATGCTTCACGGTGGGAATTAGGCATGTAGAGTCTATCCGTTCACCTTTTCTGCGTGCAAAGCAGTAATCAAAGCAAAAGGTGGCTACTTTGAAGAACCTAGAATATAAGACATATTTTCAGTTGTTTCACACTTTTTTGTAAAGTGTAATGTATAATTCCACATGTGTTAATTCATAGTTTTGATGCCTTCAGTGTGATTCTACAATTTTCATAGTCATGAAAATACAGAAAAATCTTTGAATGAGAAGGTGTGTCCAAACTTTTGGTCTGTACTGTACATGTACACACATGTATACATAGAGCACATAGATATAGACACACACACACATAAACACACACATACACGAGCACATACATGCATACATCCCACAGGGTTCAGGACCTATGGTGACATCATGGTCACATAACTATGCTGTCACCAAAGGACCTGCTGCACTCTCAACATTGGAAACTACACTAATAATATAGAACTGTTATTATCAATGTAGATTCTGCAGTAAATGCTGATTGTGACTGGTGCCCTGGGCCCAGTTTGCTCCTTCCCCAATGCTGTCCCTGTCCCATAGTTCTGTACAATGTGTAATGGCCCATCCAGGTACGACAGCTCAGCTCCCATCAAAGAGAATCGGAGCTGATCTGTAGCACCACGGAACAGTTGCTACACAGTGCACTGAGATGTATTGTTTCACCGACATATAATATTTTCTGTTTACGGGATGGTTTGCTTTCTTATAGTACCACGCAAGGCCTCTTTCACACTTCAGTCGTTCGGCGTCAGTTAAAATCCGCCAAAGGGTGAAAATAGCGGATCCGCATCAAAAGTGCAAAAACGGATGCAACGGATCCGATTTTAAGGCGGATCCGTTGAGAACTTTTCAACCCTGAAAATGCATTGTACGCATGTCTGGAACGGAGAGAGAGAGAGAGAGAGAGAGAGAGAGAGGCTTCTTTGCTTTTCCTACTGTATATCTAGGAATAAATTAACAGACAAGCATTGCTAATTACCCTTATCAAGGGGCATGCCATATAATGTCTAACGTAAAAAATGAAGGTGACAAGCACCTCTTAGGAATATTGCACAAATGTACAGACGCAAGCTGGGTGGCCACATTGCACTAGTATGCAAAGAAATACAACCACCTTTCATGCACTTTGGTTTGTGTGAACAGGGCTGCCACTAGGAATTTTGGGGGCCCATACTGGCAAAAATTTCATTAACAGATCACGCCAGCCAGCAGCTTTTGTTTTGGCCAAAAGATTTTTAAGCCGCCACCACAACACGGTAGCTGCCACCCTGCGATTGGCTGGCGACTCTAACTATTGCCTTGCGGGCCCGTATGGCCCCGCAAGGCAATAGAGAAACTGAACCTGCGTCCGAGATGCAGGTTCAACTGCACAGGCCGAATCCTGCCGCTGGGGCCCGATCAGCAGAAGAGACGGGCCCCGATGCGGGCCCCCCTCTGCTGATCGCGCCCCATACGCCAGTCAGGGAAGTAATGCCCTGATGGCGGCCCTGTGTGTGAACATTGAATCATTGTAAATTGCACTAATGCTATACAGACAATACTTATACATTTGAAGATTTTAGCGCAAATTTTGATCAATTCTTGATAAATTATCCAAATCAAAATGAATATAGTCTACATTTACCTATACCTTAGTGCTCTCAGCTTGTGGTTGTATATGTAGGTGTGTGCTATAGTGATGCAGGCAGGTACATTTATTTCATTCTGCTAGGAGGCACTTGTCAGTTTTGTGATTTGCAGTGTAAAAGTGTGGAGGTCAATGGTGGGCACACTATTGGTGCAACCTGTTCAGCCGCACAGGGGCCCCAAGAGGTGTGGGGGTCACTATCACCTCCAAAGAATTGGGCATTATGACGAAATATTGTACTGCAAAGGTCCCATACATTTCTTGTGCAGGGTTCTTCGCCTGTCTGTGTCCACTCCTGGTGGAGGTGATGGCCTGCATATTGACTGAGCACTCCTGCCATTAGTATTCTCTATTCAGGTATCAATGTTTTTCACATACGCAAAACTGTATCACCAGTGTTTTGGATCCATTTGTTACCATTGTTTGGTCAGTGTATCATCAGTATTTTGGATTTATGTGTTATCAGTGTTTAGTCAGGGTATCATCAGTGTTTTTGATCCAGGTGTTATCAGTGTTTGGTCAATGTATCATCAGTATTCTGGATCCATGTGTTATCAGTATTTGGTCGCTGTGTCATCAGTGTTTTGGATCTGGAGCGCCCACTAGGCTGGGGGTTACTCGGTACCGGGCCGGTTCTTAAGGGGATGTGTCATGGCAGCAGTGACCCGGTCCATGGCCCTGGGCATCCAAAGAAATAAGATATAGTTCATGACGCCACCTGTGGTACTCGGCAAATAAGGTGTTAGCCGACACTGCAGATTCAGTCCACTGGGGTAGTTGTTGATGCAGCAGAGTTGGTACAGCTCTCCACAGGTAGAGCTATTCCCCAGGGCAGTGGAAGTGTAAAATGATGATGATGATGGTTGTAGTTGTTGTGGTGCTGAACGAGTGGCACGGAAATGAATCAGAGGACACAGCAGGGTGCAGTTCTCAATGCTTTACTCACAGTTCTGCAGAAACTGTCTCCAGCCGGGTGCTGTGTCCTCCAGGCCTGTGGTCCAGCAAACTCCCAGGTAGATTGGGATACACCTTTCCAGGACTCCCTTAGATGTGCCTTTCCTGGCCGTCTCACTATGCTGGCTACCGCCGCTCTTGCCCTGTGTCTTCACACACAGTGTCCTGAGCCAGTATACTCGGATCTTGTCGGTCTACATTGGTCAAACCCCTGGATCCTATATGTCTGCCTTTTCAGCAAATGTGTTGGATGTGACTGCAGCATATGCAGATACTGCAGCCTCTGGTTTCATAGCTGAGTCCTTAGTTTCTCCACTAGTTTTGGGGCCGGTCCCCTAACTGCGACCTGGTCCCTCCACCGACCACGCCGGTAAATACGGGCCCCATGGATGGATTCTTCACTATCCGTGCCCCTAGGACCCTTTCTGTCCTCCCAGGAACTTCCTTCTGTTTCTCCCTCTCCTCTCGTCTGGGGACAAGCTCCTCACAGCTTGAGCTCCCCTTCTAGACTGTTCTCTCTGGTCTCACAGACCACTGCTCTCTTCCCGCTTCTTAAGCCTCCTCCCCCTTTCTCTACCTTCCCCACCCACTCCCCAACACCCTTTCTTACCCAGCCTGGCTCCGACTGAACTGGTGTGTGCTGGGTGTGAATGTTAAAGCCATGGGTAGTGCCCCCTCCTTATCTGAGAGCGGAGTACCACAACCCTGGTTGAGGTGCAGTACCTCTGTGGTGACTGAACCTTCAGGGGCACCACAGATCCATGTGTTATCAGTGTTTGGTCACTGTATTATCAGTGTTTTGGATCCATGTGATATCACTGTTTGGTCAGTGTATCATCAGTGTTTTGGATCCATGTGATATCAGTGTTTGGTCAGTGTCTCATTAGTGTTTTGAATCCATGTGTTATCAGTGTTTGGTCAGTGTATCATCAGTGTTTTGGATCCATGTGTTATCAGTGTTTGGTCAGTGTATTGAAACTGAGGCCAGGGTAGTAGTAGTCGTGGCTAACGGTGGCAGTTGAGGCACACCCTGGCCCTCCGAAACATTAACACATTGCAGTCCACTCACTTGTATGATGGGGTCCGCAACCGGGGTCGGGGTTCCTTTTCCTTCAGGAGCACGAAATGACAGTCAGAGTTCAAGTTCATTTTCAGCAAAACAACTTTACTCAGTTTGTCCACTTTAGTCACAGAAATATCACAAGGTTCCTCGCAGGTATAACCATTCCGTTCCCTGTGCTGTCCCTCTCTTTTCCAGGAATATCCACCGGTTCCGCCGGTACCACAGCTTTCTGAGAGGACAAACTAACCAGCTTCAGGAGTTCCCCACCCGCTTCCCTCTCCAATGGTGAAGTTGAAGGATGGCTCTTCCATTTCTTACCAGGCCGTAGGCCTCGGACGTTAAGGGTGGTTCCCACGAAGTTAGCTGCTACCATTGTAATGCTGCCCTGATATTCCTTTATTTCATGTGACTGTCAGCTCCTGGGCCTGGACCGCTGAGCTCTTTGACTTGAACGTTTCCCAGACTTGACTGTCCTGTCTTAGCTCCCGGCCCCTTCACAACTGAACTCATCCAGTAAGCTTCCCCAGAACAACTCTCTTAGCCCCTCCTAACTCGCCTAATCCTATTGGTCTAACTAATTCCTTATTCTATTGTATTCTATTCTATTGTGCTCCCCCTACTGTCTAAATCCTAAATTTTCCCTAGATCTTCACAACATAGAAACATATAGTACATTACAATACACAATATAACATCATTATGAACATATGAGGTACATCAGCTTTTAACATAGGAACATGTGCAAGGCGAGTGGGGCATAAACTGGCCTCCGTACACCCCTTACACACCTCCCTCATTAAAACATAGTCGTCCCCGACCATACTGTGGCGGTAGAACACCAATTTAATATAAAACACACACTTTTTTTTCATTTATAAATCTTATTTTTAACCATAGATAGTCTTTTAGCTCTACATGAGAGTCCAGTTCTTTTGTTTAACGTTCACCTCTGGCTTTTATTTTTTTTAGCCAGCAATATGCCTTGGGCAGGCACTTAGTTACAGTCTCCCATGACCTGGCACGATCCTTGGGTCATCCTGCTAGCACTACAAGTTCAATTGACTCTGGTCCGTTTTATTTCTAGGACCCAAGCACGTACACAGTTCACATTAGGACTCACCACAGTCCCAGCAGCTACAGTCCATATTATCCTGACACGGTTCCTCCAGGATAAGTTCTTCCCCCTCCCTCCATTGCAAGGAGTATGGCCCTGTAACGCATGTGTGCTGCTCTTTCCTAGGGATAAAATTCAGGTTACACATAAACTAAAGCACAGTCCTTTGCAGCAGCAACATACAGTCCGTTTTCAGTCCGAGGGCACGTAACCACTCAGGGTTAAAGTTCCTGCAATCCAGCAGTGGAGGTGCAACAGGCGAAACAGAATTTAGGGAGGGGAAAAGCAAATCTCAACCTTCAAACGTGGCCCGTACCGGCCACACTGCACCTGACTCCGGTGCTACAGGGCTCCTCCGCCCACAGGGATGCAGAACAGTTCCGTTTCCTATTTATTGGTAGGTGCAACTAGCACAACTTCTCCCTTAAGGCATCAGGCTCAGTCATTGTCCTACACTGGGCTCCGTGCCCGTGCTCCAGCAGGTGACTGCAGTTCTGGATCGTCCTCTGGACACAATAGGGCCACCGCCACCGCAAATTACCCCCGGGGTCAGTCTTCTTTAATAAAAGTGACCCGGTCTCCTTCCCTCAGTGGCCTCTGAAACTTCACGGAACTGGCATTAACATAGACCTTGTCATCCGAGTAGTCCTCACGGATGAAGCCATATCTTTGGGACGGTTTGGTATGTACCAGCAGGCCGCTGGTCCGTTGTCTGGCCATTGTGCCCCGTCCCGGTTGGGGTAGCTCTGCCCAGATCTCCTTCTGTCTCCTCTTCTTTACTTCTATCACCCCTGCTATCCACACGGCCTGCCCAGGGGATTGGAAATGAAGTGATGGACTGAGGGACGGGACGTCGTCGAACATGGACCTGCATCCCGGGTTTGCGATTGCAACTGACTCACAACTTGCTCTGCTGTCCCGGCCGCGATCGTTCCACGACCGTCAAACTCTTCCAGCATGACTGCTGCGCCCTCCAACTAATGCTTCTTCAGTTCCGCCTCTTCCAGATCATGTTCCTCTGGAGCAGCTTCTTCTGGATCGCAGACCTCCTTGGGTTGACGACGACACTCCGGCTCCAGCAGCCGCCAATGCTGCTCTCCAGCAGGTACCCGGAATCCGTTGGACCAATCTCCCCACAGCCTTCCAGGTTGGGTCCTTTCCCCCGCCTGTTGCCACTTCCATTTGTTGTGGACACAGCTGCCGCAACAACGGCGGCAGGAGTGGGTACACAAGCTTTTCTTCTTCTGGGCCCCAACCGTTCCAGGGTGGAAACGATTCCAGCTGCTCCACCCATTCAGCATTGGACTCCGCCCGTCTCTCTGGAATCTGCTGCAAAGGGCGAGGCTTCCTTCTCTTCCATCACGTCCACCATGGGCGGGCACCACTCACCAGGGGATGCATTCCAGGCCCGGACCACTGTCTCTGCCAGCCGGAATTTCGTGCCACTTTCAGGTTAGTACACACACGAGAGGTGGAGCTGGAGTTGTTCTCAGTCTCTGCGCCATTTTCCACCATCTTTGTCACCATCTTTGTCACATTTTTCACATTCAGGGTATTTCCACATTGCAAGGTTTCTGAATCCTGCCGTACTACGCCAAGAGAAATGGAGGCCAGGGCAGTAGTAGCCATGGCTAATGGTGGCATTTCTGGCACACCCTGGCCCTCCGAAAAATTAACAAATTGCAGTACACTCACTTATATGACTGGGTCCGCAACATGGGGCCGGGGCTCCTCTTCCTTCAGGAGCACGCAATGACAGTCAGAGTCTAAGTTCATTTTCAGCAAAACAACTTTACTCAGTTTGTCCACTTTAGTCACAGAAACATCACAAGGTTCCTCGCAGAATCTAACCATTCCGTTCCCTGTGCTATCCCTCTCTTTTTCAGGAATATCCACCGGTTCTGCCTGTACCACAGCTTTCTGAGAGGACCAACTAACCAACTTCAGGAGTTCCCCGTCCACTTTCCTCTCCAATGGCGAAGTTGAAGGATGGCTGTTGGAATAATGCATATTGATTTGTATGTATTGCAACAACTACTACTGTACTGTTTGATATGTTGTGCACATTGTGAGGTTGTTAACAAAGTTTTGTAAAAAAAAAAAAAAAACCTCACTCACAGACAGGATGCCTCCTCCTTCTCTTCCTGTGTTGTTGTAATGTTTTTCATGCTGCAGCCATAGCAGATATCAGGCTGATCACATTTCATGCTGTGTTGTAAGCTGTCTATACTGGATGTGAATAAATCTACATTCTCTGTTGCTGACTCCGGATCTTACGCTGGTTAATCCGCTGCTAACAGGTTATGGGCCCAGAGTTCCCAGAGTGCCCAGAGTCCTAGAGTCCCAGAGATCCCCAGAACACAGAGAAAAGAAAAGAAAGAAAGATAGCAAAGATGGCCACCAGCAGCAGCAACTCCATGAAGTTTACAGTACCAAGTCTCACTAACCAGAACTATCAATCCTGGAAATTCAAAGTGAAGATGCTGCTGATAAGGGAAGGTACGTGGAAATACACACAGGAGCCTAAACCTGACCCAGTACCACAGGAGTGGATAGAGATGGATCAGAAAGCACAGAGTACCATATCACTCAGCATAGATGATGATCAGATTGTTTATGTGTGTAAATGTGATACTGCAAGAGAAATGTGGGAGCAGCTGCAAAAGGTACATGAGAGGATTAATTTAAGCAATAAACTGTATCTTATGAGAAAACTGTACCAGTCTAAGCTACAGAAAGGCCAGGATATGCAGGAGTATATCAGGAGTATTCTAGAGCTTGTAGAACGCTTGAGAGGCATTGGGGAAGATCTGAAGGACTTTCATGTAGCCGCATTACTGCTTAGTGGTCTTCCAGAGAGCTATGACACGCTTGTAACCGCACTAGATGCGCGCCCAGATGATGAGCTTACTCTGGAGTATGTAAGAGTGAAGCTTATAGATGAATATAAACGGAAGGCAGAATGTATAAGCTCCAAGACAGAGTCTGCTTTACAAACACAGAGTCTATATGATAACAGAAAGCACCTAAAAGAAACACGTGAATGTTTTGTTTGCAAGAAATCAGGACATTTGAAAGCCAACTGCAGAGTTTGGAAAGCTAGAATGAATCAGCTGAAAAAGCAAAACAGTCAGCAAAGGGTTAAGAGTGCTGTGTCTGCAGAAAATGATTCTGTGAATACTGAAATTGCATTTACTGTCAGTGCAAATACATCAAAGCATGCATGGTGTATAGACTCCGGAGCAACTAGTCACATGACTAATAACAGAGACTTCTTTTCTAAGCTTAATCAAAATAAGTCAGAGAAAGTGATTATGGCTAATGGTCAGTACATGAGTTCAGAAGGCATAGGAGATGGTTATATTGATTGTCAAATCTCACCAACACAAAGCAGGAAGATCCCAGTAAAAGATGTGCTCTATGTGCCTAGTCTTGAGAGTAATTTACTATCTGTGAAGAAACTCACAAAACAAGGAAATTAAGTTACATTTAAGCATGATAGCTGCATCATCTCAAAAGAGGGTCACACACTAGCAGAGGGAAAAATCACAGATGAACTTTATCAGCTGAAATGTAAAAAGTGTGTGTATACTGCTCAACAAGAAGAGCACAATAACTGTATTCATGTATGGCATAGGCGTCTGGCACACAGAGACCCAGAAGCAATAAGAAAGTTAGTTCAGAAGCAACTAGCTGATGATATCACAATTGATCTATGTAACCAGACAATGAAGTGTACTAGCTGCATCAAAGGGAAAATGTCTAGAAAAGCTTTTCCTAAGAGAAGTACTACAACAACAGTTGGAATCCTTTGCAGATATGTGGAAAAAACACGCCAAAGAGACTGGAATGCTGTTAAAAGACTTCTGCGATATTTGAAAGAAATGCAAGATGTAAATTTAAAACTATCTGCAGCGGGAGATCTAGAACTTACCGGCTATGTAGATGTGGATTGGGCTGGTGATTCGCGTGATCGTAAATCCACAAGCGGATACTTGTTTAAAGTTGGAGAAAGTTCAATCTCCTGGTCTAGTAGGAAACAAGTGTCTGTTGCCTTGTCATCCACAGAAGCGGAGTATGTGTCCGCAGCCTATGCAAGCCAGGAGGTCGTTTGGCTAAGACAATTGATGGACGATCTTGGCAAACCGTCAACTCAGCTGACGGTGATTTATGAGGACAACCAAGGATGCATTAAACTTGCATGCAGTGAAAAGATCAGTGCTAGAACCAAGCACATTGACGTCAGACACCATCATCTACGTGATTTGATAGATCGTGGCATGATTCAGTTTGTCTATTGTGAAACTGATAAGATGCTAGCTGACATTATGACAAAGCCATTGCCTCGAGCCAGGTTCCAAGAATTGAGAACCACAATGGGAATAAGGCCGGCGTCACACTGGCGACAGAATCGGACGACTGCAATGCGATGAAAAATCGCATTGCAGTCGGACCTATGTTAATCTATGGAGCGGCTCCCAGTATCAGATTTTTTGTGGTCCGTTTTAAACGTCCGTGTGCAATCGCAGCATGCTGCGATTGTCACCGATTGTCGGTCGACAATCGCCAATGCAAGTCTATGGGAGCGATGAAAAATCGGATTACAAACGGACCACACTGTGTGACTTGCGATGAAATCGCATCGGTGTCCTTTAGAAAAGCCGGCAATTCATCCCCGGCTATACTGTAAAAGCACACTGACAGCTTTAATAAAGAATCGAATCCATACATATACACACATAGAATACATATATATATATATGTCATTGTGACATGTATATGTATATATATATATATTTATAGTTCCTAGACTTCTACATACTGTATTAGCCGCTCATTCAATTGCCGGCTTCAGTGAAATCACAGAAGCCGACATGAAATGATACATTGTTTCCACACTGTTAACCATATAATTTCATGTATTTTGATATTTGTTTAGAACTTACAATTACGAGTGTATTTGTGCAAAATTTCAGACATGTAGGGGTTAACTAAAGGTGTAATTTTGTTGAAAAAAAATGCGTGGGCTCCCGCTGTATTTTCTCCACCAGACAGACAAAGCAAAGCGAGTGGGGGCAGATAATAATAGCCTAGGGAGGGTACATTTTTGTGCCCCCCCTGGCTACTAACATCTGCCCCCAGACACCCCAGAAAGGGCAAATCTATAATTAGATTCGCCCTTTCTGGCACTTTGCCCGTCTATTCCCATTGCCCTGTAGCGGTGGCGAATGGGTTAATCTCACCTTACTGTCACCTTAGTATTGAAAGGTGACCTTAAGGCAGGTTAATAATTGAGAGCTGTCAATTAGACAACTATCAATTATTAATCCTATTGTATGAAAGAAAAATCAAACACACACAGTTTAATAAAAAATAAGTTTAATGAAATAATCACACAGTTTTTGACCATATTTTATTTTCCTGCTAAAACCATTTCCTGTAATAAAAATAAAATAAAAAAGCAAAATTATACTTACCAATCCGATGTACAGTCAGGTCCCACGGTGTAATCCATCAGAAAGGGTTAACAGGTTACAGGTCGCAGAGAGCTAATAATGCTGTCTCAGACCTGTATTCCCCTGAATGAATAAGTTCCTCTCCCAGCGAAAGTAGAGGAATAGATTCATGAATGGAGCTTAATTGATTTATTGCCAATTTAACTGTAGTGACCTGACCTAAAGGGAAAGTGGACACAATCAATTAAGCTTCATTCATGAAACACATCCTCTCCTGTCGCCAGGAGAGGAACTTATTCATTCAGGAGCTTTGAGCTGAGCATGCAGGATTACTTGCACTGCTTGGCTCAAAGCTAGTTAACCCTTTGTGAAGGATTACAGCGTGGGACGTGACAGATTGGCGGAATAGGTAAGAATAATGTTTTTTTATTTTTTTTTCTTTATTTTAGGAGATCAATGGTTTCGCACGGATTAAGTGTAAAATAAAATATGGTCAAAAAAATGTGTTTTTATTTCATTAAAATTAATTTTTATTAATGTGTCTGTGTTTTTTTAATTTACTTCAATAGGATTAATAATTGATAGTTGTCTAATTGACAGCTCTCAATTATTAACCTGCCTTAAGGTCACCTTTCAATACTAAGGTGACAGTAAGGTGAGATTAACCCATTCGCCACCGCTACAGGGCAATGGGAATAGACGGGCAAAGTGCCAGAAAGGGCGAATCTAATTATAGATTTGCCCTTTCTGGGGTGTCTGGGGGCAGATGTTAGTAGCCAGGGGGGCACAAAAAATGTACCCTCCCTAGGCTATTATTATCTGCCCCCACTCGTTTGCTTTGTCTGTCTGGTGGAGAAAATACAGCGGGAGCCCACGCATTTTTTTTCAACGAAATTACACCTTTAATTAACCCCTACATGTCTGAAATTTTGCACAAATACACTCATGTAATTGTAAGTTCTAAACAAATATCAAAATACATGAAATTATATGGTTAACTGTGTGGAAACAATGTATCATTTCATGTCGGCTTCTGTGATTTCACAAAACCCGGCAATTGAATTAGCGGCTATTACAGTATGTAGAAGTCTAGGAACTATAAATATATATATATATATACATGTCACAATGACATGTATATATATATATATATGTGTTCTATGTGTATATATCTATTCTTTTTTTTGTGATTGAAATACTATTCTTTTAGATCCATTATATGTCAGTTTTGCAAGCCTGCGAGAAAATCTCGCAAGTCGGATGAAAATCGGATGTTACAAGGTACACACACATGCGATTAAATCGCATCTTTGAAGGAAAATCGGATGCCAGAAGGATGTGTGATGTTTGCATTTTGATCCGACAATCGACCGTCTAAAACGGACCGATTTTTTGTGGTTGTGTGTGACTCCAGCCTAAGAGGATAAGTAGTTGTTGAGTGGGGGTGTTGGAATAATGCATATTGATTTGTATGTATTGCAACAACTACTACTGTACTGTTTGATATGTTGTGCATATTGTGAGGTTGTTAACAAAGTTTTGTAAAAAAAAAAAAAGCCCTCACTCACAGACAGGATGCCTCCTCCTTCTCTTCCTGTGTTGTTGTAATGTTTTTCATGCTGCAGCCATAGCAGATATCAGGCTGATCACATTTCATGCTGTGTTGTCAGCTGTCTATACTGGATGTGAATAAATCTACATTCTCTGTTGCTGACTCCGGATGTTACGCTGGTTAATCCGCTGCTAACAATGGCTCTTCCATTCCTTACCAGGCCGTAGGCCTCGGACGTTAAGAGTGGTTCCCACGAAGTTAGCTGCTACAATTGTAATGCTGCCCTGATATTTCTTTATTCCATGTAACTGTCAGCTCCTACGCCCTGGACCGCTGAGTTCCTTGACTTGAACGTTTCCCAGACTCGACTGTACTGCAATCGCAAACCCGGGATGCAGGTCCATGTTCGACGACGTCCTGTCCCTCAGTCCATCACTTCGTTACCAAGAAGGAGAGGGTCCCTTCCAATCCTGTTTGGTCACTGTGTCATCAGTGTTTTGTATCCATGTGACCTCAATGTTTGGTCAGTGTATCATCAGTGTTTTGGATCCATGTGATATCAGTGTTTGATCACTGTGTCATCAGTGACTTTCACAGAGGGATAAAGAAATTAATTAAAAATCTTCTCCTATCCTTTGCAATGTTAACCATGAACAGCACACAAATGACACATAAGTGCCATCTGTATGCTGTCTTTGTTTTTCATGGTCTCACTGACATGTCGCTGTAGCTTTTGCACAGACATGTGAATAGCAGCATAGATTATAATGGTGCAAGTTCTATCCGTGAAAAATATAGATAGGACAGGAACATGAAATACGAATGTCTGAATGAGACCTAAATTTGTAAGCAGGAGGGATAAGTCTGTAAGGCTCTATTCAGACGTCCATGTTGCACGTCCATGATCTATCTGAGTTTTTCACGGATAGAACATGTATCCATTATATTCTATGGGGCTGTTGTTATGTCCATGTTTTTTCACAGCCTATGCAGTGGGGGAAATAAGTATTTGATCCCTTGCTGATTTTGTAAGTTTGCCCACTGACAAAGACATGAACAGTCTATAAGGCCTCTTTCACACATCCGGTGGGCGCCTGGCGGCGCCCCCGGCATTTTGCCGCAGCGCCGCATGTGAAAAGCTTTCACACTTCCGGCGCCCAAAATGCGTTTTTTTTGCCGGATGGTTGCTGATGCTTGGAGAGATAAGCAACCATCCGGCAAAAAAAAAAAACGTTACATGCAGCGTTTTGTCCGGCCGCCTCAATGTACATTTGCGCCGCATCCGGACAAAACCGCATGCAACGCATTGACATGCGGCGGCATGCGGCGCTAATGCATGTCAATGCGAAAAAAGCCGCATGCGGCGCATCAGAATTTCAGATGCGGCGCTGCGGGAAAATGCCGGGGGCGCCGCAAGGCGCCCGCCGGATGTGTGAAAGAGGCCTAACTTTAACCCCTTAACCCCCAAGAGTGGTTTGCATGTTAATGACAGGGCCAATTTTTACAACTCTGACCACTGTCTCTTTATGAGGTTATAACTCTGGAACGCTTCAACGGATCTTAGCGATTCTGAGAATGTTTTCTCATGACATATTGTACTTCATGATAGTCATAAAATTTCTTCGACATAACTTGCGGTTATTTATGAAAAATATGGAAATATGGCGAAAATTTGGAAAATTTTGCAATTTTCAAACTTTGAATTTTTATTCCCTTAACACAGATAAATATGTCACACAAAATAGTTACTAAATAATTTTTTCCCACGGGTTTATTTACATCACCCCAAAATTTTTGGGAAAACCAAACATTTTTTTTTTTCGAAGTTAAAAGGGTTTAAAAATTTGCCAGGTTTTTCTTTTTACAACAAATTGTAACAAAAAACCCTTTTTTTTTAGGGCCCACCCCCACATTTGAAGTAAATTTGAGGGGTCAAAATGGGGGAAAACCCCCAAAATGACCCCAAAATTTAAAAAACTGAAACCCCTCAAGGTACTAAAACCCCAAATTTGGGAAAGGAAAAAATGAACACTTAATTTTTTTGTTCCCCAAAAAAGATCTTTTACAAACAATTTTTTTTATTTTAACAAGGGGAAAAAGGGGAAAATGGACGAAAAAATTGTTGTTTTTTTTTCTCCCGAGTACGCCCATACCCCTATGTGGGGGAAAACCCCTGTCTGGGCGCACGGGAGGGCTCGGAAGGGAAGGGGGGCCGTTTGATTTTTCAAAAAAAAAAATTTGGGTTTGGGAAATTTAGATTGGGCTATGTCGCGTTTGGGGAGCCCCGAAGGCCTAAAAAAGTGGAAACCCCCCAAAAATGACAAACCCTTTTTGGGAAAAAAAACCCCCAAGGAACTTATCTAGATTGATGTGACAAATTTAAACCCCCCAAATGTTTCACTAAAGTTTATAAAAGTGGGTGAAAAAATTTTTTTCACAAAAATATTTTTTATTCCCCCAAAAATTTTTTAAATTTTTACGGGAAAAATTTGGGCCCCCAAAAATTTTTCCCCAAATTTTTTGAATATGTGATACCCCCCAAGTGGGGGGGGGAAAAAGTTTGGAGCACGGCAGGGCCCGGAAAAAGGAAAAATGACTTTTGGAATGAGATTTGATGGGTGTTGTTGTTTGAGAACCCCCAAATTTTTTAAACATTTGGGAAACCCCCCCCAAATTTCCCCATTTTGGAAACTTTTTCCCCCCAAGTAACTTAAATTGATCTGTG
>JARQOD010000004.1:457329189-457374077 GCA_033576555.1 Oophaga sylvatica | reverse complement strand
CCTGCTCTCCCTCCACTGCTGTCCTCAGTGTGCAGTGTGGCCCCGGGCCCCTGACAACTGGTGAGCACTCACCACCATTGGGACCCGCCATGCAGGAGCACAGACAGAGACGGCAGCCAGTGAGCGCTCTCCTCAGTCTGGTGAGGAAAGCGTTCATTGGTCAGCGTCTCAGCCTGCATGACACGCCTCCTTTGTGAACTCCTCACTCCGCACTGCTCTCTGCCCTGCTCTGGGTGTGATTACAGCAGGAAGTGAGAGGGGCCGATGCTGCATAATACTGGTGCGGGCCCCTTACACTCCCGCCCGCAATCTAGACTCTGGCCCGTAGGGCTGCATACTCTGCCGCTGTGGGCAGTACTTTCCTGCCTGCAGGGGCCCCCTTCCACCTCTGGGCCCTGTGCAGTTGCACGGCTGAACCGGCGATATGTCCGCCCCTGGTATACATGCACTTTATGTATCTCTCTGTAACTCTATTCTTTCTTAAATTATTAACTGTTCTAACCCCACCCCCAATTTCATTATTTGTGCCAGGTCTCTATCTGCACTGCCTTCCCCTCCTATAAAATGAATACCCTCCCCCCAGTCCCCAGTTTAAACACTCCTCCAATCTTCTAGCCATTTTCTCCCCAGCACAGCTGCACCCTCCCCATTGAGGTGCAGCCCATCCCTAGCATAGAACCTGTAGCCAACTGAGAAGTCGGCCCAGTTCTCTAGGAACCCAAACCCTCCTTTCTACACCAATTCTTGAGCCACTTATTAACCTCCCTAATCTCCCGTTGCCTCTCTGGCTTGGCACATGGTACAGACAGTATTTCAGAGAATACCACCTTGGAGGTCCTTGCTTTAAGCTTGCATCCTAATTCCCTGAAATCATCTTTAAGGACCTTCCACCTACCTCTAGCTTTGTCATTTGTGCCAATGTGCACCATGACCGCTGGGTCCTCACCAGCCCCTCCCAGTAATCTGTCAATGTGATCAGCGATGTGTTGGACTCAAGCGCCAGGTAGGCAACACACTGTTCGACGATCCCTGTCTTTGTGACAGATTGCCCTATCTGTTCCCCTAATAATTGAGTCCCCTACTACCAGCACCTGTCTGGCCTGTCCTGCACTCCTATTTCCCCTCTTACTGGAGCAGATACTCATTCGACTTTTAGAGGACATGCCTAACTGCAGCAGTGCTACCCTTGTACTGACACTCCCCTCATCTGCCAACTTAGCAAACTTATTGGGGTGTGCCAGATCAGGACTAGCCTCCCTGGCGCTCTTCCCTCTTCCCCGCCTTCTGTCACCCAGCTTGCTGCTTCACTGTCCTGCAGCTCCATCCCAGCATCCCCCCCTCATCTATCCCATTGAGCGTCTGCTCAGTGAGCAGAAGACTCCTTTCCATATTGTCTGTGGATCTCAGTGTTGCCAGCTGCACTTTTAGATCTAGTATCTGGGCTTCCAAATGCACAACGTGCTCACATCTCGCACAGCAGTATGCACCCTCGACCGGCTGCTCAAGGATTGCATACATGTGGTAAGATGAACACTGGATGGCATTGGCAATAGTGGAGCACATTCCTAATGGGGATTTCACCAGACAGAAAAGATAAGTAAAAATAAATAAAAAGTATTAATAAAATATAATAGCAATTCAGTAATTCCTCCCTTGGAAACTCCCTGAATCCAAAGTCACTGAATCACAAGTCACACACTTACCACTGTTCGCACTTGCGCTCCGGTCACACTCGCTGAAGCAGAAGATTTAAAGAGATTTTTTTTCCTTCAACAGCAAACCACTCTGCTGCTCAATGCACTTCCAAAAATTTTTTTTCCAGGACTGGTTAATCTGGTTAGTGAGGCTCGGCACTGAGAACTTGACAGGATTGCTGATAGTGGACATCTTCTCTGTTGCTCTGTGCTGCTTTTGCTTTGGGTTTCTGTTGCTGTGTTACTCTGGGGTTCTGTGTCACTCTGGGCCCATAACCTGTTGGCAGCGGATTATTCAGGATACTCTCCAAATGTGTCACAACAGAGCTTCTTTATTCAGGAACAATATATGATAAGCTTATTAGATCAGGAATAAATCATTTATGTGACTCTATCTGTGTAGCATCAACAGCAGGCTGCTTCTCTCAAACAGATACAGGAAAAACAGGAAATACAGTCACATGCTATCCCTGTGTGAGCCTCTGGGAGATTTTTTTTAACTTTATAAACAGCATACAAATCTATCAACTGAACACTCATAGACAGGAATGGAGTTGTTGCACCAAACATATTCCAACAGAGGCACACCCTAATTATAGTGGGTGTCAGAGGGCCCCTGTCACGATCTGCTTAGTTTGTGGGATGAGGTGGTTCAGAGGTTAATCTGAATGGCCTCATTCTCGGATTCTGGGAGGCTTCTTATAGCCTCATTGTGGGGTCATTCCTCGTCGCTTATACTCTGACCCTTGGCCGAGTGTGTTTGACCCTGTTGTGCCTGTGCCATTGCTTTTTGCCTGTGTTACGTTACGTCTGTCTGGTTCTGATTTGGCTGTGTCCCTGTTACAAGTTTTGCCTGCCCTTTTGTACTGTACCCTCTGCCTGCTTCTCTTGTACTGCGCTGCCCTCTCTGTGTATGACCCCTTGGCTACATCCTGACTATCGGTTCTGTATATGCCCCTTGGTAACTCTGTCCCGTAGTTACCCTTCTAGGAGTTTTCCTTCAGCTCCTAGCTTTCGGAGCTTAGACCACGCCCCCAGCAGTCAGGTGCTTCAGGTCCAACTGGCCTGAAGCAATCTCTATCTGCTCCTGCTTCCTCTGAGAGACCTGTGGCCGGTTCCGCCCCTTGGCAGTCACGTGCTTCAGGTCCTGTTTGTCTGAAGCACGCATCTTCACTGCTGCTGCCCGCTCCACAGGTATCTTTGGGCACAGTGTGTTTTACTCAAGACACACGCACTGGCTCAGTGAGCAAGTGCAGTAACAACCCATCAACAGATGACAATGCAATAAATGAATATAAATCACTATACAATTACTTTGCCCAATATTATTACCAAACAATGACCATATAGTGGTCAATATCAGGTCTGCAGACTATATAAGGGATTAGAGTACAGTAATATATAGTGACTCACAGATGACATACACACAAGTGAGTTTTCACATTTCCAGCATCATCCCCATCTATTCCCAACCTACATAAAGTTCCCATACTGTGCATACTCTCAATTTTATACCTATTGCTGTTCCTGCTATACTGTGCAGTACCCTAAGTACTGTACTTCAGAAAGATTACTGCTATTCTACTGGTTATTTTGTGTCCTCTAGAAAGTAGTAATGCCCAATGTGTGCCATTTTGGACTTCCCCATTTAAAGTAATAATATTTTCATTGAGCGCTTATAAAATAATAATACCATGAGTGTGCCTCTAAAAGTAATAATGCTCCATCAGAACCCCCTTTATGCGGAATCACTCCTATCAAACCAATCTAATCAGTTTTTATGAAGAGGTAAGCTATAGACTGGACCAAGGTGAGTCATTGGACATGGTATATCTTGATTTTTCCAAAGCGTTTGATACCATGCCACACAAGAGGTTGGTACACAAAATGAGAATGCTGGGTCTGGGGGAAAATGTGTGTAAATGGGTAAGTAAATGGTTTAGTGATAGAAAGCAGAGGGTGGTTATAAATGGTATATTCTCTAACTGGGTGCTGTGACCAGTGGGGTACCGCAGGGGTCGGTGTTGGGACCTATTCTCTTCAATATATTTATTAACGATCTGCTGAAAGGTTTACATAGTAAAATATCGATATTTGCAGATGATACAAAACTATGTAAAGCAGTCAATACAACAGAAGATAGTATTCTGCTACAGATGGATCTGGATAAGTTGGAAACTTGGGCCTAAAGGTGGCAGATGCGGTTTAACAATGATAAATGTAAGGTTATACACATGGGAAGAAGGAATCAATATCACAATTACACACTGAACGGGAAACCACTTGGTAAATATGACATGGAGAAGGACTTGAGGATCCTAGTTAATGATAAAGTTACCTGGAGCAGCCAGTGCCAGGCAGTGCCTGCCAAGGCAAACATGACGGTCAAGTATTCATGATACCTACAAGCTTCCTTACCTTCAACCCAAAGTTGCTTTGACCAATCTATCCCCTTTAACAACACGCGACGCAAAATAATGAACAACTCACTGTTTTGGATAAATTGGCCAAAGCAGCCTTTTATTAATAATTAACATAACAGTTTCAAAAATTTAAACATTTCCGAAGGAGGGGATGGTCCTCGAAGCCCTAAAGTTTATAACAACCATATAACCCAACCACATCTGATCCAATGCAGAGTCCTGTCTCCAGCGGTTACACACACCAGCTTGAAGACATGAAATCAAGACTCGATTGGCCAGTATCCGCCACAGTCCACAGGTTCCCCTCACTTTGTGTCCGTCATGTTCCTGTCCACTTAAACCACTTAAGGAGGAGTCCAGGACCTATTTAGATCCCCCCCTTTAATCCGCCATTTCTTGATATCACCAACTTTGAGGACCTGTCCCCCCCACGCCAAGCTGCCGCGACAAAATTCATAACGCCGATATTATAATAAGAATATTTTACATTCGTCCTCTGCTTACTTCCGTTATTAAATTTGCCAATAACAAATAGGGTGGGTGGGTGGGAGCTCATCATGGCTTGACCGGGTGAGTCAAATATTTGCCCCCTAGCGTCCCCTTCCTATTTTATATCCCCCTCCTGCTCTGCCTTTTTTGCCCCCACCTTTTCCACATGACCCATCTAACCCCCTCCTCTCTCCAATCACACTTAACCCCTCGTTGCCTTAACCAAACCTTCCCAGCTCGCTATATGTCCTCTCAACTTGGTCATGCTGGCCTCCCTTTTATGGCCTGCGGCCCAGTACGGCCATACAGGATCATGGGGTGCATTAAAGGAAGTCTGGATACACATGATGAGAGTATTATGCTGCTCTGTACAAATCCCTGGTTAGACCACACATGGAGTACTGTGTACAGTTTTGGTCAAGGAGCTCAGGTAGCATATAATGGAAGTAGAGCGAGTACAAAGAAGGGCAGCAAAAATAATAAAGGGGATGAGGGAATTACAATACCCAGAGAGATTAGTAAAATTAGGATTATTTAGTCTGGAAAAAAGACAACTGAGGGTCGATCTAATAACCATGTATAAGTATATAAGGGGACAATACAAATATCTGTTCATACAAGGATCTGTTTATACCAAGGAAGGTGACGGTCACAAGGGGCATTCTCGCGTCTGGAGGAGAGAAGGTTTTTCCACTAACATAGAAGAGGATTCTTTACTGTTAGGGCAGTGAGAATCTGGATTTCCTTGCCTGAGGAGGTGGTGATGGCGAACTCATTCCAGGGGTTCAAGAGAGGCCTGGATGTCTTCCTGGAGTGTAATAATATTGTATCTTACAGCTATTAGGTTCTTTAGAAGGACATAGATCTGGGATTTATCCTGACAGAATATAGGCTGAACTGGATGGACAAATGTCTTTTTTCGGCCCTGCTAACTATGTTACCAGGCCTCCATGTATTGTATAGTGTGGGGTCTGCCACTCTATGTGTTCCATCCATATATAGTGTGGGGGCTGTCACTCTCTACCTGCCCTCCATGTGTAATGCAAGCTTTGTCACTGTCTACATGCCCTAATGTCTAATGTGAGATCTGTCACTGAGTATCTGCCCTCCATGTGTAGTTTGAGGTCTGTCACTCTTTATGTGTCATCCATATGTAGGGTAGTGTAGGGTCTGTGTCCTGCTACCTATCCTCCATGTGTATTATGAGGTCTGTCATTTTCTCTATATCTGCCCTCCTTCCATGTGTAGTGCGGAGTCCATCAATCTATTCTCTATTTGTAGTGTCTACCAGTCTCTATTTGTAGTTTCTATCACCCTCTGCCTGCCCTTGTTGTGTAGTGTGGGGTCTTTCATTCTCTACCTTCTGTCCATGTGTACTACAGAGTTTTGCAAATTGCAAAGTTCTGTGGACTAGTAATGAGCGAGTATGCTCGTTACTCGGGTTTTCCCGAGCATGCTCGGGTGTTCTCCGAGTATTTGGGCGTGCTCGGAGATTTAGTTTGTGTCGCCGCAGCTGCATGATTTGCGCTGCTAGACAGCCTGAATATATGTGGGGATTGCCTGTTTGTTAGGGAATCCCCACATGTATTCAGGCTGTCTAGCAGCCTCAAATTATGCAGCTGCGGCGACACAAACTAAATCTCCGAGCACGTCCAAATACTCAGAGAACACCCGAGCATGCTCGGGAAAACCCGAGTAACGAGCATACTCACTCATCACTACTGCGGACATGAAAGGTTCCACCCTAAAAACTGATTGACATTATTACTATCATCATTGTTTATTCATTATCAACATTTTTTTCGACTGGGAGAGAGTCTGAAAACAAAGGGTCTTTCTGTAAAACTGAGACCCTTGCCATGACATATTTGCTTCCAGTCTATATTTAATAGACTAGAAGCAGCACTCCAATGGAAATCTGTGAAAAAACTGGACTTTATTCACAGATACATGCGAAGCTTCAGCTGCTCATTTGAAGCCTTTCCGAAGCATTCAGTCAAGACCTGTAGTCCAGACTATGCTGGTCAAGGCTCAAAAAACAGACCTGTGCTGGTCAAGACCTGGAGTTCAGGCTATGCCAGTCAAGAGCGAGTCCCAGCCCTCATCACTCCAGGTATGAGAAACAACCGCCATTGGTTAAGAACCAAAGATCCGGGAGGAGACTTTGCTCAAGGGTGGATGCGTGTGGTTGTGAACGGGAGGCGTGAGTGAGTTTACAGCACTGACATATGGTACAGAAAGTACGTTACGTTTGTAACAGAGTCACTGGCTTGGTAGAGGAAGAAAGGCACGTGTCACTGCGCATGCATCAGTGATGTGAAAGCGGAGTGTTTTTGTGTTTCCAGCACATTAGGTGCTGAGAAGCCATGTACATAGTTCAATGGGCCGGTTATATGTGAGCACCTGCAGTGCGGGTGGGAGAGTGCTCACCGTACCCCTTTTCACTGCAGGACTTGCAGGTGTGTGATGACCTGCTGTGATGTCATGATCACGTGACTAGTACATGTGATATATACCTGGACCTGTGGTTAAGTCTGTGTGCTGTATTGGGAGAGAGGTGGAACCTCAGGTAACTAACAGAGGCCAAAAGAGTGTTCTTTCAGTCCTTATTGGGGGGGGCACTAAAAATATATAAAGTGTCTGCTCCTTTATACTGAATGGCTTTGTTGAGGCTGCATTGGTGGTTTCATTTGAATTCCATTTTGTGGGGATTTATATGGTAATTCAACTCAGTGCACAGAGTAGTGAACTGTATAAATGTGAAACTAGCCTAACTTTTATTTTATTCACTTGCCTAAGTGGTCAAGGGGGTGGACTTAATCAGTGATTGACAACCTTCCCTGTGTGACTTCTAAAACCATAATGTGTAAGCCGTTTGATGAATAAGTTATGCTGAAACTTTCACCAAAATTTTTTATAACAACCACCTCAGCTTCTCCTGCTCTACGACATGCTGCCCATAGCTTACACAGAATTTTCAAGCTGGTATTGTCTCTTTAAACAATATATAACAATCTGGCATGCCATGGGTTAAATTATTCATTTTAAATGCGAAAAGAATGGGTGCTCTTAAAGAAAAATAAATACATCCAAAGGTCATTTTCTATCATAAATACACTAATGGTTGGCAAATGTAGTCTCCATAGAGGCACAGCCCCTCGGCTGATAAGTCATTGTTGGCGATTTGATTCAGTGGACTTGCTGTTTGTACTGCAGCTAGTGTTGGATGACAGAAATGTTTGCAAGGCTCCATGGGGTCCATCTTTCTGCTAAGAAAACACATGTTATCAGAATGAGTACACACAGGGTCCAAAGAGAGAGAGCAGCCTGGCATAGAAAATATTTACTTATGACTCAGCTGCGACAGGGGGTACAAAGTCGTACCAAGGTGAGCAAGTGAGCATTGTAGGTGGCACTTAATAGATCTCTCATAATCATATGGGTCAAAGGATTGTTGACAGATCATGTTAATCGGTAATGTTGCTTATTGTTTGGTGCAGGCTAAAATGTTTGGGTCTCATCATGATTCTTCAGTGTTTGTAATCTCCCATTTTCCACCCTTTCACCTCCACATGTATTTTGTCACATGGTAAATACAGAAAAACGCTTTCTGTATTTACCTTGCAGGTGAGCATAGTGTATAGTGTGTGTGAACTAGCTTGTGCTTGTGTGCCTTATCTCTGAGCTCAGACACTTTACACAATGCACATGAACTCTGAGCTCTGGGTTGTGACTTATGTCCGGAAACTGCTTAAATGTATTATTAGCATTATAAATAGGATATTATAAGCTCAACTATATATTATAGATGTAAATGTACATAGAGGAGACCTATATAAACACAATTGGGCTTAAATATGGGCAGTGGCATACATAAAGGTCAGCAAGCTACAGAGGAGGCCCCTTTTAGGCTCTTCATGACATCACTCCACTCCTAACCACCAGATAGAGGAAGTCCTAGTGCATTGTATCCTATTTTCATGACTTTAAGTATTTAGCAGGGAGAAAAATGTAATAATATATAAAATGTAAGCTTTAATGATTCATTTAAAAGGGCATAGAATAAAAGCCATATATAATGACCACCAAATGACAAAACAAAATAAAAAAGTGCTAGTGCTCATATAAAAAAGTTTGATCTCATCAATGTTTCATCATGATATCATTTAATTCAGTCGGGAACGCATGAGCAGGGGTAAAGGAGTGATTAGTTCTATATTATCCTGTCGTGCTCCTTGTGTTGCTCCTCCCTAACAAGCAACACCCAAGTATAATGCTGCCTCAGTAGTACCCAAAACCATGTAACCTCCCATAATATAGAACTAATCCCTGCTCTCTGACTGAATGATATATCATCATGAAACATTTGCTGAGATGAAACTTTTTTACATGGGCACTGCTTTTTTGAGCACTAGCACTTTATTGTATTGTTTTGTCATTTGGTGGTCATTATAGATGGCTTTTTATTCTAGGCCCTATTAAATTAATTATTAAAGGTTGCATTTTATATTTCTATATTTCTCTCCCTGTTGAATTTGTATTTAAATACTGAGAGTTTTTGTATAGGTCTGTTACACCACACAAGACCTTGCTATTTTTTCTCCTATATTCCAACTTGCCAATTAAATTGGCCTTCCAAGAGTTTTCTTCTGGAAAGCTTTTCTCTAACTATGTCTACATTTTACCGTCTACACCTCTTTTACATCTCCTTCATGGCCCTGTTTCCTGCACCATCAGTGTTGCATGCTAGGAATCTGCTTGCTAAAGAAACAACCCAGCGTTATGCACAAGAAATCTTTCAAAATGTCTTTCTGATTAGCTAACTATCCTGTAAGTTTGGAAGGACTTCCCTTTTTATGGCAATCCTCTGCACATTTCTTTAGAGTTGGCAAGTATGAGTATATTTTTCAATTACTGGTGGTTTGCAAACATTGTAGCACGTGTGGGGAGCAAATCATATGTAGCTTGATACCTCTAGATAAAACATGAATTAGACCATTTTTGAGTATAACCTCTGTCTTCCAAGGTATCATAACATCCACATGGACTACTTCTATGATGTGCATGACTTTTATGCAAGTCATGGTATTCTTAGCTGATATTTAATATTCATACGGTTTCTAATATTGAGGAAGATTTAACATTGCTATTAGTGATGAGCGAGTATGCTTGTTACTTGGGTTTCCCCGAGCATGCTCGTGTGGTCTCGGAGTATTTGTAAGTGCTTGGAGATTTAGTTTGTCGCCGCAGCTGCATGATTTGTGACTGCTAGACAGCCTGAATACATGTGTGGATTTCCTAACAAACAGGCAATTCCCACATGTATTCAGGTTGTCTAGTAGCCGCAAATCATGCAGATGGGCCACAGAAACTAAATCTCCGAGCACTTCCAAATACTCGGAGAAAACCACAGCGTGCTCGGGAAAATCTGAGCATGAGCATACTCGCTCATCACTAATTGCTATCATTGAATGTTGTGTCAAGTATGTAAATTTGTTCATATACACCAATATTTTACACTAAAAATGCATGACTATACATTTAGAGTGATTTATTACTCCTATTAGACATGTAATATCAATAATAATTTGATTTACAGTTGTGTGAAAAAGTGTTTGCCACTTTCCTGATTTCCTATTCTTTTTCATGGTTGTCACACTTAAATGTTTCAGATCAGTAACAAATTTAAATATTAGACACAGATAACACAAGTAAACACAAAATACATCCTACAAACCAATGGAAGCGAATGCCAAAATATTTAGAATCAAATATCAAATTTTCTTAACACATCACGGATATGTACAGATTATTCCACATCTATTATGTTAATAATGAAAATTTAGGGTACTCCAAGGGTAAATATGAGCAAAAATTACGTAGAAAAAATGAAAAATTAAAAAATTATGAAAAAAAATCAAAATTAATTTAGTCAAACAATGGAGGATCCTGGCTTTATAGAAAAGCCATCCTGTTCAATATGTTGTCCAGGTGGTAGCAAAGCTGCCCAATAGCTTGGTGGTTATTAGTCATAAAAATGCCAGAGTGCATTGCTGTAAGTTTAATACCACAATTAGGGAAAAATAGTCTTGCCAAATGCAATTAAACCACTATTATTCTATCGATTCTCAAACTATTAAAGTGCCAGTGCATATATAGGTATAATACCAAAGCAAAGAATTTAATATGATATAATGTGCAGGAATAATATTGCTCATAACAGGCTCACAACTGATTTGAAGATTAATGCCCCCAGCAAAGGATGCAAAAAGTTCTTCAGGTTAAATGCCCACGCTAAGGAACCAAAAAAATAAAAATTAATATATATTGCAGAGTTCAAGTGACAAAGGCAAATAGCCTTTAAAGTTATTAAGTGTCATGTGTAGAGAAGAGGACCTGGTGGAGCGCAAGTACTATGCAATATACATGCCTTGATTAAAGCAGTACTGAAACGTACATTTGGGCGGGCACACACACCTCTCTGGAACCGTTCCTGGAGCTGTGCACTCTGCTTGTAATCTTAAGGAACAATACCGATTGATTCATTATGTAATGTAGGTATAGTAGGGCTCACTCTCTGCAGCCATTGACAAGCTATATAAAGTGCCAAATTGCACATATGTGATCATGGCCAATAGGCATTATTGGAGTTATATTTTCATTGCTCCATGGTGTGGCTTCCATTTAGGTGTTGTTACCCTTTTCACAATAGCCTGTTGCACAAAAAAAATTGTTCATCTTAAAACCCACTTCCCTCACCTGTGTTGTTTGATATGGATCTTAATTAATAAAGTTTATATATTTTTTGTGATTCTGGACATTTTTTTGTTGCCATCGGTAACTATTGTTTGTGCATTATATACATGGGTAGATACTGCAAAGAAGGAGAAGGCTTAATAGAGAGGAATAATACATGACCTGTGGGTGCAGCAACGGAGCCACGATGAGCGTTTAGCGTTAGCTTCTTCTGGCGGGGAAGAAGCTAACGCAAAATGCGCATCAGGGCTCCAATGCTGCACCCACAGCCACAGACACTGACCATCGGCCTCCATTTTATCTGCCAAACCACAGCCCTGGGGTTAGGATATGTGAGCCGTCATTCCCACCCATCTCTTATGACCGCTCGTAAAACCCAGCCCTGGAATGGCCCAAATAACTCAGCACTATAGGCGCTGGAGCATACTTCTAAGCTCATATCCTCGCAGCTAACAGCTGTGATAACACATATCTCCCCTCCAGGACTTGTCCTGCGGCCATCTTACAGAACATAGAGGCTTGTCTCAGTTTTGCCAGAAAACATCTTGATGATTCACAAGACTTTTGGGAGAATACTCTGTGGTCTGACAAGACATAAGATGAACTTTTTGGAAGGTGTATGTTCCATTACATCTGGAATAGAAGGAACACAGCATTTCAGAAAAGGAACATTATATCAACAATAAAATATGTTGGTGGTAGTGTGATGGTCTGGGGCTGTTTTGTTACTTCAGGACCTGGGAGACTTGTTGTGGTAAATGGAATCATGAATTATGCTGTCTACCAAAAATTGCTGAATCCGAATGTCTGTCCATCTGTTTGTGACTTCAAGCTGAAGCACACTTAGGTTGTCTAGCAGGACAATGATCCAAAACACACCAGCAAGTCCACCTCTGAATGGCTTAAGAAAAACAAAATTAAGACTTAAACTTAAGACTTATTGCCAGTTTTTACAAACGCTTGAGTGCAATTGTTGCTGCTAAGGGTGGTCCAACCAGTTATTAGGTTTAGGGGGCAATCACTTTTTCACACAGGACACTGTAGGTTTGGATTTCTTTTTCCCTTAATAATAAAGACCTTAATTTAAAAACTGCATTTTGTGTTTACTTGTCTTACCTTTGTCTAATATTTAAATTTGTTTGGTGATCTGAAACATTTAAGTGTGACCAATATGCAAAAAAATAGGAAATCAGGAAGTGGGCAATGACTTTTTCACACAGCTGTATATAGGGCCAACTTATTCCACTGCACTTTACAATTAAGCAGGGATATGTAAAGACATATGTAAAGACAATAAAAACAATGCAAAGTAACACATGTGATGTGCGTTTGTAGTATGTGTTTGACCATAGTGATAATTAGAGTTAATGTTTAGGACTAGATTAGAGTGGGAAGGGCTGAGTTAAAGGGAAAGTGACAATTTCCTGTCAGAGAGTTAGATAGGGCTTGGAATGCATAGTGAGTGGACCAAAAGGTCCAAAGTGAGCAGTGCCGCATTCTGGGGAGATTCTAAGTGAGAGGAGACTGAAAAGAAGGGATAGCGAGATCCAGAGCATAAGTGACTAAGAGATGGAGTGACCTTCCGGAACGGGTCCTAGGAGAGGACACCTAGCCATGAGACCTCGACCTTATAATGCTGGAAGGTATTGGACCTAAAAGAGGACTGCATACGTGGACTAGCAAAGTGTCTCAGGCGGGAGTTCCAGAGCATCAGCCATACTGGCACTATAATGGGAAAGAGGACGTGGAACCCTGAACAAGTAAATGACCCTTATTAATCAAGACATTGTGGCAAAGTAGTGAGATTATGACAGAAGAAAACTGTGTGGAAAATTCTTTGAATTTTAAAGGAAAAGTCCATAAGACTGTGTACCCACTATCCCTCGTATTTAACCCTTATCAAGTTGCCGTTCAGTAAAGAAGTTTAATTTCTAATGTTGGTCTCCCTCATTGAACTGTGAAACGTCTGGTCCTGGCAAACCTGCAACAATGTTTACATGCAGCCTGCACAGGCATAATGCACTCACTGCACAAGTCCACACACACAGCCAGGACCACCACTTTAATGTAACGTGCTGGGGCACAGGAGATAAGCACCTTGTCCTCGGCTACCACCCCGTACCATGTTACACCTATTCTAGTTGCTTAGCTAGAGATAGTGTCATCTGGTCACACTCCCTAATAATTTTCTAGTCCTCCCACCTTGATCTCTGGGCAAAACCAGATTTTACTGTGCAATGAGTCATTTTTGATTTATTTTAAATTGTGACCATAAAGTGATAGATGCCAGTCCTACAAAGCAAACACCTGGTCTTCTCGTGACTCTACTTGCTGCATGACTTTACTAACTAGCCTTTCCCAGACTTTGACCACAGTCTTTTTTCCTTCTCTGTCATGAACTGTCTTAATACCAAAGATACCTGTCACGGGTGTGTCGCTGCGAAGATCGTCGCGATTGCACAACCCTGACTTCTCACAGCTGAGTTTCTGCTGCTGGGTGTTTTTCGGCAGTGAGAGAGTTAATTCTCCCTCTCTCTGTGCTGGACAAGACCAGCCTCGCTCAGCTGCAATTAATGTTGCGATAATTGGATTTCTTCATATACCTGCCTGTCTGCTAGGGAAGTGTCGGTGAAAGCATTCATGCAGACCAGCAGAGCGGATCATTTTGAGAAGTCTAAAGCTAAGAGTACCTGTTGTGGTTTTCTCCTCTCCTCGCTTTATTATTTATCTCCTTACCATTTGGTGTTCCCTCTGTAGTTGTTGTTTTGTATGCAAGGTGTCTTTTATTTTACCCCTTGTACTGTCTCGTTCGTCTTATACTGTGTGTAGGCAGTTACCTTCCCGTTCCCTGTGGTGGTAATCAGGGTCCTTCTCAGGACTAGATTACAGTTGTCAGGGATTCACAGGAGATAGGGTTACGCTGGCGCCTGGACCTCTGTACCATCAATAGTACCTCCAGGTAGAGGGATTAGTCAGGACCCCAGCTTAGGGTCAGCATAGACCCGGTCCTCTTTATGCAGAGACAGCGTGACATTTTCACCGACCACTAAAGATTTTCTTCAGTCACCATGGATCCAGTAGTCAGTCTTGCTCGGCAGTTGCAGAGTTTGTCCATGGAGCTGGCGGACGTTAAGTCCAAGGTTTTGTACCCCCGGAGCAGGCCGGACCTGAACCTAAAGTAGCTCTCCCTGACAGATTCACTGGGGGGGGACAAGATTTTTGCTTTCCGGGAGGCATGTAAATTGTACTTTCGGCTGCGACCTCGGTCATTGGGAGTGAAGAACAAAGGGTGGGGATTGTCATCTCGCTCCTACAAGGAGACCCCACAATCCTGGGCGTTCGCTCTCCCCCCAGGGCTCTCCAGCTCTCCAGTCAGTGGATGGGTTTTTTGCAGCTCTGGGTCTTGTATATGATGACCCGGATCGGGTCTCCCTTGCTGAATCTAGGTTACGTAGGATACAGCAGGGAGATCATCCGGCGGAGGAATTCTGTTCGGAGTTCCGTAGGTGGGCCACAGATACCCAGTGGAATGACCCGGCTCTTGGGAGCCAGTTTTGTCAAGGTTTATCTGACAAATTAAAGGATGTGCTGGCACAGTATGACCCCCCCACGTCATTGGAGGCCGCTATGGCCCTTGCTATTCGTATTGACAGACGTCTTCGGGAGAGGTGCGGGGTAACTTCGCCCCCTGTTATGACTCCACCTTCCTCAAGGGTCCCTTATACGGAGGTTCCTCTAGTCAGTCCAGAGGAGCCTATGCAATTAAGAGGGACATCATTCCGGGGGAGGGATCGGTGGGGCGCCACAAAACAAGAAGTTGTTTCTTCTGTGGGAAAAAGGGACATTTTATTGGGGGGTGTCCATCCCGTTCTTTGCAGAGTGAAAGTCGCCGGAAAACTATTGATCCCAGATTGTGTGGTGGACGGCAATCTGGGAGTAAGTATTTCGTTCCTAAATTCGTCTCAGTTTCTCGTACCGGCGGAGGTGGTGGTGGGTGCGAGAACTGAGAGGATATCTGTTCTTCTGGATAGTGGGGCCGGGGCTAATCTGGTGGATGCTCGCTTTGCCCGGGTTCAAGGTATGCAATTGAGTGTGTTGGCTAAACCCGTCCCCATATTCTCGATCGATGCCAGACCTCTCGGTCAGGGAAGTTTTTTGCAAGCAGTGCATAACATAGATCTTCAAGTGGGGGCGTTACATAAGGAACTGTTGTCTTGTTATGTGTTGGAGGGTCTTCCTCTCCTATAGTGCTGGGCCTTCCTTGGTTAACTAAGCATAACCGGTTATTAATTGGCAATCCAGAGAGATAAGTCAATGGAGTGAATTCTGTAATAAAAACTGCATGAATACGGTCATTGGTACGGTCGCTCTAGGGCCTTACCTCCATTTCTGGTAGACTTTGAGGATGTATTCTCGGAGAAAGGGTGTCAAGAATTACCTCCTCATCGCGAATATGACTGTTCTGTTAACTTGATCCCTGGGGCCAAATTACCGAAATCTAGGTTGTATAACCTTTCTGGTCCTGAGAGACAGGCCATGAAGGATTATATTTCAGAGAGTCTGGCTAAGGGGCATATTAGACCTTCATCTTCCCCGGTGGCCGCGGGGTTCTTCTTTGTGAAGAAAAAAGATGGAGGCCTACGCCCTTGCCTGGATTTCCGTGACTTAATCGGATTACGGTCCGAGATCCGTATCCGCTCCCACTTATTCCCGATCTCTTCAATCAGATCGTGGGTGCCAAATGGTTCTCTAAGTTGGATCTCAGAGGGGCGTACAATCTGATTAGGATGAAGGAGGGGGATGAGTGGAAGACGGCGTTTAACACTCCGGAGGGGCATTATGAGAACCTTGTCATGCCATTTGGTCTGAGTATTGCCCCGGCGGTGTTTCAACACTTTGTAAATGACATCTTTCGCCACCTAATGGGACAGTTTGTGGTCATATATCTGGATGATATCTTAATTTACTCGCCGGATCTTGTGTCTCATCAGGAGCATGTTAGACAGGTGTTACAGATCTTGCGGGATAATAAACTGTACGCCAAATGGGAGAAGTGTGTGTTCGCCGTACAGGAACTTCAGTTTTTAGGATTCCTGGTGTCAGCATCCGGTTTTGTATGGACCCTGGGAAAGTGCGGGCAGTTCTTGAGTGGGATCTGCCAGAGGATCTTAAGGCATTACAACGTTTCTTGGGGTTTGCTAACTACTACCGGAAATTCATTCGTAATTTTTCGTCCATAGTTAAACCTCTCACAGACATGACTAAAAAAGGGACGGATTTTTCAAAATGGTCTGACAAGGCTTGTCAAGCGTTTTCTTCCTTGAAAAAATGTTTTGCTTCAGCACCCATACTTATTCAGCCTGATGCGTCACAGCCGTTCATTGTTGAGGTGGACGCTTCCGAGGTAGGGGTGGGAGCAGTATTGTCACAAGGTTCGTCCCTGGTAAATGGCATCCGTGCGCCTTCTTCTCTAAAAAATTGTTAGTCCGCGGAGAGGAATTATGATGTCGGCAATAGGGAACTCTTGGCCATTAAGTTAGCTTTTGAGGAGTGGCGTCATTTTTTGGAGGGGGCAGTCCACCCAGTCACCGTCATTACTGATCACAAAAACCTGCTATATTTAGAGTCCGCTAACGTCTGAATCCCAGACAAGCTAGGTGGTCGTTGTTTTTTACCAGGTTTAATTTTGTCGTCACATATCGTCCTGGGTCAAAAAATGTTAAGGCGGATGCCTTATCTCGCTGTTTCCCAGGGGCTGGGAATACGGAGGACCCGGTTCCGGTCCTTCAAGAGGGGGTGGTGGTGTCGGCAGTATGCTCTGAGCTTGAGGAGGAGGTATTGGAGGCTCAGGGGGAGCCCTGTAGGACCTCCAGGGAGACTGTTTGTTCCAAATCAGTTGCGACAAAAGGTGATCGAGGCACACCATAATTCAGCTTTGGCAGGACACCCAGGGAGTAAAGCAACTGAAGATCTCCTCTCGCGCCGGTTTTGGTGGCCTAACTTACATAGGGAGGTGGTAACTTTTGTTGCGTCCTGCAAGGTTTGTGCGCGCTCTAAAGGGTATGCCACACTAAACATTTTCGCTAACGGGATCGCTAAAAAACGTCACTATTTAGCGATCCCGTTAGCGATATTGTTCAGTGCGGCAGCTTCCAGCGACGAGCTTCCTGCTGTGATCTCGCTCGTCGCTGGAATCGCTCCGGACCCTATTTTCTCGTCTGCGCTCCCGCTGGGTAAGTAATCGCTGTGTGGCACCTTTTCTTAGCGATTTAGCGGTACTTTTGTACCGCTAAAGTCGTTAAGAAGATCGCTAACGGCGATAGCGTCGTTAACTATATCGCTAAATGTGGCGTTTGGTTGGCCTACATCTCATTAGGGAGGTCAGTAACGATCGTAGCGGTCTGCTAGTGTGGCGACCTTAAGACCACACATACCCGTCCGTCTGGGGCCCTCTTACCTTTGAAGATCCCGGAGCGTCCGTGGACTCATCTGTCTATGGACTTCATTACGGACCTCCCGCCATCTTCGGGTAAAACAGTCATACTCGTTGTAGTGGACAGGTTCAGCAAGATGGCACATTTTATCGCTCTTCCTGCTCTTCCTAATGCTAAAACTCTTGCGCAGGTGTTTATTGGGGAGATTGTAAGACTTCACGGGGTACCTTCCGATGTGGTGTCGGATCGGGGGTCTCAGTTTGTGTCCAAATTCTGGAAAGCATTTTGTACACGGTCGGGGGATGCAGTTGTCATTTTCATCGGCTTTTCACCCGCAGTCCAATGGTCAGACAGAGCGTCTGAACCAGAGCTTGGAGACATATCTTCGGTGTTTTGTGTCAGAGAACCAGGAGGACTGGGCTTCTTTCTTGCCTCTGGCGGAGTTTGCTCTAAATAATAGGCGGAGCGAGTCCACTGGTAAGTCCCCGTTTTTTGGGGCATATGGTTTTCACCCCCAGTTTTGTACTTTCAATAGGGGGGGCTCTTCTGGGGTTCCTGAGGAGGAACGATTTTCGTCGTCACTTGCTTCAGTGTGGAGAGGAGTGCTGAATAATCTGAGTACTATGGGGAACCGATACAAACGTATGGCTGATAGGAGCAGAGTGTCTGGTCTGGAACATCTATGTGTGAACTTAAGGTTCCCTCCTGGAAACTGGGTCCCAGGTTCATCGGGCCATACAAGATCAGTTCTATAATTAATCCGGTTGCATTCCGTCTTGACCTCCCTCCCACATTTAAAATTCATAATGTGTTCCACAGATCGTTGCTTAAGAGGTATGTGGCGCCGGTGATACCTTCACCTTTACCTCCTCCTCCTGTGGTGGTCAATGGTAACTTGGAGTTCCAGGTGTCGAGAGTCATCGATTCACGTCTGAATCGCCGGTCCCTTCAGTACCTTGTTCATTGGAGGGGGTATGGTCCTGAGGAGAGGATGTGGGTTCCTGCGTCGGATATTAACTCAGACCGATTGGTTCGGGCCTTCCACACTACTCACCCAGATAAACCCGGCCCTGAGGGTCCGGAGGCCCCTCGTAGAAGGGGGGTACTGTCACGGGTGTGTCGCTGCGAAGATCGTCGCGATTGCACACCCTGACTTCTCACAGCTGAGTTTCTGCTGCTGGGTGTTTTTTTGGCAGTGAGGAGTTAATTCTCCCTCTCTCTGTGCTGGACAAGACCAGCCTCGCTCAGCTGCAATTATGTTGCGATAATTGGATTTCTTCATATACCTGCCTGTCTGCTAGGGAAGTGTCGGTGAAAGCATTCATGCAACGCAGAGCGGATAATTTTGAGAAGTCTAAAGCTAAGAGTACCTGTTGTGGTTTTCTCCTCTCCTCGCTTTATTATTTATCTCCTTACCATTTGGTGTTCCCTCTGTAGTTGTTGTTTTGTATGCAAGGTGTCTTTTATTTTACCCCTTGTACTGTCTGTTCGTCTTATACTGTGTGTAGGCAGTTACCTTCCCGTTCCCTGTGGTGGTAATCAGGGTCCTTCTCAGGACTAGATTACAGTTGTCAGGGATTCACAGGAGATAGGTTACGCTGGCGGCCTGGACCTCTGTACCATCAACAGTACCTCCAGGTAGAGGGATTAGTCAGGACCCCAGCTTAGGGTCAGCATAGACCCCGGTCCTCTTTATGCAGAGACAGCGTGACAATACCCACACTTACCACACACACAGAAATTTGTATGTTATCAATACCCAGCAGTTTATGAACAATCTACAGCAGTGTTCCCCAACTCCGGTCCTCAAGAGCCACCAACAGGTCATGTTTTCAGGATTTCCTTAGTATTGCCCAGGTGATAATTACATCACCTACACAGGCAGGAATTCCTTCACCTGTGAAATACTAAGAAAATCCTGAAAACATGACCTGTTGGTGGCTCTTGAGGACTGGAGTTGGGGAACCCTGAATTCTACAGTTATCTTTAGCGTCAATCTCCTGCCTTTGTAGTCCAAACTTAGCATTGTCACATTATAACATTATGAAGCAGCATCGGCTACAAGAAGAAAGACCTGAAACAGTCGGCTGTTCTGACACACAGCGCAAACACGTTTTCTCCAGTGCTGCTCAAGGTGTGCAGCGTGTCTGTGAAGAAAATCACTTTCAGCAGAAGACTTCATCCACTATAAGTTCATGCTCAAAACTTAAAACTCTGCTCTCCATATGACTAAACAAGTCTACTTTACCACACTCATCACATCTCTAGCCAACAATCCAAAAATGATTCTTTGAAACCTTTCACCCCCTCCTGAGCCCTAAAGTACAGACTCCCATCACCAACCTAAGCGCTAAGGAATCTGGCCACTATTTTCCTACAAAAAAAATCAATAATTTCCGTCAGGACATTTTCGCACAATCCCCTGCACCTCCGTGTTCAAGACTTCTCTTGTCATGCGCGAGTTTTCTAGAATGCACTACCCCAAACAATCAGACTAATAGCTAGCCCATATGTTTTCAGCGTGCTTTAAACACATCTGTTTAGACAAGCCAGTCACCTCAACTAACTAACTTTAAGGCCTCGTTACACATAGAGAGATCACTAGCGAGATCGCTGAAACATCACCGATTTTGTGACAAAGCAGCGACCTAGCCAGCGATCTCGCTTAGTGTGACACTCAGCGACAATCAGCCCCCCTGCTGGGTGTCGCTGAATGTCCAGGACCATTTTTTGATCGCTGGTCTCCCGCTGGCCAGCGCGCATCGCTGCGTGTGATAGGCGGGAGACCAGCGATACGCAAGCTGGAGCTGGTAACCAAGCTAAACATCGGGTTTCAAGGCGCCAGGCGGCGCCTGGAAACCCGATGTGTACGTTAGATACCAGCGCGCTTGTGCAGGGGAGCTGTAACCAAGGTGCACAGCGGGTTACTAAGCGCCGAGCGGCGCCTGGAAACCAGATGTGTACCTTGGTTACCAGCTCCCTGCACAAGCGCGCTGGTATCTAAGGTACACTGCAGGTAACTAAGCGACGTGATTCGCTTGTTACCTGCATAGTTGCTGTCCTGATCGCTGCTGACTCTGAGAGCTGCCTGTTTGGCTGCTCAGCAGCGATCATGTAGTGACACACCAGCGATCCTGACAAGTGCATATCGTTGTCGGGATCGCTGGTGAGTCGCTATGTGTAACGGGGCCCTAAGTCTCCTCTGTTCCCTCCTAAATGTTAATCATAATCTGTTCCTGGCTATTCATTTGCCTCCACATTCTCCATGCACCCCATAGCACATGGCAACTGCACTCAGACAGATCTGGCTGATGACCCGAGCATGCAGCTTAATATGAAAACTCTTGTTATGGTAATGATAGTTGTGCCGTTCATAACAAGCATGTTCTACTTATTGTGTCCCCTATTTCCTTATAGATTGTAAGCTGGTCAGCAGGACCCTCACTCCTCCTGTAACTGTTGAAATGTGTTACATTGTATTGTTTTTATTGTCTGTACATGTCCCTAATTAAATGTAAAGTGCTGCGGAATATGTTGGTGATATATAAATAAAAATTATTATTATTATAGTAGGTCACTAGTTCCAAGATAGGATATATTCAAGCCCTTTTGGGGGCAGGAAATAGCAGGGTTTAATTGTTGAATAATTGTGAAAAACCCATTTAAAGGCCTTCCATGACAGATATATGCTCAGACTGTATACCTCTGACTGAAAGCACAGACATACAGTACAGACCAAAAGTTTGGACACACCTCATTTAAAGATTTTTCTGTATTTTCATGACTATGAAAATTGTAAATTCACACTGAAGGCATCAAAACTATGAATTAACACATGTGGAATTATATACTTAACAAAAAAGTGTGTAACAACTGAAATTATGTCTTATATTCTAGGTTCTTCAAAGTAGCCACCTTTTGCTTTGATGACTGCTTTGCTCACTCTTGGCATTCTCTTGATGAGCTTCAAGAGGTAGTCACCGGAAATGGTCTTCCAAAATCTTGAAGGAGTTCCCAGAGATGCTTAGCACTTGTTGACCCTTTTGCCTTCACTCTGCGGTCCAGCTCACCCCAAACCATCTCGATTGGGTTCAGGTCTAGTGACTGTGGAGGCCAGGTCATCTGGCATAGCACCCCATCACTCTCCTTCTTGGTCAAATAGCCCTTACACAGCCTGGAGGTGTGTTTGGGGTCATTGTCCTGTTGAAAAATAAATGATGGTCCATCTAACTGGTGCTTCTCACAAAATTAGGATATCATCAAAGAGTTAATTTTTTTCAGTTCTTCAATACAAAAAGTGATTCTTATATTATATAGAGTCATTAATAACAAGAGTGATCAATTTCAAGTAAGTTTGTTTCTGTTAATGTTTGATGAATTATGGCTTACAGCCAATGAAAAACCAAAATCATTATCTCAGTAAATTAAATAATTAAACAAAAACACCGCAAAGGCTTCCTAAGCATTTAAAAAAAGGTCCCTTAGTCTGTTTCAGTAGGCTCCACAATCATGGGGAAGACTGTTGACTTGACAGATGTCCAGAAGGCAGTCAATGACACACTCCACAAGGAGGGTAAGCCACAAACGTTCATTATTTCAGAAGCTGGCTGCTCACAGAGTGCTATATCCAAGCATAATGGAAAGTTGAGTGGAAGGAAAAAGTGTGGTAGAAAAAGGTCCACAAGCAACAGGGAAAACTGCAGCCTTGAAAGGATTGTTAAGAAAAGGCCATTCAAAAATTTGGAGGAGATTCACAAGGAGTGGACTGCTGCTGGAGTCATTGCTTCAAGAGCCCCACACACAGACATATCTAGGACATGGGCTACAAGTGTCACATTCCTTATGTCAAGCCACTCATGACCAATAAACAATGCCAGAAGCGTCTTACCTGGGCCAAGGAGAAAAAGAACAGGACTGCTGCTCAGTGGTCCAAGGTGTTGTTTTCAGATGAAAGTAAATGTTGCATTTCATTTGGAAATCAAGGACCCAGAGTCTGGAGGAAGAGTGGAGAGGCACACAAGCTGCTTGAGGTCTAGTGTGAAGTTTCCACAATCAGTGATGGTTTGGTGAGCCATGTCATCTGCTGGTGTAGGTACACTGTGTTTTATCAAGACCAAAATCAGCGCAGCCGTCTACCAGGGAATTTTAGAGCATTTCATGCTTTCCCTCTGCTGACAAGCTTTTTGAAGATGAAAATTTCATTCTCCAGCAGGATTTGGCACCTGTCCACACTGCCAAAAGTACAAATACCTGGTTTAAAAAAACAACAGTATCACTGTGCTTGATTGGCCAGCAAACTCCCCTGACCTTAACCCCATAGAGAATCTATAGGGAATTGTCAAGAGGAAGATGAGACACCAGACCCAACAATGCAGATGAGCTGAAGGCTGCTATTAAAGCAACCTGGGCTTCCATGACACCTCAGCAGTGCCACAGACTGATCGCTTCCAAGCCACGCCCCATTGATGCATTAATTGATGTAATAGGAGCCCCGACCAAGTATTGAGTGCATTTACTGAACATACATTTCAGTAGACCAACATTTTGGATTTTAAAATCATTTTTTCAAGCTGGTGTTATAAAGTATTCTAATTTACTGAGATAATGACTTTTGGGTTTTCATTGGCTGTAAGCCATAATCATCAACATTAACAGAAATAAACACTTGAAATAGATCACTCTGTGTGTAATGACTCTATATAATATATGAGTTTCACTTTTTGTATTGAGGAACTGAAATAAACTAACTTTTTGATGATATTCTAATTTTGTGAGAAGCACCTGTACGTCTCTTATAGGGTCCCATTAGAAAAAAAATGTATACCACATTATATAATTTTTGCCATGTATAAAAAAAATACAGCTGGAACATTTGGTTAATAATTGACCTCCATGTTGTCTTTTTATACAATGCAAAAATCTTAAATAAATAAAGCTTACACTTCTAAAATAGCTAAGATGTGCTCCAAAAAAGTAGAAGAAGGAACAAATAAAGTAAGTAGGTGGAAGGAGGCGCCATGTCAATCACCTTTGATAATCATTTATACATTTTTAGGTACAATGTTAAAGAATATTACAGTTTCACGGATAGATAATACTTTCTCAGCTATTTCTTGGAAAACTATATTCCAAGCTATTTTTGGTCCCAAGTGTTGATTTTCTAAAATTTATTTCTTATTGCAGACCATCTGTCTGCTTAGTAGCATCCTAGGATTGGTTTACCACATTCTCTAGAGGTAAACCATCCATGTCATGCCCTGTATAGTGCCAACAGGTATATAGACCAATCAGAACCTTTTTTGTCCTTGCTGAGGCAGATTTGGAGGCATTGATGATCCAGGGCTTGCCCACACAACTGAGTTAAAAGAAATGGAAATATTAAACTATATGATATTTCCAATTATTAAACCATATTTTTTCTTTAACTTAGTGTAAAAATCCTAAAGGCCAGAGAGCATAGACAGGATTTTGAAGAATGATAAACCGTAAACTTTATATGACATAATGACAGAAAAAAAATAATGTCATGATCCATCAGAAGCTATTATGGAAGTATTTTCTCCAACCAGCATTGACCTTAGGGAAGCACAGCTTTGTACATATGGCATTCACCAGGAAATGTACGATGGTACGAGGCATCCCTGTAGATAGAAGTCTCACACATTGTCCCCGAAGGCTCTATTGTGCGGCCCCTGTGCTCCTGAGGCAATCACCTCCAGGGCGTCAGGGGACAGTACTTGGCTTCAGCTGAATGTGTGTCCAAGGAGAATTGTAATGTGGCGCAAAGACCAGCTACTATCTGCACCGCAATAACTTTGCCTTTTTTTTTTGTGTATTTGAAAAATGGCACATTGGGGACATTATTACAAGAAGAGGAACAGGATGAGGAAATGACTACAAGATGGGACCAGGATGTTAGAAATTACTACAAGATGCGACCAGGATGTTGGAAATTACTACAAGATGGGACCAGGATGGGGACTAGGATAGAGACATTACTACATGATGGGGACATTACTACAAGATGGGGATGTTACTACAACTTGTGGACCAGGATGGGGATATTACTACAAAAAGAGCACATTACTACAAGATGGGACAGGGATGGATATACACACGTGGTTAAAATTGTTGGCACCACTCGTTTAATGACAGAAGAACTTACAATGGTGACAGAAATAACTTGAATCTGACAAAAGTAATAATAAATCAAAAATCTGCGAAAATGAAAAAATTAAAGTCAGACACTGCTTTTCAACCATGCTTCTACAGAATTTTTTTTAAATATAAAGCTCATGAAAGAGGCCTAGACAGAAGTGATGGTACCCTTAACTTAATATTTTGTTGCACAACCTTTTGAGGCAATCACTGCAATCAAACGATTCCTGTAACTGTCAATGAGACATCTGCACCTCTCCACAGGTATTTTGGCCCACTCCTCGAAAGCAAACTGCTCCAGTTGTCTCGTGTTTGAAGGTTGCCTTTTCCAGATGGCATGTTTCAGCTCTTTCCAAAGATGCTCAGTAGGATTTTGGTCAAGGCTCTTAGAAGGCCACTTCAGAATAGTCCAATGTTTTCCTCTTAGCCATTCTTGGGTGTTTTTAGCTGTGTTTTTGGGTCGTTATCCTGTTGCAAGAACAATTTTGACCATGTGTGTTTTACTACAAGATGAGACAAGGATAACTAAAAAAGGGGACTAGGATGGGGGGCATTACTGCAAAAGGGAGACCAGGATGGGGACAATACTACAAGATGTGGCCAAGGATCAGGACATTACTATGAAAAGGGGACAAGGATGGGGACCTTACTACAAGACGGGGGACTAAAATAAGGGACATTTCTACAAGAAGGGGACCAGGATGGGGACATCACTTCAAGATGGAGACCAGGATGGGAACATTAATACAAGATGTGGAACATTACAACAAGATGGGGGCCATTATTACAGGATGAGGGACCCCTGATGTAGATTATTTTGTGGTGCCCCAAATTGATTCAGGGATCCTACCCTCCATCTGCTCAAACACAATGCATGCTTGGTTTTTCATTATCAATGTGGTGCCCCTGAGGGTCCAGTTGCCACAGAGGTGCTGCTCTTTAGCCAAAGGTGTGGTACTTCGCTCTCAGGTAAGGAGGGGACACTACCCAGAACCCACACACCTGCACTCAACACCAGACCTCTCAAGGCAAGGGAGGGACTAGATAGAGGGTGTGGGTGGAGTCAGCAGAGAGGGGGCAGAGCTTCAGAAGTGACAGTCAGTTGGTGCTGGGGACTCGAGCAGTGAGGAGCTCATCCCTAGGTGTGAGAGAAATAAAAAGATAGAAAGAAAGAAGCTTCAGTGAGAGAGAAGAAGAAGGGGTCTTAGGGGCACGGATAGTGAGAAATCCATCCATGTGGCCCATATCCACCGGCGTGGTCAATGGAGGGACCAGGTCGCAGTAGGGGAATGAGACCACAAGATTAATGGAGGACTACAAGACTCAACTAGCAAACCGGAGGCTGAGGTATCTGTATGTGCCTCAGTCACATCCGCACACATTCGCCGAAAAGGAGGCCGGATTGGGACATTGTGTGCGTGGTGCAGGGCAGGAGAAGAGGTTGCCAGCGCAGGGAGACGGCCAGAGAAAGAACATCAGAAGGGGGTCCTGACAAAGTGTTCCCCAAATTACATGAGAGCTGGCTGGACCACCTACCCGGAGGACACAGCACCCCGGCTGGGATTGTTCAACAACAGTGAGTAAATTGAAAAGACTGCACCCTGCTGTGTCCTCTGAATTATTTACTGCGTTATCAGCCCTGCACCATGACCGTTACAATCAACTAATAAAAACACCCTAGGTCTGCCCATGGAGAGCTGTAACAACTTTGCTGGGTCACCAACTGCCCCAGAGGATTTGAATTGCAGCGTCGGCCATATTATTGCCGAACACCATGGGTGGCATCACAAACTATTTCCCTTTTTCCCCTTTTTTCTTTAATTTTTCCCTTTTCATCATCTTTATTTTCAAACACCTTTTTATTGGATGCCCAGGGCCAAGAAAAGGATCACGGCCCCGTGTCCTCCCCCATAGAACTGTCTGGTCCAACTCCGGGTACCCCACGGTTCTGGTGGGCACGTCATCAACAAGTTAACCTAATTCTCAGTGCTTTTTAAAGAGCCTTAAACTTTGCTCAGACCTCAGTCAATTCCACAGAATTACTTAAGCAATGGATCTTATGCAGGAAATATATGATTAACAGTTTTGAAATATACTCTCAACATTGAAATTGTAACCCCAAGAAGGAAAACTTTTGGAATTATGGAAATCACAGGTATGGGTGAGAGTGAAACGTCGGACTGCACTCGGATGTCATCCCATATACTGTCAGACCATGAAGGTGAAGGAGAAATTACTTTCTCCATCTCTCCGCACCTGTGCTGGGATTCTCTCCTGCGAGAGGATCAGAGCACAGTAGCATGACACTCAGGTCACGCTCACAGCAGAACAGGAGCTGAGGGTCATTAGCATATCGCATCCCATGCTCTCATATCAGATGCCATACACTGGTGTAACTCCAGCCTTAGGCCTCTTTTACACATCCGTTTTGCGCCTGACGGCGCGATCCGGCCTTTTTTTATAATACCGGATCCGGCAAAATGTAACATTAGCGCCGGATCACGCCGCAAGCCCATGCGGCGCATCCTGTTTTTGCCGGATCCCGTGTCTGGTCTCAAAAAAACGGCAACTGTAACGTTTTTGTCTCCGGCGAAAAAGCCGGAAGCGCCGGATCCGGCTTTTGTTACAATGAAACTCTATGAGCGGTGTCCGGATCCGTTTTTTTTTAATTTATAGCCCAGCCCACAGCAAACATATATAAAGCATGTCAGTGGGACACTCAGCCATTAGCTTGCAGCCAGCCAGGAGCAGAGGAGCCAGCCAAAGACCACCACCACCACCACCAACAGCAGAAATGGAGCGACAGGACAGCTCATCCGACAGCAGACGGTAAATATCACATCCCCCATTCCCCAAAAATTTAACCAATCTTTTCTTTTTCAGCCAGGGCTATGGAATATACATATATCCACTGGCCCTTTTTGTTTCCACAGCAGAGGACGCCAAACCCAGGCAGCAGCCATGGAGCAGCATCACTCCCGAGAGAGGTCATCCGACAGCAGACGGTAAATATCACATCCTTCATTCCCCAAAAATGTAACCAATTTTTTTTTTTCAGCCAGGGCTATGGAATATACATATAGTCACTGGCCCTTTTTGTCTCTTTATTCCACAGCAGAGAACACCAAACCCAGGCAGTGGCAGCAGCGTTAGCAGCAGAAGCAGCAGCAGCAGAAACAGCAGCAGCAGCTCCAACACCAGCAGAAGTCCAGGGAGCTGCAGCATCATGATGACACATCTTCTTCTGGGAGCCCTCCCTCTCATCGTCAGCATTTGGCGGTAAAAAATTATTATATTTTTTTTTTCACAATCCATCTGTGGGATATATGTATTCATTGTCTTTTTTAATAACAGGAATCGCAAGCGGAAGAGGAGCTCCCAGAAGAAGAAGGACGGGGTGGACAGATACCCGGAGTGGGCTCACAATTCGTAAGTATCCTGCATCAATCGCAGAAACACAACATCACACTACACACAACACATAGAAAACCATTTAGTACATACATCACACAGCACCCAACACATATGCCTACATCCCAATTTTTTCTTTTAGTCTCCCGAATCTGGTGCTCGTCAAAGAGGTCCTCACAGTGCCTCCCAGAGTCGTCGGCGTGAGAGACGCAGCAGTCACCATCGTGTAAGTATATAATTTTTTGTTTTTATTTTTATTTTTTTAAACCTTGTAGTGTGGAGGCTAATGTACTTTTTTTTCTCTTTTTCTTTAACAGGCTTCACAGCGTGCTCCCGACTCGGATGGTGAGGAGGAGGGGATAGATGTGGACCGACACATCGATCTGGTCCGAGAAAGGGAGCCGCTGTGGAACATGGGGGACCGCCGCCATGCTGATCTCATCATCACCCGTCGGCTCTGGGAGGAAGTCACTTCGATAATGGTGGACCGCTGGGAGGACCTCGATGTTCGGGCCCAGACTGGACACCATAAGTATATACAGTTCAGGTTGCTGGATGTAAAGCCGTGTTTCCCAAACTCCAGTTCTTGTGGCCCACACGGGTCAGGTTTTCAGGATTTCCTTTTGTGCAGCACTATGGAAATCCTGAAAACATGACCCGTGTGGGCCATGATGACTGTGGTTTGGGAAACACTGATGTTGTATACTAACCAATTTGTGCTTTCTTGTTTCAGGGAGAGAATTGTGAAGCGGTGGCGGTCTGTGAGGGATCGCTTCAAGAAGGAGTTCAACAAGGAGATGCGGGCCCCGAGTGGATCTGCAGGATGCCAGAGCAAATATAAATATGCAAGAGCCCTGGCGTTCTTGTGGGAAACAATGGTCACCAGAAGGTAAATATTAACCCCTTCAAGACCTGTGACACAGCGTATGTGTCATGAAAGGATCACGTTCCTGCGGGTCAGGTGACCGGGGTCACTGAAAGGTCACCCGACCCGCAGGCACAAGACCCTTCGTGCTTCACCACAGGGGGTTGGCTTAACCCCCATGGGGCTACGATCGCTCTGATTGGCTGTTAAAAGTGAAACAGTGCTCCCTTTATTCCGAGCCCCGACGTGTGCCCAAACAGTGGTTTACCCCCATATATGGGGTATCAGCGTACTCAGGAAAAATTGCACAACAACTTTGGGGTCTAATTTCTCCTGTTACCCTTGGGAAAAAAAAAATTGGGGACTAAAAAATTATTTTTGTGGAAAAAAAATTATTTTTTATTTTCACCGCTCTGCGTTATAAACTTCTGTGAAGAACTTGGAGATTCAAAGTGCTCACCACACATCTAGAGAAGTTCCTTGGGGGATCTAGTTTCCAAAATGGGGTCACTTGGGGGGGTTTCTACTGTTTAGGCACATCATGGGCTCTGCAAATGTAACATGACACCCGCAGACCATTCCATCAAGTCGGCATTTCAAAACGTCACTACTTCCCTTCTGAGCCCCGACGTGTGCCCATACAGTAGTTTTCTCCCACATATGGGATATCAGCGTACTCAGGACAAATTGGACAACAACTTTTGGGGTCTAATTTCTCCTGTTACCCTTGGGAAAATAAAAAAATTGGGGACTAAAAGATCATGTTTGTGGAAAAAATGATTTTTTTTTTCATGCCCGGGCGTTATAAACTTCTGTGTAGCGCTTGGGGGTTCAAAGTGCTCACCACACATCTAGATAAGTTCCGTGCGGTGTCTAGTTTCCAAAATGTGGTCACTTGTTGGGAGTTTCTACTGTTTAGGCACATCAGGGGCTCTGCAAACGTAACATGATGCCCGCATACCATTCCATCAAAGTCAGCATTTCAAAAGGTCACTACTTCCCTTCCGAGCCCCAACGTGTGCCCGAACAGTGGTTCCCCCCCACATATGGGGTACCAGTGTACTCAGGACAAACTGTACAACAACTTTTGGGGTCCAATTTCTCCTGTTACCCTTGTGAAAATAAAAAATTGTGGGTTAAAAAAATCAGTTTTTGAGGAAAAAATGATTTTTTATTTTGCAGCTCTGCATTATAACTTCTGTGAAGCACGTGGGGGTTCAAGGTGCTCACCACACATCTGGATAAGTTCCTTGGGGGTCTAGTTTACAAAATGGGGTCACTTGTGGGGGTTTCTACTATTTAGGCACATCAGGGGCTCTGCAAACGTAACAAGATGCCCGCAGACCATTCCATCAAGTCGGCATTTCAAAGCGTCACTACATGCCTTCCGAGCCCTGTCGTGCGCCCAAACAGTGGTTTATGACCACATATGAGGTATCTGTGTACTCAGGAGAAATTGCCCAACAAATTTTAGGATCCATTTTGTCCTGTTGCCCATGCAAAAATGAAAAAATTGATGCTAAAATAAAATTTTTGTTGGAAAAATTAAAATGTCCATTTTTTCCTTCCACGTTGCTTTAGTTCCTGTGAAGCACCTGAAGGGTTAATAAACTTCTTGAATGTGGTTTTGAGTAGCTTGAGGGGTGCAGTTTTTATAATGGTGTCACTTTTGGGTATTTTCTACCATGTAGACCCCTCAAAGTGACTTCAAATGTGATGTGGTCCCTAAAAAAAATGGTTTTGTAAATTTTGTTGTAAAAATGAGAAATCACTGGTCAACTTTTAACCCTTATAACTTCCTAACAAAAAAAAATTTGTTTCCAAAATTGTGCTGATGTAAAGTAGACATGTGGGAAATGTTATTTATTAACTATTTTGTGTCACATAACTCTCTGGTTTAACAGAATAAAAATTAAAAATTTGAAAATTGCAAAATTTTCAAAATTTTGGCCAAATTTCCATTTTTTTCACAAATGAACGCAAAAATTATCGACCTAAATTTACCACTAACATGAAGCCCAATATGTCACGAAAATACAATCTCAGAATCGCTAGGATCCATTGAAGCGTTCCTGAGTTATTACCTCATAAAGGGACACTGGTCAGAATTGCAAAAAATGGCAAGGTCATGAAGGGGTTAAAAGAAAATGTTAACATGTCTAACTACATTTTTAATTTCAACCAGGGCCATTCCATATCACTATATTAATTGTATTTTTTTCTCTTTATTCCACAGCACGGTGACCAGCACTCAGGCGCCCGCAGCGTTGAGACCAACACCGAGGGAAACTTCGACCGCCCCGGTACATCTGCACCTTCCCAGCCTTCCCTCACATTCGATCCCGCAGTCCCATCCAACAGGACTGGAGCATCGTGGCCGCCTGCAGTACATGAATCTGCTGGTGAGGATATAGCATTCCTTTTACCCCACCCTTGTGCCACTGCCACCTCTAGTACACCTGCGGCTACTGGGAGGCTGCGGCAGAGGGATCAGGAAAGGAGCTAAGCGCCCGAGTTCTTGCATCTGAATGCATCTTTCCAGAAATGTCTAAAAGTATATCTGAACAAATTTCCGCAGGCATGAATCAGATAAACACCAACATTTTGGAGGTGAAGACACTTCTGCAAACCATGCATTCAGAAGCAAGAACTTCTCCAAATCACAGCTTTTTCAGGTCTGTAGCCGAGCGCATGGATATGCTATCTACTGACCGGCACATGTATGTAATGCATTCTTGCCACGCTGCTCTAGTGCAGGCTACCTCGCAACCTCCTCCACCCACCCCAGTTGTTCCTCCACCTTCCCCCCCTGCAGCCACTGTCCCTCCTCTCCCTCCTATTCAATACCAGCCACCTACTCAGTTCCAGCAACCTACCCAGTTCCAGCCACCTCCCCAATTCCAGTCACCTCCCCAGTACCAAAAACCTCCCCAACTCCAGTCACTTCACCAACTTCAGTCACCTCACCAACTCCAGTCACCTCCCCAGTACCAGCAACCTCCCCAGTACCAGCAACCTATCCTGTACCACACTCCTGCCTCTTACCAACCTCCTTCCCCGTTCCAATTCCTAACCATATCACCTGCTCCTCCAGTCCCTGCCCACCCTCCTCTCCACCACCCATCACCTGTTCTGCATCCAACTTGTCCTCCCATTCTCTTACTCTTTCCACCCCTTCACCTCTTACTGTTCCTTCCCCACCACCATCACAGTCCTCTCTCCACTCTCCCAATGTCGAAGTGTCCCGCAGCCCCTCCAGCAGTATTTCCATCCCACACTATACTCAGTTGTAATTATTTTTTTTTAAAAAAAATAAAGACTTTTTCTAAACAAGAAATTTTATTACAAAATCCAAAATTTACAAACATATTAAAAAATATATTTTTTAATAAAAGTTACATTGGTTTATTCAAATTGTTGTCTGTCATTTATTTATAAGATGTAAAGTAAAAAATGTTGTGAAACAGGTAAAAATTTTTGGGTACACAAACACACCAACATAACTTTGGGTAAAGGTACATAAATTTAACCTTTTTGCCAAAGTTGTGTCCCGGGTTGTGTAGTATCCAAAGTATTTCACCTTTTTCCCAAACTTGTGTACATTGTTAGGTAATCCCCAACAAGGTGCACAATTTTCGAAAAAAGGTGAAATACTTTGGGTAAAAAAACCAACCAGGGACACAACTGTGGCCAAAAGGTACAGTAGAAAACCCACAAGAAGGTAGACAAGTTTGCTTTTAAAAGGTTTACTGTGGGTAAAGAAGGTACATGAGTTTTAACATAACAAAGCAATTTATCACACTCTGTCATCCTGCCAGTCTAGTCTACCTTCAGGTGACATAAAGTATTGGGCAAAATTGTCCCTCATTCGTGAAACCGCCAGTGTACTTCGATTGCAAGGTGGTATCTTCATAGTGGTCCTCAATAAAAATCTGTTCCTTGCTGAGAACAAAATTATGTAGGACCACGCACGCTTTTATAACCTCATCCAAAGTCTCTGTCTTTAGGTTTATTGCAGTCAATAGGACATGACATTTGACTGTCATAATCCCAAACGCGCACTCCACCATCCGTCTGGCTCTTGTCAGGCGGTAATTGAAAATCCGTTTGGTTTGTGTCAATCCTCTGCTACTGTAAGGTGTCAAGAGGTGTTCCGACAGCTGGAAGGCTTCATCACCTACACATACAAAAGGCATAGGTGGCCCAGAGGTTTGAGGCAGCGGCCTAGGGGTGGGAACTGAAAAGTGTTTCCGTACAGTCTCTGACCCATAGCAGACAGTTTGTACACTTGGGAGTCATTGGACCGTCCATAAGCCCCAATGTCCACAGCAATGAATTTGTACTCCACATCAGCAATAGCCATGAGGACGACCGAAAAATCTTTTTTATTATTGAAGAACTCCGATCCGGTTCCTGCAGGCTTTAGAATGCGGATGTGTTTGCATTCAACAGCGCCCAGGCAATTGGGAAACTGGCAAATCTGGAGAAACTGGTCTGCTATTTCAATCCACCGGTCTGTAGTTGGCTCTGGAACAAATTCTCCAACCAAAGAGTCCCACAGAGCACGACAAGTGTACTTGATAATGCCTGATATCATTGAAATTCCCAGCCGATACTGGAAATGTAGCGATGACAGCGATTCTCCTGTTGCCAGAAATCTGTAAAAAAAAACAAAAAAACAAAAAATTACTTCAAAATCACAGCATTACATAGCAGAACTCAGCTATAACAATTGGAGATACTATAAAAAAAAGGTTAAAAACTTCCAGCAACAACATTCCAGTTACAAGTGTGCTAAAGCAAGCAGATCCAATATATATAGCTTATCTTATAGTGACCATGAGACGCTCCACCGGAGAAACTGAGAAGCGACAATAGGTGTCGGATCTTCGGATTTGTTCTCCAATACGCTCCACCAAAAAAATCAACATTTTCTTTCTTCATCCGAAGGTATGCAAAAAATTTCTCCGGATTTTCTCTCAGCTCCATGCACAGTGTTGAATACACACCACGAGTTAGTCTCTGGACTGTGATGGGGTGAATCCACATACGGCGTCGTCGGTGGCACTGACGCATAATGCGTTGACGTCTCGCTCTCTCCTTCTCCAGAACTATCACCTTCAAGCGATTCGCCTCCATGGTAAAATTCACCAGATTCTTCAATATATTTCCAATAACAACATCCATCTTCTCTCCAACCTGTACTTGCTCCTATACAACCTGTCAAGGATGGGCTGTAGAAACAGTGTATATATAGGATTACAGTAGCCAATCACGTTTTAGGGGCGTTTTTAAAAAACCGGATCTGTCGTAATCCGGTGAAAAACCGATAAAAAAACGGATGAAACGGATGGGATGGATCCGGTTTTTGGTCTGATGCCCGAGACGGATCCGGCGAAAAACCGGATCCGTCTCATCCGGTTTTACATACTATTTGCGGATCCGGCGCTCCGGCGCGACGCCAGAAGGCACCGTCAGGCGCAAAACGGAAGTGTGAAAGAGGCCTTAGATAAATCCACTGTGACTCTTTGATTTGACTGAGTGCTCAACCAAGAACAGAGTCTAACTCCTGAGGTTCATTTGTGGAAAGGAATGTATGTCTGCATTGCACACTATAAGGACTCGTGCACACGACCGCATTTTCAGTCTGAGTGTGGTCTGACAATACACTGGATCGCATTCGGACCAATGTTAGTCTATGGGGCTGCGCACATGTCCAATTTGTTCCTCAGGACCCATTCACACATTCAGTATGTGGTCAGTGATTTTGGCTTGCAAATACTGAGGTAAAAAACTTACCAAATACTAAAAGCGTGAACGTGGTCTCAGACAGAGATTGTCCGAGTGTAGAAAGTTGCTGCATGCCAGAGTTTGATCCAATATTCAGATCACAATCGCCCATAAAAGTCAATGTCTGTCATTTATTTATAAGATGTAAAGTAAAAAATGTTGTGAAACAGGTAAAAATTTTTGGGTACACAAACACACCAACATAACTTTGGGTAAAGGTACATAAATTTAACCTTTTTGCCAAAGTTGTGTCCCGGGTTGTGTAGTATCCAAAGTATTTCACCTTTTTCCCAAACTTGTGTACATTGTTAGGTAATCCCCAACAAGGTGCACAATTTTCGAAAAAAGGTGAAATACTTTGGGTAAAAAAACCAACCAGGGACACAACTGTGGCCAAAAGGTACAGTAGAAAACCCACAAGAAGGTAGACAAGTTTGCTTTTAAAAGGTTACTGTGGGTAAAGAAGGTACATGAGTTTTAACATAACAAAGCAATTTATCACACTCTGTCATCCTGCCAGTCTAGTCTACCTTCAGGTGACATAAAGTATTGGGCAAAATTGTCCCTCATTCGTGAAACCGCCAGTGTACTTCGATTGCAAGGTGGTATCTTCATAGTGGTCCTCAATAAAAATCTGTTCCTTGCTGAGAACAAAATTATGTAGGACCACGCACGCTTTTATAACCTCATCCAAAGTCTCTGTTTTTAGGTTTATTGCAGTCAATAGGACATGACATTTGACTGTCATAATCCCAAACGCGCACTCCACCATCCGTCTGGCTCTTGTCAGGCGGTAATTGAAAATCCGTTTGTTTGTGTCAATCCTCTGCTACTGTAAGGTGTCAAGAGGTGTTCCGACAGCTGGAAGGCTTCATCACCTACACATACAAAAGGCATAGGTGGCCCAGAGGTTTGAGGCAGTGGCCTAGGGGTGGGAACTGAAAAGTGTTTCCGTACAGTCTCTGACCCATAGCAGACAGTTTGTACACTTGGGAGTCATTGGACCGTCCATAAGCCCCAATGTCCACAGCAATGAATTTGTACTCCACATCAGCAATAGCCATGAGGACACCGAAAAATATTTTTTATTATTGAAGAACTCCGATCCGGTTCCTGCAGGCTTTAGAATGCGGATGTGTTTGCATTCAACAGCGCCCAGGCAATTGGGAAACTGGCAAATCTGGAGAAACTGGTCTGCTATTTCAATCCACCGGTCTGTAGTTGGCTCTGGAACAAATTCTCCAACCAAAGAGTCCCACAGAGCACGACAAGTGTACTTGATAATGCCTGATATCATTTAAATTCCCAGCCGATACTGGAAATGTAGCGATGACAGCGATTCTCCTGTTGCCAGAAATCTGTAAAAAAAAACAAAAAAACAAAAAATTACTTCAAAATCACAGCATTACATAGCAGAACTCAGCTATAACAATTGGAGATACTATAAAAAAAAAGGTTAAAAACTTCCAGCAACAACATTCCAGTTACAAGTGTGCTAAAGCAAGCAGATCCAATATATATAGCTTATCTTATAGTGACCATGAGACGCTCCACCGGAGAAACTGAGAAGCGACAATAGGTGTCGATCTTCGGATTTGTTCTCCAATACGCTCCACCAAAAAAATCAACATTTTCTTTCTTCATCCGAAGGTATGCAAAAAATTTCTCCGGATTTTCTCTCAGCTCCATGCACAGTGTTGAATACACACCACGAGTTAGTCTCTGGACTGTGATGGGGTGAATCCACATACGGCGTCGTCGGTGGCACTGACGCATAATGCGTTGACGTCTCGCTCTCTCCTTCTCCAGAACTATCACCTTCAAGCGATTCGCCTCCATGGTAAAATTCACCAGATTCTTCAATATATTTCCAATAACAACATCCATCTTCTCTCCAACCTGTACTTGCTCCTATACAACCTGTCAAGGATGGGCTGTAGAAACAGTGTATATATAGGATTACAGTAGCCAATCACGTTTTAGGGGCGTTTTTAAAAAAACCGGATCTGTCGTAATCCGGTGAAAAACCGATAAAAAAACGGATGAAACGGATGGGATGGATCCGGTTTTTGGTCTGATGCCCGAGAACGGATCCGGCGAAAAACCGGATCCGTCTCATCCGGTTTTACATACTATTTGCGGATCCGGCGCTCCGGCGCGACGCCAGAAGGCACCGTCAGGCGCAAAACGGAAGTGTGAAAGAGGCCTTAGATAAATCCACTTTTGGTCCTTTGATTTGACTGAGTGCTCAACCAAGAACAGAGTCAAAGGGTATGCACACTAAACAACATCGCTAACGGATCGCTAAAAAACGTCACTATTTAGCGATCCCGTTACGATTTGTTGTGTGCGCATCTTCAGCGACGACTCCTGCTGAGATCCTGCGTGATCTCGCTCGTCGCTGGAATCGTTCCGGACCCTATTTCATCGCTGGCGCTCCCGCTGGTAAGTATTATCGCTGATGTGGCACCTTTTCTAGCGATTTAGCGTACTTTTGTACCGCTAAAGTCTTAAGGAGATCGCTAACCGCGATAGGCGCAAAACGGAAGTGTGAAAGGCTTAGATAAATCCACTGTGACTCTTGATTTGACTGATGCTACAAGAACAGACTAACTCCTGAGGTTCATTTGTGGAAAGGAATGTATGTCTGCATTGCACACTATAAGGACTCGTGCACACGACCGCATTTTCAGTCTGAGTGTGGTCTGACAATACACTGGATCGCATTCGGACCAATGTTAGTCTATGGGGCTGCGCACATGTCCAATTTGTTCCTCAGGACCCATTCACACATTCAGTATGTGGTCAGTGATTTTGGCTTGCAAATACTGAGGTAAAAAACTTACCAAATACTAAAAGCGTGAACGTGGTCTCAGACAGAGATTGTCCGAGTGTAGAAAGTTGCTGCATGCCAGAGTTTGATCCAATATTCAGATCACAATCGCCCATAAAAGTCAATGAGTTTGTGGAAAACACCGGACTGCATTTGGATTACATTTGAGTGGAGTCCCATTTCCAAGGACTGACAGAATGGAGAAGATGAAGAAATATTCTTTCCATTTTCTCCTCAATCGAGAGAATCAGATCACACTATGATCACACTCTGATCAGAGTGTGATTTGCATAATCGGCCCGATTCTCTCGGATCAGAGAAACTACGTTGGTGTGACCCTAGCCAAGGTTACCTCATTGAAATATCTTTTTACCCTGCACCCACACTTTCTCCTGTAAAGGATTCCAAAGAAATATTCAACCAACACGATTTTCTGTTAGATAAAGCACCATCATACGAAGTGGCGTTCTGTCTACAACCAATATGTATTACCACTGCGGTATGAATAATTCCTTTTATTGCAGGTAACCTATGCAGCTGCGAATTCTGTGCCATTTCTGCCTTCCTCCCCCTCTACGCTTCAGTCACCTTTAGCACCCAGAGAGCTGAAATAATCTATATCAATGTTGGTTTATAGACGATTTTAATGTCAGCTATGGATTAATGTGTATTAATTAAATTGACTGTAACTTCCCTAATGAGCAGAAACGGATTTATTTTTAATACAGATGATCTTAATAAGGCTTTTAACTGCTTATGTGTATTTTCTTTTCAACATAAATATACTCTTACATACCAAGACGGAGCTTTTAAGCATATTATATTAATTTTCCTGTATTTCTGCTCCAAGAAGTTTATTAAATTAGAATTTCAGCATAAAACCTGCAGCTAGCTTAATATATGTAATTTACACAGCCTATTATCTATCAATCCTCAGGCACAGCATGTAAAGTGCTGCTAATTCCATCCTAAACTAGATTAAAATGTTACACCAATACTGGGCATCGGTACAGTACAACGTGCGCTCATCACCCTTGGGCTCATGTATAAAATAGAGTTCATGAAAATATTTACACTGGACCTTAGGAAACATGGGGAAAAATGATGGTCGAAGTCATCAGTTACCCCAAATATTAGCATCCCTGACCATTTTTTTTTTTACGGAGTACGGCTTGGTAATCGCTATATTGTGTCAGATGTGTCATTTGAATATGACAAGAGGACGTTCTATGTATGCTTCTGTTAAAGAATCTGTTAATAACAACTGTACTGTTCACATATCCATAAAGCCAGACACAACCGATGACAAAAATTGCAAAATTTAATTGTTCAGTGCATAAAAATGCAATAGGAACATGTTGACACTGAGTGACGAATTTTGGAAGCGTAACCTGTTTCAGGAAATGTTCCTTTTTCTGGAGCGTTTGGAGGAGTTTTTATTTTCCTGAAGTGGCGTTGATGTGGTTTTTTGGAAGTTTTTTTGCAGCCTTTTAATTTGACTGTGCCTAGTTTGGAGAGGTTTCCTGTAAGATCTGTTTCAAATAAGTGATACGCACTTTCTATTTTTCATCATGCAGTCTTCAAAACCTTTTTGGGAAAAATGCATAAAAACTCCACAATTAAAGAGCAAAGTGGATTTGTTAGCAAAATGATAGAAAGAGTTTTTCAAGTGACTAGGAAGCAGTTTTTGAGACGACTGCAAAAAACAAAAAAAAAAGAAAAAAAAAAACCTTTTCCAAAACTCTTTAAAACTTCTTTCAAACTGCATCAGCAAACACTTTTGGAAAGGGAAAGGTAAGTTCACTTTTTTTACATGGATTTTGAAGGGGATCAGCTGCAAAATCCACATCACAACCTGCTTTACGCTATGTTTACACTTTCCATTTTTTAAATGTGTTTTTGCAGTTTTTATGAAAATTTTCAGCTGTGTTTCACAGTGCCAGCAAAGTCTATGAGATTTCAGAAATCTGATGTACACAGATTTTTTTCCTGACTGTTTTCTCAAAGAGCTGCTTTTTTGCAAAATGGAACGTATCACTTCTTTCAGCATTTTTTTAGCACTTTTGACCCATTGAAAGAGATGGGTGGTGCAAAAACCACTGCAAAAATTCCACAAAAGTGCTGCAAAAAATCCAGGTATCAGATTTTGCTGTGTTTTTTGATGCCAAAACATGGTGAAGGTGAAACAGATTTTTTTTATGCATTAAACTTTGTCAGCATGCACAAGAGACAAATGGCGTAAAAAAATGCAGCAAAGACGCTGGGAAAAATGCAGCAAAAACTCAGCAAAACCTGCTTTTTTGACATTGCTTTTTTACTGCCAAGAGAGCAGGTTTTGCCTGAAGAAAAAACACATAAAAAATGAAACGTGTGAACATAGTCTTAAGTTCTTTTTAAGCATAGCCACACAATGTTTTTAGATGACTTTGGAGCGGATTCTTTCTGAAAACCACATGAAAAAGCAGAAAATGCTGAAATTAATCTTGCTATTCATTTTGATGTAAAAATGACATTGTTGTTTATATGTTCAAGCTTTTGAGCATCTTTAAACTACTTCAGGTTTCCAAAAATGCCAAATGGTTAAAAAAAGTGAGCCCACCATTCATGTGTTATCTGCTTGGAAGCTGTAACATACTTTACAACCTGAGTCAACGGAATGCAAAAAAATGTTGGGAATATGACTGGGCGTCTTTTGAAATATTTTGTGAGCGTTTTTCGCCTTACAAAACTATTGAGTTTTTTCATTGCTTAATCCACTTAAAAAATGCCGGCAAATCGCCCCAGAAAATGCTACAAGAAAATCATCAAAAGGCGTCCCAAAAATGCTTAAGAGAATGCTAACATTTTTTACAAAACTCTTCAGGAAACGTAAAAAAAACAAGATCAAAAACAAAAAAAAAAGCTTTAGGGAAAAAACATTGACAACGTTCCTTAAAGAGTTTTACACTTTTTGTTTTGGTCCACCTGGAAAACAATTGTTTGAACATAGCCTTTGAATACTGTTTTATGGGGATTTTGAAGTTTATCTGCTTTAAATCCATGTCTAAAATCTCATTGTGAAAACACTCAATATACTCCTCCCTAAAAAGGAGCTTTTCTTGTCAAATTTTTCTGCCTCAAAAACCTCAGTGTGAACATAGCCAACAGATACCCAGACATTATTTGTAGTGGTCAGTTGAACGATCATTCAACCAACAGCAATCTTTCCAACTCTCCACTATATATCACACCCAGCTAAACGTGCATCTGTTTTCAGTGGGGAGAGACACCTCTTGCAGTGCCTAATATTTCTGCAAAATACGACTATAAAGGCAATTTATTTCTGTCATTAGCATCAGGTGGCCCCATACATTTAAATGGTTTGACAGTGTCGCCAAAATAAATGGGCCTTAAGGCCATGTTCACACATTCAGTATTTGGTCAGTATTTTACATCAGTATTTGTAAGCCAAAACCAGGAGTGGAACAATTAGGTCAGTGTCACGCTTGGGTGTGTGATGCGAGAAACTCGCACGAGAATCTTGCATCAACACCCGGCACTGCCGCCGGCATTTGGACCGGAGCGTGTGGCTACATGTATTTCTATGCAGCCGCACACTCCGGTCCCGAGTGCCGGTGGCAGTGCTGAGTGTTGAGTCGAGAGACTCGTGCGAGTTTCTCGCATCACACACGCAAGTGTGACACTGGCCTTAAAGGAAAAGTATAATAGAAACACGTCACCACTTCTGTATTTATCACCCACTCCTGGTTTTGGCTTACAAATACTGAAGTAAAGTACTGACCAAATACTGATAGTGTGAATGTGGCCTAAGGATGGTTTCAAGCACACACACACGGCACTTTTTTTCAAAAATGCCACTTTAGCCTAGAGCGAAATCCAGCAGTGAACCACATTTCTTTTCATCCACTCCTCGCTCAACAACTGCAGTGGTACTTTAAAAAAAATGCTGTGTGTGAACGCAGTCTGATGCTGGCTGTACTTTATGTGTACCATGAATGTTAAATGACTGCCAATAGGCTACATGCAAGCTATTTGGCAGCTCATTTCATGACCTGATAAAGAGTCCAACTAGTATGAGTACAGAGCGATCGCTAATAAGATCGTTCTGTGCACATAGAATATCATTGTTCTCAGCAGCACAAGTCCTGACAAACAAGTGTTCTGCTTATTTGTTGGATGTTTATCGCCCTGTATATAAGACCTGATATTATGGACTGAGCATTCCTAGGAATCATTGGCCTGTCTAAAACCAGCTTCACAATATGTCTTCAATTTCCCTCTGGTCCTATTTTCATATGTGATTGACAATTGGTGTATGAATGAACAATATTATACACCGCTATAGAACACGGATACTATATATATAGCTATATCTATATACATACAATATGTATACAAATAATTATGTGTATACCTATATAAAAATAAAATCGGTGTTTATAATATATATATGCACATATCTATCATCTGCTGTATATATATATATATATATATATATATATATATATAATAAAGAGGGAGGTCACACTCCAAACATAGCAAAGAAATTGAATGTATTCTATGCCAAATTCACAACCTTTTGGCTCAAGGTATAAGCCTTTCCCTTCACACAGACATATACAGTATGTATATATATGGTATATACACAAAATGCAATTGACTACTAGATAGATAGACTCATTCTAGTAATATATAATTCAAAATTATTTAGCAGAGTCAAATCAAGTTGAAATGCAATAAAAACAATGACAATACTTCTTTTCTTTAGACAGAATTCATTTGGGTGTCCTATGGCAGACTTGGGGTTAATTTGCATTTCTTTGTATCCCAGGCTGGTAGCAGGTGGGGTACTGACCTTAGAAGCCTAAACCTCAATACGGGCACTGCTTTGTTTCATGTGAATAGACACCAAGCATCAAGACTGTTTGTTAAGACAAGACTGAGCTTCGCTATTAGCAGAGTCTTGCTGAATTCTGAACCACTTGTGCAGATAGGGAAAGGAGAGAATCTGAGCCTGTGGGTGGGAGAGAGAGTGAAGTTGGTATCTACAAAATATAGATCATTGGCTAATAAATGAAGGATGATGGTAAAGACAGTGACAGATTCAGAGTTTGTAAACTGATCCAGCTAGATACTATATAGTCTACATAAGAGGTGATTGCAGTTATTTTATGCCTCCACCTCTATAGATTAGCTCTTGTGTTGATTGAGGATTGGAGAGATGAGATTGTTCTCTGACTCTTGTGATGAGATTTTAAATCCAGGAATATAGGGATGACCCATGTCAGAGCCTATACCTTGACCCATCCCCCCATATTGTCTATTCTAAAGAACGCTTAAACAATTGAAATCCACGACCTTGTTGATCTGGAATATATATCTATAGAGAGCACTGATCACAGGGACGGGCTCTCATTGTGCTCATCACCCCCAGAGTCACACTAATTAGAGGAAGATCACAGGCAAAGAAGATCCACCAGCAGCCGCCATTGGAGCTAGATTATCTGTGATGCCTTTCTTATTAGCAGGTAACAATAACTGTGCCAGGAGCTAAAATCCTACACTGGGAAAATTGGGGGCACAGATGTTACATTTGGAGACCTAAGCCAATGTGCAAAGAACATATGTAAATATGATAGATAGATAGATAGATAGATGATAGATAGATGATAGATAGATAGATAGATAGATAGATAATAGATAGATAGTATGATAGATATGGATAGATATTAGATAGATAATAGATAGATGATAGATAGACAAACGTATAGCTGAGATCAATAAATGAGCATACCTCTTTTTGAAGTCACTGATGTTAAGGTGCTTGTTCATCTTTTACATCTATGTAGGCTGTAAATGAGCAGACAGTATAGACTCCCTAATGTACATAGATACATAAATAGCAGCTTAAACAAATCCAAGAATAGAAACAATGTATTAAGAATGTATCAAGAAAGTATGTATTAAAGATAAGAAGAGAAAGAAAAGAAAGAAAGAAAGAAAAGAAAGAAAGGAAGAAAGAAAGAAAGAAAGAAAGAAAGAAAGAAAGAAGAAAGAAAGAAAGAAGGAAGAAGATATGGAAAAAGTCGCAATATAGACATCAAGTGAGTGTAAGTGACTTACTTATATCATGTATGATCCAGTTTGCTGGGACCCATTAATGTAACTGGTACTGCTAAAAAGATAGATCCAACGTTCTTACAGTCCCTAACCATCATCCCCACAGTCCCTATCACTACTTTACACATGATTTGGCAAAAGGTTTGGCAAGACTAACGTGCATTTAGTCTGCCAATAAAGCTTCTTTGTATTAGATAGATAGATAATAGAAGATAATTAGATAGATAATAGATAGATAAATATAGATAGATAATAGACAGACAGATAGATGATAGATAGATAATAGATATATAGATAGATAGATAGATAGATAATTAGATAGATAGAGATGATAATAGATAGATAGATAGATAGATAGATAGATGATAGATAGATAATAGATAGATAATAGATAGATAGATAGATAGATAGATAGATAGATAGATAGATAAGATAGATAGATAGATAGATAGATAATAATAGTATAGATAATAGATAGATAGATAGATAGATAGATAGATGTAATAACAGATAGATGATAGATGATAGAGAGATAATAGATAGATAATGGGTTGCACATTTACTAAAAGTTCTGTTTTTTTAATGTATTAAAAGTTATGTTCTCTAGGAGACAAGCATCGGATCCCACAGTAACTATCTAAGCTTCTTTTTGCTAGATATTTGTCTGTTTCTTTAGCTCAATTGCTGTATATTAGCAACAAGTCTGTATATGAGATAGCAGTCTGCTTATAATATACTGGCATTTCTGCTACACGGCAATGTTTATTTCAACACTTTATTGACTGGTACTTCAGAGTCTTTATTACAAATTTTGCCCACATTTATTATTGCATACATGAAAACACTTTATTTGTAGTATTACCTGGCATTTACCAACTTTTTCACTTTGCTTTCACTTATAAAACAAACACAAAA
>JARQOD010000004.1:457250340-457329089 GCA_033576555.1 Oophaga sylvatica | reverse complement strand
CTCCCCCATGTATTATGCCCCACCAGATGCTCCATAGATTGTGCCCTCATAGATGCTCCATAGATTATGCCCCCATAGATGCTCCATAGATTATGTCCCCATAGATGCCCCATGTATTATGCCCCATAGATGCTCCATAGATTATGCCCCATAGCTGCTCCTGAGATTATGCCCCCATAGATGCTCCATGTATTATGCCCCCATAGATGCCCCATGTATTATGCCCCATAGATGCCCCATGTATTATGCCCCATAGATGCTCCATAGATTATGCCCCATAGCTGCTCCTTAGATTATGCCCCCATAGATGCCCCATGTATTATGCCCCATAGATGCTCCATAGATTATGCCCCCATAGATGCTCCATAGATTATGCCCCCATAGATGCCCCATGTATTATGCCCCCATAGATGCTGCATTGAATTGGTCCCTTATGCTGCCGCAGCTGCTGCAAAAGAGACATACCTCTCGTCTCTGGGGGACAGGTGCGGGTGTCACCGCTCGCTCAGGGCCCCGGCACCTGCGATATTTACCTGTCACACGGTGCACCGCTGAGCGCCGCTGTCTTCCGGGTCCCCAGCAGTGAATGCTCAGGCAGAGGGCGCGGCGCGCAGTAACCACGTCATCGCGCCCTCCGCCTGAACATCGCAGCAAGAGGACCCGAGGACACAGCGGCGAGCAGCGGTGGAACGGGACAGGTAAATATCGCTTATACTCACCCTTCCGCCGGCGCGTCTCTGCCCTGCTCTTCCCCGCGGTCTCCGGCGCCAGTGTTCAGCGGTCACATGGTACTGCTCATTAAAGTCATGAATATGTGCATATTCATGACTTTAATGAGCGGTACCACCTGACAGCTGAACACTGGCGCCGGAGACCGTGGGAGAAGAGCAGGGGCTGCAGAGACCGCGCCGGCGGAGGGGTGAGTATATAGAACAGCTGCGCTCCGCCTCCCCCTGTATATGACTTGAGTATAAGCGAGAGGGGGACATTCGGCCCTAAAAAATGGGCTGAAAATCTCTGCTTATACTCGAGTATATACGGTATATATTGTGTATATATATTGTGGTGTAATGACCCCTGATGCAGCTAGGGGGCACTGTGTATGGCCCTCGGGATATGCATGGAGACATGTGATGGATGGACGTTATGTATCACAGAGGTGGGTGGCCCTGTGATGGAAGCCTGAGCATGTTTTGTTCAGCAGATCTACTGCTGAGAGTTGTGCTATATATTGGGAGGCTTCCAGGTGACTAGGAGAGCTGGGTGGGTCCAGTCACCTACAAACCCACCCAAGGGGCTTGTGTCTAAATACCTGGGATAAAACCTGTATGTAATGGTGTAGCTGAAGGACCTGTGGTGAGGTCATGACCATGTGACATAACCATGTGATTCCTGACCTCACCTGTGGGTGGAGTTACACCTATGTAATGGAGTGTGTTTTGCACCTGTGTGAGAGTGTTGTGGGAGTCTGTGAGTGTGAACAGACTACCATGCGTCTAGGCGGGACATTACAGAGAGGTCTCTGTGTCTGAAGAGAATGTGGGAGTCTACCAGTGTGGACAGACTTCCATGCGTCCAGGCGGGACATTACAGAGAGGTCTCTGTGTCTATGAGGAGTGAGGCTCCAGGCAGGAGCTGAAGTACTGAAGATTTGTATTGCATGTGACTGTGAGGTTTATGATGTAATAAACCTGATGATTTTTTGGATAAGAAAAGTGCGTCCTGATTACCTCTGAAGCAGCCGAGTGAGTGAAACCTTACAATTGGTGGATGGAATGCTGGCAGCGACCCAAGGAGCACATGTTCCAGTACTGGGAATCAGGAACCAGAGGAGGAACGGACGGTCTGTGAAAACCGTGAGTGTGACCAGTGGTCACAAATAAACTGTGTTCATGTTTATGTGGTGCCTCTGATATGAGGTAGCTGAAGAAACTGTTAAGCAGTGGTGACAGACAGGAGTCTGTGTTATGTGACCGGGGTCATTGAGAAGTAAGCAAAAAGCATGCTGAGAGGATACCTCAGAGGAGGTGTCCGGAAACCTGCGTGGCCAACAGGTAACAGACAGGAGTCTGTGGTGTACTGACGGGTCAGTGAGACTGTTATTTCCTTTGTGGGATGCCTCTCTGAGAGAGGAGGTGTCCAGAAATCTCTGTGGCCAAGAGTGACAGACAGGAGTCTGTGGTGTGCTGACGGGTCAGTGAGAAAGACTGTATTTTTGTGTTTGCTGGGTACCTCTGAGGCTGAGGTCTCCAGGAACCTGTGTGGCTGACGCCCACAGGGGACGGTCTTGACAACCGTGCTAGGCTGGTCGGGATCAGTGAGAAGAATTAGTGAGAAACTGTTTTTTTTTTGGTGTTTTTTTTTCTGGAACACGTGTGAGGTGTGTGCTGTGGCTCATCGGAGTCATGAAGGTGACAAGCGGCTGGCTGTGACTCGTGGGGTCACGAAGGTGACAAGCGGCAAGACAGCGCAGCGTGCAGAAACTTGTGGTAGCAGGAGCTACAGTGACTTGCAGCAAGAGGTTCTGCAGCAGCAAGAGCTGCAGTGGCAGCAGCAGCTTGTGCGCAGCAGCCGGAGGTGCTGGCGGGTGGTGGCAGTACCAGCAGGAGCTGGTGTGGTAAAAAAGGACAGTGTGAACCGAGGCACACAAACTCTTAAAGGGCCAGTACATGCCCTAAGTGAAAGTCACTGTCGAAGGGTACTGTGTGGACTGGGGCCTGTAAGAGCCGTGATGTGTACCCCAGTGTTGGGTGGTGTCCCTAGAGGGGGAGGAGTCCCAAAAGGGGGGCGGCAACCAAAAATGGGATGGTGGCCCAAAAGGGGCGGAGTCTCAAAAGGGGGTGGTAGCCCAAATCAAACCAGTTGCCCAAAAGGGGGTGGTAACCCAAATTGGGATGGTGGTCCGGAAGGGGGCGGAGTCCCAAAAGGGGGCGGCAAATCAAAAGGGGGTGGTGTCCCAAAAAGGGGTGGCACCGGTTTCCTCAGTGGACATATCTGAAGAACAGCGGTGTGGGTGTTATACGTATTCCGCATGTGGCATAGACTTCCCGTTTGATAATAGCCCACAGGTGTGTACTGTAATGTTACATAGGGAAGGAGTCTCTGGACAGTTGGACTCAAAGAGTCAGGTGACTCTGAAAGGAACTCCGCTAGTTCTCTGTCTGACCGAGAAAAAGGTCCAGGTGTGCTGCATCCACGGGCTCACTGTGGACTATTTGGTAGACAGGGTGATGCTTGAGATGTCCACAAGTGTCGAGGATCAAGATGGCGGTATACCACCGAACGTATTGTACCCCTATGAGAGGGAACGGGACTTTGTATTTTTTGAAAATGCATGGGAGGTTGATGAAGTATGGGGTTGCTCAGAGGAGAGACGGAATGACCCTAAGGGAGCCCCATCACAGCAGGCGGCTGTAGTGGTTCCTTGTCGTGTGAAGTGTGAAAAGGAGGTAACCCCTAATAGCGATAGTCCCCAGCCCCAGGCGACCAGAAGAAAGTGTGGGTCAGACCAACTCGGGGACTTGGAGGTGGCGAGACGTGTGACCGTGGGAAACGGTTTAGCTCCAGCACAGGGTCTGACACCTGTCTAGGTGGGGACGTGCAGTTCCAGGATGACAGGGGGAGTGGGAGTGACTCCTATGCAGACTGTGACTCGACTGCAAGGGAAAGTGAGTGCAGTAAGCTGGAGCTCTCTAAAGTTACTGAGAGTCGTGAGACAGTTGAAGCTGCGGATGCCGGAACAGGCGGAACTCTGAAGAAGCAGAGTGTGGGTGGGCAAGAAAGCCCATCTGAAAATGTAATTGAAGAGGCGATGGTGCGACATGTGCTGGCTAAAAGAGAGCAGGACCATGAGATGGAGCTGCTTAAAGAGTCAGTGAAAGAGACAGTCGAGCGAGAAAGGGTCCTAAGACAAGTAATTGAGCATAAAGTGGAGGAGCTGGAGAAGGAAGTCTCTAAGCTCAGAGAGGCCCAAGAGAAGCACCAGCAGGAGCTTCTCCGGAGGGAGGATGAGTGTCGCTGTTTGGCAGAGGAGCGAGATAAAGTTCTCCGTATGCTCAAGATACAGGAGGAGACTGGTGTCCAGCTCCAGAAATCTACAGGAGAAGAAATCCAGCAGGGGAAGTGCCATGCAGATGGCCACACAAAGGAGATCGAGGTCTTGGAAAACCGTACTAACGCTCAGGACGAGGAGGTACAACAGTCTGTCCAAGAAGGTGACGGGTCCGTTTTCAAGTGTGTAATAGAGATACCCGAAGACAGGCGAGAAGTGTGTGCCATTGAGGAGGTGCATGAGGCCTTTAGAAAGGCAGTAGAAGCATGCAGTGTGAACTGGGTGCCAGAGATGAAACAGTTGGTCATACTGTCGACTAGGGAAGTCACGATGAAGCGGGTGGCTATCCTGAGCAACATGCACCTACATTGTCTCCGCACGAAACAGGTGATCCTGTTGAGAAATAGAGAAGCCGCTCGACGTCTGGAGCAAGTAAGAAAGACTCAAAATCAGCTTGGCTTGATGGAAGACATCGTTCAAGTGCCCAGAGGTCTGGTGAAGAAGGTCATCGGAAAACTCGGGAAAGTGATGCAGGAGATGGTAAATAAGTCTGGTGTGACGAGAGTCAGGATTCCGGCTGATGACGAAGTCCAGGTCGTGGGTGAAGACGGGATGGTTCCGTTCCTCGTTGTCGGATCCAGGGAGAGCCTTGGGAATATCCGGATGCTCCTGGAGTATCGTGTGTCGTACCTGAGAGAAGTAGAGCAGCTACGACTTGAGAGGGAACAGGTCAACAGAAACCTACGGGAAATGGAAAGAAGATGGTCGCCACCTTCAACCCGTGGTATTGAGAGGCGAAGAGGTTCGCTTAAGACGAGAAGTCCTCAAGCTGGAGATAATACAGGAAATAGGTCGCCTGATGGAAGAGGTAGAAATAGTGATGCCTCAGTTAGCTCAGTGATGAGTGACCTAAGCAGGAGAACCTGTAGTGGACGAAATGAAAAGGACTCAGACCAGACAGGACGTATGGGTGCAAGTGAATTGCGACGCCGTACTGACCGCTGGGGATACGGGTGGTCTGACAGGGGGGCCTCGTCAGCAACACATGTGACAGAGTCGGAGGACAGACGCCTACCAAAGAGATTAGTAGCAGGGTCCGACTTAGAGAGACGGTTTGACTGGCAGAGACGACCGAGAAGGTTCTCTGGTCGGGTAAAAAGTGTTCAACCCCACAAGTTTGAACAGAGGGGGGAGGTATGTGGTGTAATGACCCCTGATTCAACTAGGGGGCACTGTGTATGGCCCTCGGGATATGCATGGAGACATGTGAGGGATGGACGTATCACAGAGGTGGGTGGCCCTGTGATGGAAGCCTGAGCATGTTTTGTTCAGCAGATCTACTGCTGAGAGTTGTGCTATATATTGGGAGGCTTCCAGGTGACTAGGAGAGCTGGGTGGGTCCAGTCACCTACAAACCCACCCAAGGGGCTTGTGTCTAAATACCTGGGATAAAACCTGTATGTAATGGTGTAGCTGAAGGACCTGTGGTGAGGTCATGACCATGTGACATAACCATGTGATTCCTGACCTCACCTGTGGGTGGAGTTACACCTATGTAATGGAGTGTGTTTTGCACCTGTGTGAGAGTGTTGTGGGAGTCTGTGAGTGTGAACAGACTACCATGCGTCCAGGCGGGACATTACAGAGAGGTCTCTGTGTCTGAAGAGAATGTGGGAGTCTACCAGTGTGGACAGACTTCCATGCGTCCAGGCGGGACATTACAGAGAGGTCTCTGTGTCTATGAGGAGTGAGGCTCCAGGCAGGAGCTGAAGTACTGAAGATTTGTATTGCATGTGACTGTGAGGTTTATGATGTAATAAACCTGATGATTTTTTGGATAAGAAAAGTGCGTCCTGATTACCTCTGAAGCAGCCGAGTGAGTGAAACCTTACAATATATATATATATATATATGTACATATATATATATATATATATATACACACATATTTATATATCTGGAAAACAGGAAAACACCATTTTGTCTATTTGATTTTGTAATGGGGAAAAAATGCTCTGTTACAGGCAAACACTGTTGAAAAACTGCAGTCTATAGTACATTAACCCCTTTACCCCGAGGGTGGTTTGCACTTTAATGACCGGGCCAATTTTTACAATTCTGACCACTGTCCCTTTATGAGGTTATAACTCTGGAACGCTTCAAAGGATCTTGACGATTCTGAGACTGTTTTTTTGTGACATATTGTACTTCACACGTTAGTGGTAAAATTTTGTCAATATAACTTGCGTTTATGTGTGAAAAAAATTTAAATTTGGTGAAAATTTTGAAAATTTTGCAATTTTCAAACTTTTAATTTTTATGCCCTTAAATCAGACAGATATATCGCACAAAATAGTTAGTAAATAACATTTCTCACATGTCTACTTTACATCAGCACAATTTTGGAACCAAATTTTTTTTGTTAGGAAGTCATAAGGGTTGAAATTTGACCAGCGATTTCTCATTTTTACAACAATTTTTGGAATGTTTTTTAAAAAAAAGGAACATTTAACTTTTAAATTTAACTCAGATCCAATTTGCTGTATTTTCCAAAGGGTAACAAGGAGAAACCTAAAAGTTGTTGTGCAATTTGTCCTGAGTACGCTGATACCTCATATTTGGGAGGAAACCACTATTTGGGCGCATGGCAGAGCTCGGAAGGGAAGGAGCGCCATTTGACTTTTCAAAATTGGCTGGAATTGAGATCAGAGGCCAATTCACGTTTGGAAAGCCCCTGATGTGCCTAAACAGTGGAAACCTCCCACAAGTGACACCATTTTTGAAAGTGGACCCCTAAGGAACTTATCTAGATGTGTGGTGAGCACTTTGAACCCCAAGTGCTTCACAGAAGTTTATAACGTAGAGCCGTAAAATAAAAAATCTGATTTTTTCCACAAAAATTATCTTTCTCCCCAATTTTTTATTTTCCCAAGGGTAACAGGAATAACTGGACCTCAAAAGTTGTGCAATTTGTCCTGAGTATGCTGATACCCCATATGTGGGGGTAAACGACTGTTTGGGCGCATGGCAGAGCTCAGAACGGAAGGAGCACCGTTTGACTTTTTCAAAGCAGAATTGGCTGGAATTGAGATCTGACGCCATGTCGCGTTTGGAGAGCCCCTGATGTGCCTAAACAGTGGAAACCCCCAATTCTAACTCCAACCCTAACCCAAACACACCTCTAACCCTAATCCCAACCCTAACCATAACCCTAACCACAAACCTAACCCTAACACCAACACACCCCTTGTTAGGGTTGGGGGAACGCACTAAATAAAAATAATAATAAAGTGAGTTAGCAACCCGGGGTCCACCATGCAGAGATGATAAACTGCAACTCACTCATTTGTCCAGCTCATGCAAATATTGAATGGAGGAGATAAAAATGGAATAAAAATCTTGTCCTTTATTAGTGCATCATAAAAACAAGCTGACGCGTTTCAGGCAATACTGCCGTTTTCTTCTATTTTGGCCCACAGAGTCATGTGAGGTCTTGTTCTTTGCGGAACAAGCGGACGTTTTTATTGGTACTATTTTGGGGTGCATGACATTTTTTGATTTCTTTCTATTCCGATTTTTGGGAGACAGAATGAGCAAAAACCAGCAATTCATGAATTTCTTTTGGGGGGGCGTTTACACCGTACCACGTATGGTAAAATTGATAAAGCAATTTTATTCTTTGGTTTAGTGCGATTACAGCAATACCTCACTTATCATTTTTTAATGTTTTGGCCTTTTATATAATGAAAACTATGTTATAGAAAAAATAATTTTTTTGCATTACTTTATTCTGACAGCTATAACGTTTTATTTTTTTGCTGATGACGCTGTATGGCAGCTCGTTTTTTGCGGGACAAGATGACATTTTCAGCGGTACCACGTTTATTTATCCGTCTTTTTGATCGCGTGTTATTCCACTTTTTGTTCGGCAGTATGATGATAAAGCATTGTTTTTTGCCTTGTTTTTTTTATGGTGTTCACTAAAGGGGTTAACTAGTGGGACAGTTTTATAGGATGGGTCGTTGCAGACGCGGTGATACCAAATATGTGTACTTTTATTGCTTAGATTTTTTTTTTCAAATATTTATTTAGTGATAAATTGTAGATTGTAAGCTCTCACGAGCAGGGGCGGCTTATATTGCTTTAATTATTGTATTGTTAACGTTGTTACTTATGACTTGTGTTCTGAAACTGTTAAACTGTAAAGCGCTGCGGAATATGTTGGCGCTATATAAATAAAGATTATTATTATTATTATTATAGTGATAGAATAAATATTGTTTTTTTTTTATAACTTTTTTAAAATATTTTTACAATTATTTAAGTTTTTTTTTATTTAATTCTTATTTTTACACTTTGTCCCACAATGGGACAATCATTTTGTGCAAGCTGATCGCTTCTATAGCATGCAGATGAAGCAGCATCTGCATGCTATAGAAGCTGTCAGTGCTGCACTTTCTGCACACTGACCTGTGAGACTTCCTGACGTGCACTGCATATGACAGGAAGTTTCCCAGCTCTGGAGACCTGGATGTCGCCATGACTACATCGGGTCTCCATAGCAGCGATTGGGACCCCACGTCGTGCAGCGGGGTCTCCAATCCAAAGGCAGAGGGGCTGTCAGCCACTGTGCCTGCTCCGGAATGCTGTGATCATGTTTGATCACAGTGTTCCGGTGGTTAAAGTACTGGGAGCGGCCTGTGACGGCTCCGGGTGTCAGCTGTGAGAATCATGCGCGAGTGCGGCCGATTGCATATGATGTACTATCCCATCTATGGTCATAGGGGCCCAGGTCACATGGACGGGATAGTAAGTCTGATGTCAGAAAGGGGTTAATAGTCCTACTACTAACAGTAATAATGATTTATATAGGACTTCCCTTTTCAGAGTTTTAGGCTATAGTACAAAATATTTTAAAAAAGGGATTCACCTAAATTGCAAGTCATCCTGGATCAATAAGGTAGAGGAAAAACTTATTGATTGTTTGGGGTATAACCTCCAGGTTCCCGAGAATAGGGCTCCAGAATATTTTGAATGAGTGGAGCTGTGCATGCTTTCTGCTCTATTTGTAAGGATGGTAGATAATGACTGTTGTGTTCTTGCCTCTGAGGACACCAATCCCATTGTGTGTATTGTGTTCTGTGTCTTTGTATATATTGTGTCATGTAAAGTGTAATATGTATAATGTACAAGTAATGCCAAGGTAATGCATAAAGTTAGGAATGTACAGAATAGGATGTGATAATATAAGCTAGGTAATTTAGGGATGTATAGTTGAGGGCTTAGTACATAAGATAGGTAGTGTAAGAAAGTTGACTAATTAGGTAGTGATGTAAGGGTAAGGTAAGAGTTAATGTTTGGGACTACTCCATACTGGGAGGGGATTAATGTTAGGGCAAGTGACTGCTTCCTGCACATAGTCAGTTGGAGTTTAGAATGTAAAGTGAGCAGTGCTGCCAAAGGGACATCCATAGCAAGAGAAGACTGAGACAAGGGATAGTAAGATCCTGAAGTGACTGAGAAGACAGAGTGGCTTTCCAGAAAAGGGGTCCGTGAATGAGATGGTGTGGCACCAGAAACCCTGAGATTGCAAAACGCAGAACGTAAAGGATCTAAAAAGGTCTGAGTTTGTGGGACTTGTTGGGGGTCCAAGCAGTAGATGCAGGTCTCCAGTAGTGGGAGAAATAGGACTCGGAACTGCTGAGCAAGTGAAGAGACCTGTTGATCAGGACTGTAGCGACAAGCTAGGGTGTGATGAAATAGGTCAACACAGTGTGCTTCACTGGCTCTGGAGTAGACTGGAGAGGAAGGATAATGAAAAAAATCTAAAGAAATGAACTGGAATACAAACTGGTGTGCATGCAAAATGTAAGTGCACATTCACACTGGGCCCTGAACAGAAAAAATTGCAAAAAATTGATAAGTAAATGCCATGCAGTAAGTAAACAGCAATAGTGCACGGAAATAATATAGGGTACTTAGTTAACATATGTTTGATAAAAAAAACTGCAAAAGCCATCCCACTACTTCACTGTGACCATAATTGGTACAGTCCTAACTCTAATATTAAAACCTTACCGTTTTGTGAAGTTACATGCATGTGGATAAGGGCTGAGAAGGACTGCACCCAGCTAGTAGACACACAGCCATGGGGAACAACATCAATATAATGTCCATCTCAAAGAAAAGGCAAGCCACACCTTTCTATGCCCATTGTGCAAGCAGACTGAAAAAATCCTAAAGAAATTAACTGGGATACAAATTGGTGTGCATGCAGCATTTAAGTGCACGTTCACACTGGTCTCTGAACAGAAAAAATCAAATACAAAAACATAATAAGTAAATACCCTGCAGTGAACTAATTATTATTATTATTATTATTAATATTATTATTATTATTTATTTATTTAGCGCCATTGATTCCATGGTGCTGTACATGAGAAGGGGTTACATACAGATTACAGATATCACTTACGCTAAACAAACTAACAATGACAGACCGATATAGAGGGGAGAGAGGACCCTGCCCTTGCGGGCTTACATTCTACAGGATGGTGGGGAAGGAGACAGTAGGTTGGGGGGTTGCAGCAGCTCCAGTGATGGAGAGGCGGTAGCTCCAGTAGTGGTGAGGAGGCAGTGGGGATCATTGCAGGCTGTAAGATTTCCTGAAGAGGTGGGTTTTCAGGTTCCGTCTGAAGGATCCGAGTGTGGTTGATAGTCGGACGTGTTGGGGCAAAGAATTCCAGAGGATGGGGGCTATTCGGGAGAAGTCTTCGAGGCAGTTAGGTGAGGAGCGAATAAGTGTGGAGGAGAGAAGGAGGTCTTGGGAGGATTGGAGATTACATGAGGGAAGATATCGGGAGATTAGTTCAGAGATATATGGAGGAGACAGGTTATAGATGGCCTTGTAGGTCAGTATTAGTAATTTGAATTGACTACGCTGAGGGAGTGGGAGCCAGTGGAGAGATTTGCAGAGGGGAGAAGTGGGGAGCAGCGAGGAGATGGATGAATTAGTCAGGCAGCAGAGTTAAGGATGGACTGGAGAGGTGCGAGGGTGTTAGCAGGGAGGCCACAGAAAAGGATGTTGCAGTAGTCGAGATGGGAGATGATGAGGGAGTGCACAAGCATTTTAGTAGAGTGAGGGTTGAGGAAGGGACGGATTCTGGAAATATTTTTGAGCTGGAGGCGGCAGGATGTGGAGAGAGCTTGGATGTGCGGTTTGAAGGACAGTGCAGAGTCAAGGGTTACTCCAAGGCAGTGGACCTCCAGTACGGGGGAAAGAGTGATATTGTCAATTGTTATAGATAGGTCAGGTAAGGAAGATCTGTGAGATGGGGGAAAGATGATCAGTTCAGATTTGTCCACATTCAGTTTGAGGAAGCGGGATTAGAAGAAAGAGGATATGGCTGATAGACACTCCGGGATTTTGGAGAGCAGAGAGGTAACATCTGGGCCAGAAAGGTAGATCTGAGTATCATCGGCATAAAGGTGGTACTGGAATCCGTGGGACTTTATGAGTTGCCCCAGGCCAAGTGTATAGATTGAAAAGAGTAGGGGTCCTAGAACCGAGTCTTGGGGGACTCCAACAGAGAGAGGGTGGGATGAGGAGGTAGTGTGGGAGTGGGAGATGCTGAATGTGCGGTTGAAGAGGTATGATTTGATCCAGGATAGGATGAGGTCTTAGATGCAAAAGGAAGAAAGGATCTGTAGTAGGAGGCAGTGGTCAACTGTGTCGAAAGCAGAGGACAGGTCTAGAAGGAGGAGTATAGAGTATTGTCCGTTCGCTTTGGCTGTAAGTAGGTCGTTAGTAATTTTGGTCAGGGCTGTCTCAGTGGAGTGATGGGGGCGGAAACCAGATTGTAGATTGTCAAAGAGCAGGTTAGATAAGAGATGGGAGGAAAGTTCAGCGTGGACATGCTGCTCCAGGAGTTTGGAAGCGAATGGGAGCAGCGATATTGGGCGATAGCTGTACATAGCGGTTGGGTCGAGGGTTGGCTGTTTGAGGATAGGCGTGACTGTGGCATGTTTGAAAGCAGTAGGGAAGGTACCGGAAGTTAGTGATAGGTTGAAGAGGTGGGTTAGTGATGGGATAAGAGTGGTGGCGAGATTGGGGAGGAGGTGGGATGGGATGGGGTAGAGTGCACAAGTGGTGAGGTGTGATTTGGAGAGAGGATGAGCAAGCTCCCTTCTGTGATGTTGGATAAGGAGGTTATGGGGTTTGGGCATTGGTCAGGTACAAAAAAGGGTTGTGGTGGTTGACTAATAAAGACTTGCTGTGTTTGGTCTATCTTGTTTTCGAAGTGCATGGCGAAGTCCTCAGCAGAGATGAGGGAGGTAGGAGGGGGCAGTGGTGGGCAGAATAGGGAGTTAAAAGTATTGAACAACTGTTTGGGGTTGTGGGATAAGGAAGATACAAGGGATGTAAAGTAGGCCTGTTTAGCAGAGGTGAGAGCTGATTTGAATGCAAGTGTTGCTTGTTTGAGTGCAGTGAAGTCATCTTGTGAATGCGTTTTCTTCCAGCACCGTTCAGCAATTCTTGATGCTTGCCGAAGCTTTTTAGTTGTGTTATTGTGCCAGGGTTGTCTATTGATTTGTCGCACTCTGTTATGCATGACAGGGGCGACCGAGTTGATGGCTGATGCAAGAGTAGCATTGTAGAAACTAGTGCCAGTGTCTGTGTCATAGAGTGAAGATATGGAGGACAGTGGTAGGATAGAGTCAGAGAGTGTGTGAGTGTCTAGATGTGCAAGGTTTCTGCGGGGGTGCGCGTGTTGCTGGACATGGGTGACAGATGAGGAGGACAGGGATGAGAAAGAGAGTAGATGATGGTCAGATAGAGGGAGAGGGGAGGTTGTGAAGTTAGATAGGGAGCAGAGGCGAGTGAAGACCAGGTCTAATGTGTGTCCATCTGTGTGGGTGGCTGAAGAGGACCACTGTGTAAGTCCAAAGGATGAAGTAAGGGCCAGGAGTTTAGAAGCTGCCGACTGGTGGGTGTCAATGGGGATGTTGAAGTCACCCATGATGATGGTGGGAATGTCAGCAGAGAGAAGGTGAAGGAGCCATGTAGAGAATTGGTCCATGAAGGCAGTGGTTGGGCCTGGAGGTCGGTATATGACAGCCACTTGGAGGTTGTAGGGAGAGTAGATGCGGACAGAGTGGACTTCAAAAGAGGGGAGAATAAGGGAGGGAAAAGGTGGGATTGGGTTGAAGGTGCAGTTGGGAGAAAGGAGAATGCCCACTCCTCCACCATGTCTGTTGCCAGGACAAGGAGTGTGGGTGAAGTGGAGGCCACCATAAAATAGCGCAGCAGGGGAGGCGGGGTCAGAGGGTGTCAGCCATGTTTCAGTGAGGCCAAGGAAGGAAAAATTTTGAGAGGTAAAGAGGTCGTGAATCACATGGAGTTTATTGCAGATGGAGCGGTCATTCCAGAGTGATCCAGAGAGAGGGAGCTGAGTGGCGGGCGTCAAGGGCACGTATTTGAGGTTGGAAAGATTTTGGGTGTGTATATTGTATTGGGAGCGATAGAAGGGGGTAATAATGGAAGGTATGAGCTGTGGGGGTCCAGGATTGGGAGATATGTCGCCAGCAGTGAGGAGAAACAGAGAGAGGCAGAGCAGGTGGGAGAAGGAGAGTGGGCGATTTGTTTTGTGTGTTATTAGGAGAGATCTGAGGTTGAGGAGCAGGTCAGCGGAGGAAGTCAGGTGGCGGCAAGAGGAAAGGGGAGATTATCACTTGGTTAGAGAGTGCTGGGGTCTGTGGATAGCGAAGGAGAGTTAGGAGTAATGGAGGCAAAACCATTAGAGCATATGTCAGCATGGTAAAAGTAATTGTGGAGCTAACAAAGAAATTAAGTAAATTTAAACAGAGTTTAGGTGTACCTTCTGGTCACTTCTGGCTCATTTCTGGCATATTTCAATAGTTATCCTTAAAAGACATCCTTATCATGACAGACCAAGGTCTACACAGACCAATGTGTTTGAATTTTTAGCAGCTCAAATGCACATCAAACAGGCCAGTTGAGAACAGGAGGGAGGGGCAGCAGGGAGACTGGTCACACACACACAGGAGGGGATTAATTAGAAGTCAGGAAGGGAAAAAAAAAAAAGGAAATAGATCCAAAAGGACAGATAAAGCATTGATAGCAGACAGATACGGGGGTGATTGGGGTTCAGGAAAGATGGGTGATGATGATGGTATTGCAGTCAGGACACATACCATTGATAGCAGACAGATACGGGGGTGATTGGGGTTCAGGAAAGATGGGTGATGATGATGGTATTGCAGTCAGGACACATACCATTGATAGCAGACAGATACAGGGGTGATTGAGGTTCAGGAAAGATGGGTGATGATGATGGTATTGCAGTCAGGACACATACTATCAGTAGATAGCAGACAGATACGGGGGTGATTGGGATTCAGGAAAGATGGGTATGATGATGGTGTTGCAGTCAGGACACATACCATTGATAGCAGACAGATACGGGGGTGATTGGGGTTCAGGAAAGATGGGTGATGATGATGTTATTGCAGTCAGGACACATACCATTGATAGCAGACAGATACGAGGGTGATTGAGGTTCAGGAAAGATGGGTGATGATTATGGTATTACAGTCAGGACACATACTATTGATAGCAGACAGATACGGGGTGATTGAGGTTCAAGAAAGATGGGTGATGATGATGGTATTGCAGTCAGGAAACATACTATTGATAGCAGACATATACGGGGTGATTGGGGTTCAGGAAAGATGGGTGATGATGATGGTATTGCAGTCAGGACACATACCATTGATAGCATAAAAATATGGGGGTGATTGGGGTTCAGGAAAGATGGGTGATGATGATGGTATTGCATTCAGGACACATACCATTGATAGCAGACAGATACGGGGGTGATTGGGGTTCAGGAAAGATGGGTGATGATGATGGTATTGCATTCAGGACACATACCATTGATAGCAGACAGATATGGGGGTGATTGGGGTTCAGGAAAGATGGGTGATGATGATGGTATTGCAGTCAGGACACATACCATTGATAGCAGACAGAAACGGGGGTGATTGGGGTGTCAGGAAAGATTGGTGATGATGATGGTATTGCAGTCAAGACACATACCATTGATAGCAGACAGAAACGGGGGTAATTGGGGTTCAGGAAAGATGGGTGATGATGATGGTATTGCAGTCAGGACACATACCATTGATAGCAGACAGATACGGGGGTGATTGGGGTTCAGGAAAGATGGGTGATGATGATGGTATTGCAGTCAGGACACATACCATTGATAGCAGACAGATGCGGGGGTGATTGGGGTTCAGGAAAGATGGGTGATGATGATGGTATTGCAGTCAAGACACAAACCTGAAGATGAAGCAGATCGATTGTTAGATTGATAGCAATAGTGAAGCATAGCAATAATAGCAATGAAGCATCTATAGCAGGGAGTTATTCATCTGGCATATTTCAATAGTTATCCTTAAAAGACATCCTTATCATGACAGACCAATTAATAAACAGCAATAGTGCATGAAAATAATATAGCTTACTTAGTTAACATAATTTTGATTAAAAAAATGCAAACGCCATCCCACCACATCAAGGTGACCCTAATTGGGACGGTCCTAACTATAATACTGGAAGGATACTGTTTGCATGAGAATGCTTTATACTGCAGAAGAAACCCACTATACCCAATAGATAACCATTACCAAGTTACTATTCAGTAAAGACTGTGTTTTGGAACGGAAGTCTCCTTTATCATACTGTGGACCCTACGGTCCTGGCCAGCCAGCACCACCAGCTAAAGGTGGCCTGCACAGGTGCAAGGTCCTCAGAGCACCAACTCACACACCCAACTAGGTCCCACACTCTCATGGAGCGCATTGGGGCATAACAGGAGAAGAAAAGTGCCTCACATATGGCTACCGCCCCGCACCGTGCTGCACATTCAATCTTTGGAACTGCGAGAGAGACTAGATTATAGCATTTGGCTATTTTTGCCAGTCCCATTGATAATATAGTGGAGTTTGAGCACAGGCGACTCCAGTCAAAGTCATTCTTGAGTCCTATTTTCTAGATTTCTGAAGACCACAGGTTTTTGACATCCAGCAATCAGGAATTTGCAATTTTTGGGAAACCCCTTTAAAATAAAATCCAAATTCAAATATAAACTGGCTTATAGTGATAAAGAAAAAAAAGAAATGGTGGACACTGAACATAATAGTGCAGAGCTGATAGAATAGTGTAATGGTGTCGCCTCCCTAAATTAGAAATGTAAAATCGCAGTGATGGACTGTTTATGAGTCAAAATGCTCATCTAGAGAAGAGTGCCACCTGAGGTAAAGTCCTTGCTTCCCCTCAGTTCACCTCTACAGCCTCTGACAAGTACAGTTCCCTATTATTATTTATCATGATAACCATAACTATCCTGTATAACTTAGAGCTTTATTATTTTTTAAACCAATTTTTAGCGACATAGTATCTGCTGGTGAGGCGAATTCTTAAAGCCACTGGTCTGAATGAACGGGTGTCTTTGGTGAAGCAGGATGGCAAAGTGGTGTTGAACATGTGACTGGATGAAAAAGCGTTGCCAAAATGGTGTAGTAGAGTTGGAACAGGAATGACTGAAGAGGCAGAGCTCTAACAGCAATCACTAAAATAGTTGGGTTGTAGTTGATGTCGTAATGCTGGAAGAATGACTGGGATTACAGAGTTGTATCGGCAGTGGCTGATGTTGTAACACTGGAGTAATGATTGGAATATCAGAGTTTTAGCAGTGGATTGGGGCCAATAGAGCAAAGCTGATTTTATAGTGCAGTGGCTAAATTCACATTATGTTTCTCATTATATCTCTGCGTTATGCCTATACAATGTGTACTGTCACAACTTATGTAGATCACGTGATCATAGGGTATTGTTAGGCAAATATACATAAGAAAGTGTCAGTTTAGCAGGTTTAGTATATGGCGGAATACCTTTATCTCAGCTGTACTGAACCCAGCAATGTAAAGTTTGGGTTGTTTGTAAAGTGGACATAGTGCAATAGTGTGTATCATACAGTTAGTTGGCTGGCCACATGTGATTTACCTTTATGCAATAAATACATTGGCTTATACCAGTTTGAATCAACGAAGATCCAATATAAACTGTATAGTTTCATAGATCGGATATTAAAAATGAAAATGTATGAGTGAACCCAGCCTGATGTGGCCTTTAGATGTACTCTCCAGTGACAGTGTTGAAAGTGGCCAACAGACTGGACAGCATGAGGTGAGACAGAGGTTAGGCAGACTGCCTGGGCTATGCGTCCGTAATAGGACATGAGATCTCACCCAGCTTTGTTTCATCACAGAGAAAAATCAATATAAATCAATATATCCAAGTGCACTGACTGTGCCATGAATAACCTGAGACATGAGAACTGGAAGCTGTAGGACTTCACAGTCCCTCTCAGTGGTCTCAGGGGGGTTGTGGCATGTTAACTGATGCGCAATTACAGCTTTTGTTTTAATTGTTGTACACAGGTTTAGCATATGTTTTGCCAGAACGTATGGGATAATCTAGCTTTATGTAATTAAATGTAAATAACAGCGCAGGCCACCTAAAGACATCACTAAACTGTAAGATCTTAGAAATGTAACATTCATGCCATACAATGCACATTTACCTTGTGCAGCTCAGAATTTTATCATTATAACAACTGTATCTATTTTGCTACGACCTAAAATTGTCCCTAATTTATAATAGAGAATAATAAATCAGACTATTTATTCCAAGTAGAGATGAGCAAATCAATTCACTGCAAATTGAATTTGTGTTGAATCTTTATGAATTAGCTGAACCTGGCAAATTCTAACAATTTGTCATTAGTTTCAAACGGATTGCCAAAAAATGGCATCCCTTATTTTCCTCGCTTCAGAAGACTAAATCAGGCAGAAAAGGTTCACATGACCTCCATATTACAGCCACCCTGCAGCTAACACATCACCTGGTATAGCACATCCAATTAGAAGGGTCTATCAAAGTCTGTATAAAAGCCCAGACAATGAACACAGCAGCAATTTGAGGCTATATCTGGATAGTGAGAGAATATCACAGCCTAAAGCTTAGCAACAGAGATAGGGAGAGAAAGCTATAAAACAGTCAATAACTTCTATAGACAGTTGTCATGTTTGCAATGTGCATGTGAGCTTGGCCAATGGAGTTTGCTGGCAAAGTAGGAAGTGCAGAACAGGAGCAGAAACATCAGGCAGGTGGATGGTCAGAATGCGGGCTGAGGTCAACAGCAGGAAACCATTAGCAGGATGGAGGCAAAGAAACACGTGCAAACCCAGTCTAGAATAACTTTAACTGCTAATGAGGAACTTGAATTCAGGAACTTAAATATTCAGAAGTGTTAACAGCAGGAAACCAAAGACAGAAAGTTATGGTAACTACAAAGCTTCTGGTTTGGACAGCACCAAAACTTCCAAAGAATTACACAAGACCACCATGCTATTATTCCATGCCAACTGTGCCAAAGGCAACAGAAGTAGAGACACCTCTTACGAGGGACCTCTTTGCCCTTATGGATAGGCTTGTTAGGAAAAGACAGGTCGAATTTCTTGATAAAATTATCTGCATTGATGTTATTAGATGCCAACCAAGATGTTTCTTCAGGTCTGCAACATTACCAATTTACAAGGTATTGCAAGGACCCCTCAACACCTGGGAATCTAGAGTCACTTAAATCTCATGCTGTAGAAGACTGTGTGCAACCAATAGAGGAGGATTACTAACAGAGTGTGCAGGTGAACTGTATGTTTTGAGCAGGGATTTATGGAATATGCTATGTATCTGGATGCAAGGGGGAAGCTTTAAAAAGAAGGATACTGGGTATATGACTTAAGTTGATTTATATGGACCACAGAATTTGGTGTGCTATGTTAGGTAGCTGAGGAGGACAGGAACAACAGCCGGGCAGCCAAACACCTGAGATGTTGGTAACTAATGGGTTGCAGATTCCTAAACTAACCACATAACTAGAGGTAGCCATGGAGCGTTCCTACGTTGATCCTAGACGCCTCGTCACAGCCTGAGAGATAACTACACCTAAAGGCAGAAAGATGAAAGCTATCTGCCCCAGAGAAGATCCCCAAAGAAAATAGGAAGCTCCCAAACATGTAATGGCGGTTAGACAAGAAGAAAGCTCGAACACAGACAGAAGATAGAATGAGCAAACGCTGGGCCACAAGCTGACTAAATAGGATAGGACAGGAGAGATTACTTTCTGCAACCCAGAAAACACTACAAAAATCCAACAATTCAGATTACAAAAATACTGAGATCACACGATCTCGCCACCCACTAAATCAGATATCAGTGTGAACAAAACCAAGCCGCAGCCACTGAAAAAACAGGAAAAAGCAAATGAACAAACAACAGTGGCTCCAGACAAACTGAGAGGAGCACAAGCCCCCAGGAGGGGACCTGGCTGACCTCCACAGAAGTGCAGGGAACAATGCAAAAAGCAAGCACAAAAATAAAAGCAGAAAATATCTTATCTGATAGCAGAAGATGCAGGCAAGACTCAGCAAGCTTCCAAATGAACCAGGAACCACAATTGAGACAAGAACAATTGATCACCGGCAACCATCATGGGAGGGAACCTCCCTTATATCAGACCAGTCAGTGAACCCAGATTGCCATTCCTCGCTGAAAGGTTCAGTACTGTCTGTAACCACCAGAGGGAGCCTCTGATCAGAAACCATCTCTAGCACATTCATAACATTGGTGCCCAGCTTAATGATGAGGACCAAAACCTTCATAATTTTGTAGATAACCACAACTTGTACCCACCCCGAAAACTTGGCACATCAGTGCATCTTTTATTAGCAGAATAGAGGGTATGCCACACTAAACGAGATCGCAAACGAGATCGCAAACGAGATCACTAAAACGTCACTATTTTGCGATCTCGTTAGCGACTTAGCTGTGTGTGGCATGTTGCAACTATGTGGCCCCTGCTGTGATCTCGTTGATCGTTCACTAGAGTTCTGGACCGTTTTTTGATCGTTGGCGTCCCGCTGGTGAGCCTATATCGCTGTGTTTGGCACCTTTTGCGAACGACCTCGTTTGTGACACATATGGGTTTAGCAGACAAAAAAACCTGACTGGCACATCCAGACTAATGTGAACTAGGTGCAAACCAAGGGAAGCTACCCCCATGTAAAACATACAAAAAAAGGCTGCACTCAAGCATACTAAAGCATGACAATATGGAATACATGAAATTTAGAATAGCAATATGGCTTTGGAATATAAGGAAAAATTTGAGACGCTTAGTGTGGGCTTTAAAATGTTTGGCCAAATGTTTATACTAAGCGTCTCAAATTTTTCCTTATATTCCAAAGCCATATTGCTATTCTAAATTTCATGTATTACATATGGGTTTAGCGTCACGGAATGGATCGCAATATCTGTAAGTTCTCTTTTGCGTCACAGAGAGGATCGCAGCAGTTGCAAAGCAGGCTAGCAGGACGCAGAGAGCAGGAGCGATGCTGGAAATTCCTATGAATCAGAAGTGCTCAGTACATGCTAATGACATCCTAACGACCGCCAAAGTCGTTAAAGAGATCGCTGACCGCTGATGAGTCGTTTATGAGATCTCCTGTTTGGCAGCTACTAGCGACCTAAAGGGTATGCCACACTAAACAACATCGCTAACGGGATCGCTAAAAAACGTCACTATTTAGCGATCCCGTTAGCGATTTTGTTGTGTGCGGCATGCAGCAACGACGTGGCCCCTGCTGTGATCTCGTCCGTCGTCCTGATCGTTCCGGACCCTATTCTGATCGTCGGCGTCCCGCTGGGTAAGTATATATCGCTGAGTGTGGCACCTTTTTTAGCGATTTAGCGGTACTTTTGTACCGCTAAAGTCGTTACGGAGATCGCTAACCGCGATAGCGTCCTTAACGACATCGCTAAATGTGGCCGACACTAGCGATATTGTAAACGATCCCGCTAGCGATCTCATTAGTATGCGACGCTAACGAGATCGTTAGCGGGATCGTGTAGTGTGGCAGTACCTTTAAAGAGATCTCACAAACGATCTCATTAGCTTGCGTCGTTATTGAGATCGCTAACGAGATCACTAAGTGTGGCAGTACCTTAGGTCTGTCTGCCCTGTGCCTTTCTCAGATTTTTTCTGATTTATGACCAGATAAGTTTTAATTTGTCTACAGATTAACCAGCCTCAGGAGTGTCCAATTCAAAGGCCAAAATTTAACCAAAATGAGAGTGATAGCCAAGATTGTAGAAGAGTGTAAAGATCTTAATAAATTGACACTGACTGTTATGGCAAATTTTGCTAAGGGCAGATATTTCAATCAGCCTGAATATCGAGCAATTTCTTCAGTATTATATCTCTGATCATTATATCATTAGATCAGAGATATAACACTGAAGAAATTGCTTGAGTGTCTGGTTACATGTTCAGTTTGACCATTGGTCTCTAGTTACTAAGCAAGTAAAAATGACAATTCTATATAGACTTTTTAATAAAATGTCCTCTAGAATTTTTAAGCAAACTGAGTCTCCCAGTCAGTAACTATATTTTCTGGAATACTATGTAAACGCACAATGTGTTAATGAATAACTTAAGGTTTGAGAATTAGGCAACCCAGACAGAAGTACACAATTACACTATTTTCTTAACCTATCTTCCATCACCCAGATAACAGTCTTTCCTTCAGAGGATGGTACATCAGTAATGAAGTCAATGGAGGGATGGATCCAATGACCTTTAGCAGTAGGCAAGGACTAGAGAAATCCAGCAAAATTAGTTTGGGGTATTTTAGCTCAAAGATTTCACAAGCAATGACATAGTCCTTATAATCTCAAATAACAATTAGTCACCAGAAATTCTTGGTTACCAATTGAATAGTAGTGTTAATCCAAGTGTGATCTGTGAGCACTGAATCATGAGACTACTGAATAATTCGTAGACGAAACCACAAATTCAAGCCTAGAAATAATAAAGCACATCTAGGTTACAAAGGGTTCGGTCTTTCAGTTGATTCTAGATATGTAAGATTTTAGTGGTCAGTGACTTTATGTTTGGAACCTTTGAGAAAGTGGCGCTATTCTTCAAAGATCTACCTGATTGTCAACAATTCACAATTACCGATGTCATAATTCCACTTAGCTGATGAATACTTTTGTGAAAAGAAGGTGCATGTGTAGGGGGATTGTCACGTTGCCCACGGCCCTTAAGAAGCCTTCATGTAATGCTGTACAGTGTAATGTGTAGTGTGTACTGTGTGATAGGTAATGTTATGTAATGTTAAGTATAATGGGCACAAGATGGTGATAACTTTGTTAACCCCTTTACCCCCAAGGGTGGTTTGCTTGTTAATGACCGGGCCAATTTTACAATTCTGACCACTGTCCCTTTATGAGGTAATAACTCTGGAACCCTTCCATGAATCCTAGTGATTCTGACACTGCTTTCTCATGACATATTGTATTTCATGATAGTGGTAACATTTCTTTGACATGAATTGTGTTTATTTGTGAAAGAAATTGAAATTTGGCAAAAATTTTGAAAATTTTGCAATTTTCCAACTGTGAATTTTCATGCCCATAAATTACAGAGATATGTCTTATAAAATACTTAATATGTAACATTTCCCACATGTTTTCTTTACATCAGCACAATTTTGGAACCAAATTTTTTTTTTGTTAAGAAGTTATAAGGGTTAAAAGTTAAACAGCGATTTCTCATTTTAAAACACCATTTTTTTTAGGGACCACATCACATTTGAAGTCACTTTGAGGGGTCTATATGATAGAAAATACCCAAAAGTAACACCATTTTAAAAACTGCACCCCTGAAGGTGTTCAAAACCACATTCAAGAAGTTTATTAACCCTTCAGGTGCTTCACAGGAATTTTTGAAATGTTTAAAAAAAATGAATATAACTTTTTTTCATAAAAATATTAATTCAGATCCAATTTGTTTTATTTTACCAAGGGTAACAGGAGAAATTGGACTCCAAAAGTTGTTGTAAAATTTGTCCTGAGTACACTGATACCCCATATATGCAGGTAAACCACTGTTTGGGCGCATGGCAGAGCTCGGAAGGGAAGGAGCGCCGTTTGACTTTTCAATTGAAAATTGGCTGGAATTGAGATCGGACACCATGTCACATTTGGAGAGCCCCTGATGTGCCTAAACAGTGGAAATCCCCACAAGTGACACCATTTTGTAAAGTAGACCCCTAAAGGAACTTATATAGATGTGTGGTGAGCACTTTGAACCCCAAGTGCCTCACAGAAGTTTATAATGTAGCGCCTTAAAAATAAAAAATGATATTTTGTTACAAAAATGATCTTTTCGCCCCCAATTTTTTATTTTCCCAACTTAACAGGAGAAATTGGACCCCAAAAGTTGTTGAGTAATTTGTCCTGAGTATGTTGATACCCCATATGTGGGGGTAAACCACTGTTTGGGCGCATGGCAGAGCTTGGAAGGGAAGGAGCACCGTTCTACTTTTTCAACGCAGAATTGGCTGGAATTGAGATAAGATGCCATGTCACGTTTGGAGAACCCCTGATGTGTCTAACTCTAAACAGTGGAAAACCCCCAATTCTAACTCTAACCCTAACCCCAACACACCCCTAACCCTAACCCCAACCCTAACCATATCCCTAACCACAAACCTAATCCTAACAGACAGTCTAACCCTAATCCCAACCCTAATCCTAATCCCAACCCTAACCCCAACCGTAACCATAATCCAAACCCTAACCTCAATTCTAGCCCCAACCCTAACCCTAACTTTAGCCCCAACCCTAACTTTAGCCCCAACCCTAACCCTAACTTTAGCCCAACTCACTTTAGCCCAACTCTAACCCTAATAGGAAAATGGAAATAAATAATTTTTTTTAATTTTATTATTTTTCCCTACCTAAAGGGGTGATAAAGGATGGTTTGATTTACTATTTATTTAGTTTGATCACTGTGATAGGGTCTATCACAGTGATCAAAATGAACCAATAGGAAAAAATCTATTGTTGCTGGGTGCCGGCCGGCAGATCTCGGCGGCATGCGCCCGCCATTTTCTCCCGGAAGAAGAAGCCCACAGGCCGGGGGACTTCAGCAGGGACTGCAGGGACAACAGAGGTACCGGGGGGATGATCGGGGGACCGGAGGATCCTATTTCTCTCTCCTCTGATGTGCGATCAGATCAGAGGAGAGAGAAATTAAATGGAAAATCAGACTTTTTTTGTGGTCGCCGTTATACCATTAATAATGGCGATTGCAACATGGGGGTTGGTAAAAACTGACCCGAATCATGTTCTCTGGGGTCTCGGCTACCCCTGCAGCTGAGACCCCAGAGAAATTCTGACGCTGAGGGGAGCTATAACCTTAAACCTCAGCGCTGTTAAAAAGCGGCACGGTGATTTAAGTACCCTTAACTGACATCTTTAAAAGGAGTATTGGCGGTCGTTAATGGGTTAAATATAACCTCATCATCTCCCCTGCTTGTGCCGATCACCGGCAGAGCAGGGGAGAATGATGAGAGCCATGTTCAGCACCCAGCGCTGGGGAACAGCGCTTACTGTAACGCTTTTTCCCTGGCGCCTGTCTGTGTGGTAGTGATGCGGCACACACATGCCACACATATGCCACACATATGCCACAAGTATTGCACACACGGACACTGACATCTTCGGTACCGGAAATATCAGGGCGTGTTAAAGAGGCCATATAGTAGGTTTTTATGTTTGGCTGCTGTCACATGCTAAAAGACGTTTTTTATTGCAAAAAATAGTTTTTGCATCACCACATTTTGAGAGCTATAATTTTTCCATATTTTGGCCCACAGAGTCATGTGAGGTCTTGTTTTTTGCAGGACAAGTTTACGTTTTTATTGGTACCATTTTCGGACATATGACATTTTTTGATCACTTTCTATTTCAATTTTTGGGAGACAGAATGAGCAAAAATCAGCAATTCATGAATTTCTTTTGGGGGTGTCGTTTACACCGTACAGCGTGTGGTAAATTTGATAAGGCAGTTTTATTCTTCTGGTCAGTACGATTACAGCAATACCTCATTTATATAATTGTTTTATGTTTTGGTGCTTTATATAATAAAACAATTTTATAGAAAAAAGAATTGTTTTTGCATCACTTTATTCTGACAGCTATAACTTTTTAATTTTTTGCTGATGACGCTGTATGGTGGCTTTTATTTCCGGGAAAAGATGACGTTTTCAGCTGTACCATGTTTATTTATATCCGTCTTTTTGATCGCGTGTTATTCCACTTTTAGTTCGGCGGTATGATGATAAAGCATTGGTTTTTGCCTTTTTTTATGGTGTTCACTAAAGAGGTTAACTAGTGGGACAGTTTTATAGGTTGGGTTGTTGTGGATGCGGCGATACCAAATATGTGTACTTTTATTGTTTAGATTTTTTAAATTAAAATATTTATTAAGTGATAGAATAAATATTGATTTTTTTATTATTATAATTTTTAAAAAAATATTTTTACAATTATTTAATTTTTTTTTACTTCATTCTAACTTTTACACTTTTACATTTTTTGCAGCCTGATCGTTTCTATAGCATGCAGATAAAGCAGCATCTGCATGCTAAAGAAGCTGTCAGCGCTGCAGTCCCAGCACACTGACCTGACAGACTTCCTGACATGCACTGCGCATCATAGGAAGTTGCTCAGCTCTGGTAACCCAGATGTCATCATGACGACATTGGGTTACCATGGAAGTGATCGTGACCCCGCGTCACGCCGCGGTGTCTCTGATTCAAAGGCAGAGGGGCTGTCAGCCCTCTGCCTGCTCATGGAATGCTGTGATCATGTTCAATTGCAGCATTTTGGGGGTTAAATTGCCGGGAGCGGTCCATGACTGATCCTGGGACTTAGTACCGGGTGTCAGCTGTGAGAATCAGCTGACACCCGGCCACGATTGGCCGCACATCCCTCATGTGCACGGCCGATCGCGATAATGTACTATTCCGTCCATGGTCAGATTGGCCCAGGTCACATAGACGGAATAGTACGTCTAATGTCAGAAAGGGGTTAAAGTCTGCCCAGCACCAGACAGTGAGTATGGTAAAATAGAGTTAAGTCCAGAGTTTAGCAAGAAAGGGAAGCAGGGGCGGGCATACCAGCTGTTCAACTGGTGCGGTTGCAGCAAGGCCCGGAGTTGGTGGGGAGCCCCTAAAGGATGGCTAATTAGGTCAATCTGGCTTGTTTATCTGGATCAGGGGGGGCCCCTGGCCAGATTACCCTCATGTGCGGTGGGCAGGGAGCGATCCCTGCAGCTCTGCTGCCCTCCACTGCCTGCAAAAGAAAATGGCAGCGGAGCGGAGCTGCAGGGATCCATCCTGTTTCCTGCCTGCGCTTCCTGTGTCACACAGCAGCAGCTGAATGACATCATCATTCAGTGCCATGGCTGTGTGAGACAGGAAGGAAGCTGCTGGCGATGCTGCAGCTGAAGGATACCATGTGCAGAGGTGAAGTGTGTGTGTTGTGTGTGTGTTCATGTATCTAGAGAGGTGAATGGTGCTGTGTGTGTCTGTGTGTGTGTAGGTAGAGGAGAGGGCATGTGTGTGTGTGTGTGGATGCAGAGAGGTGAATGGTGCTGTGTGTGTGTAGGTGGAGGAGAGGGCTATGATGGGGGTGATGGGGCAGAAGGCAATAATTGGGTTGACGGAGAGGGCAATGATGGGGTGATGGGGCAGAAGACAATGATTGGGATGACGGAGAAGGCAATGATGGGGTGATGGGGCATAAGGCAATGATTGGGTTGATGGAGAGGGCAATGATGGGGTGATGGGGCAGAAGGCAATGATTGGGTTGACAGAGAAGGCAATGATGGGGTGATGGGCATAAGGCAATGATTGGGTTGATGGAGAGGGCAATGATGGGTGATGGGGCAGAAGGCAATGATTGGGTTAATGGAGAGGGCAATGATAGGGGTGGTGGGGAGAAAGCAATGATGGGGTGGTGGAAAGAGCAATAATGGGGGTGGTGGGGAGGAGGAAATGATGGAAGTGGTGGAATGGGCAATAATGAGAGTGATGGGGAGGAGGAAATGATGGAGGCGGTGTAATGGACAATTATGGGGGTGGTGGTGGAAAAGACAATGATGGTGATGGAAAGGGCAATGATGGGGATGGTGAGGAGAAGGAAATGATGGTGGTCGTGGAATGAGTAATGATGGGGCAGAGGGGGAAAAGACAATGATGATGGCGGTGGAAAGGACAATGATGGGGTGGTGGGGAGGAGGAAATGATGGAGGTGGTGGAATGGGTAATGATGGGTGGTGGTGGAGAAGGCAATTATGGTGGCAGTGGAAAGGACAATGTTGGGGGTGGTGGGGAGGAGGTAATGATGGAGGTAGTGGAATAGGCAATAATGGGGTGGTGGGGAGAAAGCAATGATGGAGGTGGTGAAATGGCAATCATAGGGGTGGTGGAGAGGACAACAATGGGATGCGGGAGGATGACCATGATGGGTGTGGGGGATTAGGATGGGAGGAAAGGAGATTTATAATGGATTTAGGAACAGGGGAGGTGGAGGAAGACGTTATTATCGCTTATTATGTCTAACACAGTCCCTAAAGCCCTCGTCTCACACAGCGATCTCGCTAGCAAGATCGCTGCTGAGTCACTAGTTTTGTGACGCAGCAGCGATCTCCCCAGCGATATCGCTGTGTGTGACATTCAGCGACGATCAGCCCCCCTGCTGGGTATCGCTGATCGTCGCTGAATGTCCTGGACATTTTTTTGATCGCTGGTCTCCCACTGAAAGGCACGTATCACTGCGTGTGACAGGCGGGAGACCAGCGATCCGCTGGTAACCAAGGTACACAGCGGGTTTCTAGGCGCGGGGCTGTGCCTAGAAACCCGCTGTGTACCTTGGATACCAGCGCCCTGATGCAGGGAGCTGGTAACCAAGGTACACAGCGGGTTTCTAGGCACCGCGCAGCGCCTGGAAACCCGATGTGTACCTTGGTTACCAGCTTCCTGCATCAGGGCGCTGGTATCCTAGGTACACTGCGGGTAACTAAGCGATGTTACCCGCAGTGTCGCTGTGCTGATCGCTGCCTGAGCTGCCTGTTTGGCAGCTCAGCAACGATCATGTAGCGATACACCAGCGATCCTGACAAGTGCATATCGTTGTCGGGATCGCTGGTGTATCGCTCTGTGAGACCCAGGCTTTAGTATAAAGTGTACTCACTTATTATGTATAGCACAGTCCCTTAGTATATAGTGTACTCGCTTATTATGTATAGCACCATCCTTAGTTGCAGTTTCCTCTTTTGTTATGTATAATACCATCCCTTATTACGTACCATCCTCTCTATTTATATGTAATGCCATCCCTTATTATAAAGCTTCATCTGCTGTTATGTATAGTGCTGTCTCTTGCATAGTGTATTCTTGTTATTTTTGTTATTCACAGTGCCCTCTTTTCTTACATAGTCCCCTCTCTTGTTAGATATAAAGTGACAGCTTTCATGCATCTTGGCATGCTTGCCTTCAGTTTTTCACACTTTTTCTGGTGCAGAAATTTAAGCAGTTCTTCTTTGTTTGATGGCTTGTGACTATCCATCATCCTCTTGGTTACATTCCAGAGGTTTTCAATGAGGTTCAGGTCTGGAGAATGCGCTGCCCATGACAGGGTTTTTATGTGGTGGTCTCTTAATTTTTGCCAGAGCTGTATATATAGCTTTGTCGCCTTAAAAGGAGGGGGGCCCAGACACATTTCCTGCACAGGGGCCCCAATCTGTCAGTGTCCACCCCTGAAGGGAAGGGCTATGCAGCAGGATCAGAAACGACTTCCTGGTAGTTAAGGGTATGCCACACTAAGCGAGATCGCAAGCGAGATCGCTAACAAGATCGCTACTGCGTCACCATTTATGATGCAGTAGCGATCTCGTTAGCGACTTAACTGTGTGTGACATGTAGCAGCTATGTGGCCCCTGCTGAGATGTCGCTGATCGCTTACGAATGTTCTGGGCCGTTTTTTGGTCGTGGGTGTCCTGCTGGTGAGCCTGAATCGCTTAGTGTGACACCCTTTATGAACGACTTCACCATCATCGCAGGTGGGACTAGGTTTTCCCAACGACCACGGAGGTCGTTATACAGATCGCTGATGAGATGTGTTTGGAATCACAGATCGCTGATGAGTTGTGTTTGGAATCTAACTAGCGATCGCATAGCAATCGCATTAGCGATCTCGCCAGGTTAAGTCGTTGTCGTGATCGCTAGTGCGATCGCTAAGTGTGGCAGTGCCTTTAGTCAGAAAGAGCCCAGAGTTTGCAGAGTAAAGACCTCAGGTGTAGTGTGAGAAGTGATGCATGCAGTGGGTGTCCCTGTGGCAAGAGAGGAACTATCAGAGCAGATACTAAGAGCCTGTAAAAGAAGAGATAGAGGGCAATAAAAGTGAGTAGTAGTCCAGAATCGGGACAGAGAGATTGAGAGAAAGAATATTGGTGCCTAGGGCAGTAAGCCTAGCAGGATGATACGGAGTCTTCGTCAGAGAGGTAACGGAAGACAAAAGTAAAGGGAAGCAAAGGAAGAGAATACATATATCATTGTAGCTACTAAAGTGAGGAAAGTCAAGTGTCGCCATATTTGGACACATCTTCTACAGAGAAATCACAGGATGCGTTGCTACAGGATGTAGTCTTTGACTCTTGTGGACTGGATACTGAGAGTAGCTGTGAGCAGGGGTGGGATTCAGCCGGTTCTCCCCGGTTCGATGGAACCGCTTGTTAAAAAAGTAGCCGGTTCCCCGAACCGGGGAGATTCAGGGCCGCGATCCGGTACTGGCCCCACTGCCCCAACACATGTACAGGGCCGGCCGCACAGCAAATTGTGTGCGGCCGTGCCTGCTGTACTGTGACGCGGCCGGCAGCAGACACAGCCGCCCGCGTCACACTGTATGGGGCTGGGAGCTGTGCACAGCCGTCACCTTGATGGCTGTGCGCAGCTCCTTCTTCCTGGCTAAATGCTAGACTGTCTGCGCTCCTTCCAGGTGTGACGTCGTTTCTGGAGGCGCGTCATACCAGGAGGGGGCGTGTTCTGCCAAAGCCAGGAAGAGAAACGTCCATTGGTCTCTGCAGTCTGATGCCGGGGTCTCTAGCTGCAGGAGGGTAATCACAGGTCAGAGTCCTCAGTGACACCAAGGAGGATTTATTAACGGGTTGGGGGCTGATACTTGGGACTGTATAGTGGGGTTTCAGGGGATGATTGCACACTTGTGGGGGTCTGTGTGTGCTCCTAGGGGGTTCTGCACACTTGTGGGGTCTGTGTGTGCTCCTGGGGGGTTCTGCACACTTGTGGGGTCTGTGTGTGCTCCTAGGGGGTTCTGCACGCTTGTGGGGTCTGTGTGTGCTCCTGGGGGTTCTGCACACTTGTGGAGTCTGTATGTGCTCCTGGGGGGTTATGCACACTTGTGGGGTCTGTGTGTGCTCCTGGAGGGCTATGCACACTTGTGGGGGTCTGTGTGTGCTCCTGGGGGCTTATGCACACTTGTGGGGTCTGTGTGTGCTCCTGGGGGGTTCTGCACACTTGTGGGGTCTGTGTGTACTCCTGGGGGGTTATGCACACTTGTGGGGGTCTGTGTGTGCTCCTGGGGGCTTATGCACACTTGTGGGGTCTGTGTGTGCTCCTGGGGGGTTCTGCACACTTGTGGGGTCTGTGTGTGCTCCTGGGGGGTTCTGCACACTTGTGGGGTCTGTGTGTGCTCCTGGGGGGTTATGCACACTTGTGGGGGTCTGTGTGTGCTCCTGGGGGCTTATGCACACTTGTGGGGTCTGTGTGTGCTCCTGGGGGCTTATGCACACTTGTGGGGTCTGTGTGTGCTCCTGGGGGGTTCTGCACACTTGTGGGGTCTGTGTGTGCTCCTGGGGGGTTCTGCACACTTGTGGGGTCTGTGTGTACTCCTGGGGGGTTATGCACACTTGTGGGGGTCTGTGTGTGCTCCTGGGGGCTTATGCACACTTGTGGGGTCTGTGTGTGCTCCTGGGGGGTTCTGAACACTTGTGGGGTCTGTGTGTGCTCCTGGGGGGTTCTGCACACTTGTGGGGTCTGTGTGTGCTCCTGGGGGGTTCTGCACACTTGTGGGGTCTGTGTGTGCTCCTGGGGGGTTCTGCACACTTGTGGGGTCTGTGTGTGCTCCTAGGGGGTTCTGCACGCTTGTGGGGTCTGTGTGTGCTCCTGGGGGGTTCTGCACACTTGTGGAGTCTGTATGTGCTCCTGGGGGGTTATGCACACTTGTGGGGTCTGTGTGTGCTCCTGGAGGGCTATGCACACTTGTGGGGGTCTGTGTGTGCTCCTGGGGGCTTATGTACACTTGTGGGGTCTGTGTGTGCTCCTGGGGGGTTCTGCACACTTGTGGGGTCTGTGTGTGCTCCTGGGGGGTTATGCACACTTGTGGGGGTCTGTGTGTGCTCCTGGGGGCTTATGCACACTTGTGGGGTCTGTGTGTGCTCCTGGGGGCTTATGCACACTTGTGGGGTCTGTGTGTGCTCCTGGGGGGTTCTGCACACTTGTGGGGTCTGTGTGTGCTCCTGGGGGGTTCTGCACACTTGTGGGGTCTGTGTGTACTCCTGGGGGGTTATGCACACTTGTGGGGGTCTGTGTGTGCTCCTGGGGGCTTATGCACACTTGTGGGGTCTGTGTGTGCTCCTGGGGGGTTCTGCACACTTGTGGGGTCTGTGTGTGCTCCTGGGGGGTTCTGCACACTTGTGGGGTCTGTGTGTGCTCCTGGGGGGTTCTGCACACTTGTGGGGTCTGTGTGTGCTCCTGGGGGGTTCTGCACACTTGTGGGGTCTGTGTGTGCTCCTGGGGGGGTTCGCACACTTATGGGGTCTGTGTGTGCTCCTAGGGGTTTATTGCACACTTGTGTTTTCTGTGTGTGCTCCTAGAGGTTTGTATATGTTTGAGGAAAAGGTGCGTGTAAATGGGTGTGGCTTAAAAATGGGTGTGGTTTAAAATGGGTGTGGTTTTCCACAGAACCTGTTGTTAAAAATTTGAATCCCACCCCTGGCTGTGAGGGACTGTAGTGCAGCACCTCGACCCGTTCGGTCTCCACAGAGGAAAACAGAAACTCCCAAGACAGTGTGTTGAGCTGTGCAAAGAGTAGAGGAAGTAAGTGAAGAAGTGTTTTCAGGGAAGAAGGAGATGTGTGTGTGCATGTTGCTTGTGGTTAAAGAAACATCCTTGAAGATAAATGCCTACTATCTGCTGTATATAGTTCATATGAAGTTACTCTTCAGTAAAAAGAAGATTAATTTTAAATAGTGGTCTCATTTCATGAACTGGTTAAATTTGATCCTGGCAAACCAGCTTCATCAGCTACATGCAGTCTACACAGGTCCTACGACCTAAGTCCACACACCCAGCCACGCCCAGCCAGGACCTACTCTTTCATGTAATGTGCCAGGGTGCAGAAGACGAGTACCTCACTCACTGTTACCATCCCATGCCAATTTACACACAGATGAATTTGAGTGAGAGACAGTGTACCTTATGATAGCACCATTGCAACTTCAACTTCAGAGGCATCAACCTCGATAGTAAAAGGACATAGTAGATCAGGCTGAATTAATACAGTGTCACACAAGAAACACTCAGCTAAGGGAAGGCACAAATAACAACAGGCATCCAGGTGATCTTATTAACCCCTTTCTTAGTTAAATCAATCAATGGTTTAGCAGTCTTGAAAATATTTTAGTAAATTAATGACAGGAATTAGAAATTTGAAAGCAGTGCAAACCCTTCAGAGACTTGGGTTTTAAATTACGATGTCATCTATAAAGACAAGCACATATTGACCACTTTTTTTTTTTTAAAACATTTTATTAATACATTTTTGAAAAACATCTTGGGAATTACTTAGACCAAGATCCTCATAGTGACCCTCAAGAATATTAAATGCAGTTTTCCTTTCATCCCTTTTCCTGCTATAGATCAAGGTACACAACCCCCTGAGATAACATTTGGTGAACCAACAGGCTTAACAACAATTTGTTATAGAGTTAAGGGAAGATTAACAGAGGATACTGATTCTTTTCAATCATACATGGTCTGGAACCCCCAACAAAAAGAAACCTATTTCAACTAGTGTTGTGAGAGGCCCAATAAATCCTTTTTGCAGGCTGTCTGCTATACAATCTTTCAATGCCTGATGTTATGGACCAAAACTATTAAATATTTTACCTTTGGGATAGGATTTTAGTACCAGATCAGTTTGACATTCAAACGTTCTATGTGGAAATATTTTTTTATATTCTGACAGATAGAAAACATGAGCAAATTTTTTAAATATATTTCAGCTAAAACACTGGGTTCTGTTTTAGACAAATAAAATAAATTTCTTGTGCCAACCATGATTTCAGCATGCAATATCGCTCTGGTACCAGTCAACAATTAGGTTAGTAACACATTTTCAAAATGAAAAAAACTAACTGGATTTAAATGTAGGCCACTAATAAGCAGCCAATCGAAACAGATTGCCAGGTACATGCGAGTCAAGGGAGTCCCGTGGAGGGAACTGTACTAAGATGTCCTTGTACAAGTCTGGTACAAAATTGATGGTGAACGGCCATGTTGTTCCACAGTGAATGAGTAGCCTAGTGCCAATACTTAGTACAATATACCTCAAAAGTTTGTTGACATAGAATCGCTAATTTGATTTCTGTCGATAGGTAGGTCAAGGTCGTGATAAAAGATTACAAGGTCAGCTAAGAAGGGTTTTGCATCATCTTTGTATAAGGTGGAGGCCTGTGCCTCGGGGTTGTCTAAAAGTAATTAAACAACAAGTCCCACATGCTGGTTCTCACTACCAGACTACTGTCTGAAGTACAATCTACAGCTTTAACTCAAAGTAAAGAAAAAATGTTCGTTCCTGAAATAACTTTAAATTAATTTTAAGTTCAGTGGCGGTGCTGCAGCAGTTTTGGTTTCATGATGATGAAGACATACTATAAAGTCTTGAACCAACTAGGTCAAAGCCTGCATTTGAATGACCACAGCTGGTATTTGATCTATTTTCACTGTGTAACACCACTGCCTGCATTCCTGCATGACTTCCCATCTCCCACCCACATACTCACTACTCCAGGTCATGCAGTGAGCTCCTTTTCCTCTGCTTGCTGCATGCTTAAAGTGCATGCGTGGGAACTACTTGATTCTTAAAGAGACAGTGTGTGCGCTCCTAATGTGTCCTCAGCCTATTGTTGAGAGGCACTTGGTACTTAATGCACCTCCACCTGTTGGAAGGTGCCTGAGCAACATCCTCTTTCAGTGTGTGTGCAACTACTGAGTTGCCAGGTCCTGTCCCTGTTCTGTCCTGTTTTTGTACTTGCCTGAACCTCTCACCCTGGGAGCTGAATACCCAGGCCTTAACTCTGAATCTGTACCTGTGTCTGTCCTTGTCTGAATTAGGACCAAGCCCTGAACCTGTTTGTATCTAAGTCTTGATTTTTCCCTAAACCTGCTGTGTCTGAACCAGTATCTATCGCTAACATGCAGTGTCTGAGGCAGTACCTATCACTAAACCTGCAGTCTCTGATCCTGTACCTATCTCTAAAACCTGCAGTGTATGAACCAATACCTATCTCTAAAACCTGTAACGTCTGAACAAGTACACATCCCTATTCTGTTGTTGCTATTCTACATTAGTGGTCTGTGTGTACACTTGCTACTTCATTGTAAGCAACCTGTGTGAATATTGTCCTGTCTGTCCTGCGTGTACGTTTCCTTGTATTGGTCTTGAGTTTACTTGATCCTGTCTGCCCTGTGTATACTTGTCCTTGTAATTGTCCTGTTACCTGATCCTGTTCATTCCATGTGAACCGTTTCCTTTTTCACCTGCCGCATCTGCAGTCCCCTGTCCTTCCATGTCTGCAGTTCCCTGCCTGTTCATGTCCACGGTTCCCTACCTGTCGGTGTCCGTGATTTCCTGCCTGTGCACAGGTCCCTGTTTAACTGCATCCCCGGTTTCCTGCTTTACTTTGTCCAATTTCCTGCTTGACCGTGTCCTAGGTTTCTTGCCGGACAGCGTCTGCAGTTTCCTGCTTGACCGCATCTGTGGTTCCTTTCTGTTCAGTCTGAACTGGGTGTTACCTGTTCCTGTATTCCAGTAGTACCTGCCAGTGACCCAGCCTTTCCTGATACTGTTCCTGTCTGTCCAGTCTCAACTGGGTCCTACCCGTTCCTGTATTCCAGTCATACCTGCCAGTGACCCAGTCCTTCCCGAAACTGTTCCTGGTCTTCAAGTCTGAACTGACTCCTATCTCTGCCTGTATATCAGCTGTGCCCACCTACACTTGCCTGTATATCAGCTGTGCCCACCTGCCTATCGAGAGAATCAGCCATGCTCGCTTGCCTGCAAGTACATCAGACATGCCTGCCTTCACTGACCTGCCTGTATACCTGCCGTGTCTGCCTGTACATCAGCGTTAATCGCCAGCGCCTGTCTCCATATCAGCCAGTACCTGTCTATGAATTAGCTGAGCCAGACTGTATACCTACAGTACCTGCCTGCACCTGTTGTTACAGTGTCCTGTCCCCTTTCAGGTCAACTGCTACTGTCCTAGTAGACCCCACAATGTTATTAATCTGTTTTAAGAGCAATGGAGCTGTCTGGCAAACGGTGGTTGTGAAGCGGTGTCAAAATCAGGAGATTCAGAACTGGAGCAGAAACATCAGTCAGAAGGATGGTCAGAATACAGGCTGAGGAACAACAGGAAACAACTACAAGCAGGGCAAAGGCAGAGTTTGATCAGAAAATTGATGATTTGAAAACTCATCTCTTCCAGAAAACTTACAGCCTGCAATTACCATCTGCCACATAACCACTACTGAAGCTGCTGCAACCCCCAACTTACTGTCTTTGTTCGCAATACCCTTTAGACTCTTAGCCCAAAGGGAAGGACCCTCTTCCCCTCAGTTCCAGTCTGTCATTGTTAGTTTATTCATTTTAATTTATATTTGTATTTTGTATGTAACCCCTTCTAATGTACAGTACCAGGGAATTAATGGTGCTCTAAATATAAATGATAATAATAATAATTGGAGTTATACCAACTAAATCAATTCAGGTCAAGAGAAATTCACACACCTAGTTATAGGTTTAAGGGGGAGGACAAAGGGAACAGTTGCATGCAGTCCTGGTGCTTGAGGAGACCAGAAGGCTCTAATGCCATGCAAGAAGACAATAATTAGGCAAGCAGAACATGGTAGATGGGGGTCCTTGCACATTTTTTGCTGTATTCTGGAGCTACAAGCTATATTTCTACTATCACAGTCTTCAGTAACTTTGAAGCAGCTGATTTTGACCAATTATTTAATATCTTTTAAAAATTGATTGGGGAGTTTGAAATTACATGGACATTCCCTTTGTTCTCAAGTCAAATAATGTGATGCCAGTGGTGTCTGGCTACTTATTTCTCACCGGTCGCCATTGAAAACACATGAAGGCTTGGCTGATGCGAGCTTTCACGTGTATGTGGAAGTCAGGACAGGTAGCTGTGGGCTGAACGAGCACAGTTACATGAGGTGTATGGGCACCATAGAAAATGTACACACTTATACATACACATTTCTGCATTAGATAAACTTCCCTTTAATCACAATAGAACAAGCTAAAGTCCCTTCAAACTCAGGCTAGATATCGGTACAAAAGTGACTAGATGGCCATGTGGTGTCACGGAGTGGAATTCAGTTTTAATAAGTATACATTTATAAAGCATTTCCATTTCTTACTGGAAAGGATCTTCGTCAGACGTATTACAAATATTGCCTTTCCCTCTCTCAAATAGGATCAAGAGTTGGGTCAAGTTGGTAATATTAATAAAACATGAATATCTAATATTGTTAGTGAAATTTTCACTAAAATATTGTTAATAAAGTACTGCTTATGGGGAAACATTCATAGTCAGGGATGGAAATGTGTTGTGTTTGTATACTCAATAAAGTTTACTTACTTGTGACTCATGTCAGCCTCGACACCATTTCAAATCGGTTGTGAACAAAACTTCTTTGCCATAGACTCACACTTGATTTTTTGTATCTACTACAATAAAGTAACTGTCGGCTGATTCTATATTGTCCATTCTGTTTCAAGAGTAACGGATCTGTTACAAAAGCATTAAAATAGATATCTATATTATTTCACTTTGTTGACAACACTATTAAGGTCTTCTGTATATTTTTTTTTACATATAATTGGTCTCTCGCAATAAATATGCACAAAGCCATTTTTTAAAAAAAACAAAACAATATGTTTATCATCTCATTAATCCTTTTTTGTACCAAAAAATGGGGAAATGTAAGATTTTATATGGACTTCTCCTTCCATTCAAATTGCAACAAAAATTTCTGGCATGCCATCAGACGTGTTCGAATTTTATACCAGAGACAGACACATGATACATTTCCTAATATTTTTGAATATATCCTAAAATTCAAGGACGAGGATGGGATCCATGTCATCTGTCGGGGTCTACTACACGTTACCAATTATTACAGAATATTTTTTCCCTGATTAGTTATAAAGAGCCACTCATTAGCATCACATCCCAGAAAGGGAAGAATATGCTGTTTGTTCCCGTCCTCTTCCACAGATCCTTTATTGCGCTTGGCAAAAGGAAAGGTGTGAAAAATTGATGGATTATTATCTGTGATAGTATTGTTATTATAACTTTGCATTTATTCTTACTGTATGACAAACAGTCGTCTTTATTGCTGCATGATGTCTCCGTTTGAGGATTAATCATCAGCCTAAAGCCTTGCATTATTATAAAGTACATTTTTCAAGAGTCAATGCTAGTCCTTGTTCATAGGTGGGGTGTACCAAGGACTCATTAAAAGATTTACAATTTTATGTTTGATAAACATCTTGGAAACACAAGGCAGCCGCCTTAAAGACTTTGAAACGTTGTGGAACGTGCAAGTCATGCCACTGAAATAACAAATTAGAATTTAATGAGAAGACCACACATCCTATTGTTTCTGCATCTGAAAGGCACCCTGTTGTCTATAGTTGCTGGCTATTTTCCTGCTGATCATTAGCATTCTTTTCTCCTCACTAGCTTCTCAGCTTGAAAGCCTATATTTGAAAGTCTGGGTCTTATGCTTCATTTTCTGAAATGTGGGTTGGTGGGGAACTCTGTAAAAGAATGTATTTGCTACTAAAGGCCGGGGCTGACACAACCCACAACCAAACAATCTGGCTCACACTTGCAAGTTCATATGACCACTCCATCACTGGGTGAAAGATCAACAAGGATTTAACTTCAATGCGATAGGTCGTAAGAAAATGAAGATTAGGAAGGACGTCCCATCAGTGCAAAATGTAATTAAAATATCATTAGTCGAGCTCCATGGTGTAGATATTCACCAGCCATGTCACTCACCCATCAGTCATTACTATTCATGCAAAAATCCTTAGGTTGCTTCTATGTGTTTTCATCTCTCTCAGCATTAGTGTATGGTTCTGGGTTGTCCATCATAGTAGTCAGCACTCTGTTTCCGTGTTATCTAGTGTAACTGAAACATTAAAGAGAATCTCCAGTAATAGAAAAACCAATTAATAGCAAAAATTTCTTTATAAATAACTTCTTTAATATGTTTGATAAGAAAATCCCTTTAGTTTTGTATAAGGAGAATGTTAGAACAGGTCAGGTGCCTATAAGCATGTGCATCACGTGCAGCAGTGACCTACCGCACATGCTTACAGGAATCTAACCTGTCCAAGCATTTTAGGACACGTTTCTGTCAGTGTAACAAGATGGTGGCCATTTTAATGTACACTTTCTCTGCATATGACATACTAAAATGTCTTCCATTGGGTGCCTGTTTTTGATGCTGAGTCAGGAGCTTAAGAAGAAATTAAATTAAAAAATACATATTTGGTATCACTGCATCCCTAAAAAGTCAGGTCTAGTCAAATCCAAATATAAATGTAATTATCGTTACTGATGATAACAAAATTGAAAAAGCTAAAATTATGGTTCTTAATTTGCTGCAATTCGACAAAAAATGCAATCAAAGTGATTAAAACACTATATGCATCCTAAAATATATTAATAACAAGTTAATTTGCCATTCAAAAAATACAAACCCATATTTAGCTCCATTGACCCAAAAATTTGAATGTTAGCGGTCTTGGAAAATGGCAGCAAAAGTAAGCATTTTGATCTTTTTTTTTATAAATTGACACATTTCTTTTACCCTTAAATAAAGTAATTGTGCTGACCTGGAGAATTATATTGACAGGTTGTTTTTACTACACAATGAATACAGTAAAATCAAAGCCCAAAAGACAATTCCTTCCTTCCTTCCCTCCACCCTCTCTTCCTCCCTACCTCCTTTCCTCCCCCTTCCTTCCTTCCTTCCTTCCTTTATTCCTTCCCCTCTCCCGGGCTAAAAGCCTACAATTATATGGGCATATTACTGTTGGCTTTTAGCCTGGGAGAGCCATCATGTTAGGTTTAGGGTCCAAACAAAGGAGTACACCTTGTTGGTGGCTGTTGGGCTCACACGAATTGGGCAATTTGTGCCCAAAGTACCTTCATTTTTTAACATGTTTTCTGTAGCAGTAATGTAGTTCCAATTTCATGAATTCAATGTTTACATATTATAGCGTTGCAGAGTACAGCTGTAATTTATTAGAATAAAGGTAAAAGTATTCTTATCATCACAAAAGCGTTACAATGTGAAGTATTGATTATTCCGTTTTTTTCCATTCCATAATTTTACTGCCAGAGTGGATAAAGGAGATAAGAATAACACATAGTAAAAGTAATAAATCAATCTGGAATATGTTACAGATATTAACCTTGATCTTACTGCAGCCTCATTCATCTGAACTTTAAAATCTGTCTCAAGGCAAGTAACATTTTTTAAGTAAAAGCATTCAAAACAACAGAAAACTATCCTAGACTGCAGTCTGATTTATGCAAAAATGGGTCCAAATGTAGTAGGCAACATTAATGTCTCAGTGCATCAAATTTTAGACAAAAAACTTACCTTGTTCAAGAATAATGGAACAAAGGCAATATCTAGAGATTATGTCAGTAGATCTTTAGGCACAATCAAATGCAAGCCTATATTGACTATAACAGCTCCAAATGCAGGTCTTAGTCTTCTGCTTTATCAAATGCAGTCATCTGCTAGGCCTTTGGGCCTTATAAATCGGTCAGAGCCTCAATCTAATGGAGGATCCTCTGATACTCTAGTTGACCAGCTAAAGCTTTTTTCAAACCTATATATATATTTTTGATCCTTAAACTCATCAGTCCAAAATACTCATTTGCAGTCATTCATCCATCAAATGTCTATGTTAATGTGTCTATTTTAACTATTAAGTTTGCAAATTTTCAATATGGCTTGCTATCTGTAACTTGGAGTCAACATTTTTTTAATTTTGCTCTTATTGACCCTGGTACATGGATGGCATAAACTCAGGACCTTTACAACATTCATGGCTGAAACTGAAAATTCTGATCTACTTACTATGTGGGAAGTTGAAATCTGGACCTTCATATTCTACGTAATTTTTGATTACAGAAAGTTTTCCCTCTTCTGAGAAGACAGTCAGAGCAATTGTAGAAAATCTTCAGTTCCGTTTCTTGGCAGCCTGACACATAGAATAGCCTTCATTTTTCAAACACACATTTTTTTTGGAGCTCCCAGTTCCTGGCATCTAAATGTCCTGTTTAATCAAGATAAAATGAATATGAAAACATCGGTAATGGTCCCATTTAGCACAATTTCATTACCATCATCCTCAAATTGGGTGTCAGTGTCACATTTTTTCTTAAAAGGAACAAATAGGAATCCTGAACCGATATTTAAAAAAGTATTATCAGCACAATATAAAGTAGATACATTTAGAGAATAAGCGCCACACAAAGTAAGCCATCAGAAATGATAATATGTTAATTAAATATAATTAAAATCTTAGGTTGATAGGTGTACATCTCTTTCATTATTGCAATTATTTTCATACTGTGCAGCATCTAAAAGGGGTTAAGTATATTTAATTTGGATTGCACAAGGATTGTAGAAAAAAGAGACACTAAAATGGAAAAATATCAACATCATAATGTTTAGGTAACAGTTTTGTTCCCTTACAATCTTTATATATTATTTGGAAGAGAAGGTAGTTCGGTTAATTTTACAACAACAGTTTAAGCACTGGATCATTGAAGGGAATTTGTCAATATGAACAACCCTCCTGAGCCGTCTATATGGGCATGCAGGTCATAAAAAGTTCAATAAAATTATACCTTGATATCTGAGATCTGATGTCTTATTCCAGAGAAGTCCAAGTTTTTCCTAATATGTAAATGAGCTGTTAAGATCTTAGGACTGGACACTTATCTCCCTGAGAATCTGTCTCTAGAGATTATTTTAAATGAAAGGGGGTGTGACCAGTATGAGACATGTAATGACTGACTGTCTGCTCTTATATTAACACACCACTGTGCAGTAAGATGCCAACTAACACAGTACAGAAGAGCTAACATAGTACAGCAGAGCTAACACAGTACAGAAGATTTAACACGTTACAGCAGAGCTGACGTAGTACAGCAGAAGTGAACTTTGTCTCATTACAAAACCATTTGCATCTGTCCTCTCACGGCTTCCATCTCACAGGCAGCCAGGGTGAGGGAAGGGCAGTACAGCAGAGCTGACAGATCTGTGAGAAGTCAACTGCAAATATGCTTGTATTTGTAATGAAATAAGGTTTAATTCTTGATTATAAACAGGCACAGCTCTACAGCAGAGCTGCCAGCACAATGAGAGGACAAGTGTTGCTGCAAATGTTTGTAATGAGACACAGTTCTCTTCTGCTGTAATGAGCTGGCTTTGCTGTACTATTATAGCTCTGAGACATAGGATGTTAGATAACAAGGTATTATTCAGCTTCCTAAGACCTACATGCCCATAAAGACAGCTCAGGAGGTTTGAACCTACTGACAGATTCCCTTTAAATAAAAATAAGGCTTGGAAGGTAAAACTGTCTATGCACAAAGGAAAATATTCTCAACACTGAAACGCAACAGCAATAAGGAAAAGTTATGTAATTATGGCAATCACAGGATTGATAACCATGCTAATGATAAAAAAATTGTGAAAAAATGGAAAGAAAATGTTTAAAACATCTCAAAGTATTCAATCTCAAGTATGAGTGCCATGTAAACAGTTGGAGATTGGATGTCCCATACCAAGCCTAAGGTGCAAACAATGTTTACATAAACTATCAGAAGCTATTTTCACAACATTAGGCTATGATGTCCAGCTACAGGTGATCCATTGACCTCATGCCATCGTTCTCAAAGTCTATCATGGAACAGAGCAAGATGACAATGGAGGCTGGAATAGTGATTGAGTCTCTACAATGATAAGCCTCTCTTTTGGTTTGGATGCAATGGTAGATCTAGAAATCATGTGACCAATGATCTGAAGAGGCCTTCATGAGGAAACATCTCACAGGTCCTTCTCTTGGGATTATGGTATGGGGTGGCATAATGTATGCATAGTCTTTATTCTGGTACACTAACAGCTGTATATTTAATTAATTTGATTGTGGCACCATTTTTTACAGCTATTTCTATAAAGTCTCTCTGTAACAGTTTTTCAATAAGACAACGCCAAGTCACATGTTTGTCATGCTATTGTGAGCAGATTGTGTGGTCTAAACATACCACCATGACCTTCAGCGTCCCTTTACTTATCTCCCATCGAGCACATCTGACATGTCTTTTTTCGACAATTGCACAGTGAGCTGACAGCAGTGGATCTTGATGATTTACATGCCAAGTGCAATCAGTGTGGGAGTACACTACTTGATAAGGATTAATAATGTTATAGATAGCATGCCAAGGTGTGGCAAGTATGTGTATTTCTACTTATGGTGCTCAAAATCCATTCTGAATATATCAAGATGTTTTAAAAATTTGATTTAATTTTTTTTCATCATTTGATATGTTCCAATGCACCAATTCCTAGATTTAGAAATCCCAGAAAACAAATTTAATGAGTACTTGAATATATAATTCAAACAAGACTAAAACAAAAATCTGATGGCTAATGATATCTCAGCTATGTAAATGTAGATGTGAAGACATGTTACATGGAGATGCGATAAAACGAGATGATCCTTTGCATCTCTAGTTGACTCCATGATCATTAGGCAAATGCAACATTAATACTTTGATCAAGTTAGTAATTTTTTAATAATGCACTAAGAAAAGTCACAATATAGAGAATTTATCAGGTTCATTGTATGTTCATTGATTAATGTCAAGTGGTTTAACTTCAGCTCTATGGAGACCGATAAAAATTATAGGTCTGGATTGAGTACTTTACATATTCTCCTCAGTGTTTACATCGTATTGCATCTGATCGCTGTACACAACGCTAATAATAATGGCAATTATATCTCGAGATTCTCTCCTCAGATATTACTACAAACTCAGAAGTTATTGAGCCAATAAAGTCAGGCTAATATGGCACATCAGTCATTCTGTGCAGAGTATTGGTGAAAAATGATATCCTCATACAGTAAAGGCCAGTTCACATTGAGCTAATACAATCAGTAAATGTCAGGTTCCCTCCACAATTAAAGCGGTCATTCCCTAAATCTCCTGTTATTACAGTTAAAATGAGACATTTCCCCTTTACTAAACTCACAGAAAGTGGTTACTAAACAATGAGACATCAATATCTCATAATAATAATAATGGAGAAGCTGAAGGATATTTTTTTTCCTGACAAGAAAAGAAAATATCCACAAGGCTTATTTCTTCCAATATAGCTGTTTTAGTAGCGCCAACAAAGTGCTGCACCATAAACATTTCTATGTACTGGCTCTCATTAACCCTTTCAAGATCTGGTGGATTTATCTTTTTTTTAGACTTTCATTTTTTCCTCCCCTTCTTTCAAAAGCCATAACATTTTATACCTTTTCATCAAAATACAAGGGCTTGTTCATTGCAGGACGCGTTTTGGTTTGGAATAACATTCTTCATTTTACCAAATTACCATGCAATGTACTGAAAAATTAAACAAAATTCCAAGTGAACTGGAGAAAAAAATCCAAAACATAATTCTGCCACTGTTTTTTGGGGTTGGTTTATTTTTTTGAAGTTCAGTTTGCGGCAAAAATTACCTGAAATTGTATTTCTCCAAGTCAGTATAATTCCGACTAAATTTTTAAGACTATTTTTTTTTTAAATCTTAGTGGTTAAAAAGAATTCTGTACTTTGTAGAAAAAAAAATTGTGTTACCATTTTCTGAGATTCAGAACATTTTTATTGTTCTGATCATGAAGCTGTAAGGCTACATACAGTACTTGGTTATAGTTTTTATTCTTAAAATTTTGGGATGCATTAATAGTGTTTATCACCTTTCATTGCATTTTTTGAAAGGGTGTACAGAAAATGAAAAACAGCAATTCTTGTGGTTGTTTTTCAGCGTTTACTGCACTGTTTAATAATTTTCAAAGATGACATTAGTAAGTTTTTTTTTAACTTTTGTATTTTTTTATTTTTAAAGGCAAAAAAGCAGAGTGATTTGAACTTCTGGATTTTTTTTTAATATACCACTCATTATTGCAGTATATAGTGTAAGGCTATGTTCACTCATTGCGTTTTTGGTGTGTTTCTTAAATTCAAATTTTAAGTTGCGCTTTACAGTACCCGCAAAATCTATGAGATTTCAGGAATCTCATGCACACACATTGTTTATTTTTTCTGACTGAATTGGAAATCTTTTTGAAAACTGCAGCATGTCACTTCTTTCAGTGTTTTTGCAGCGTTTTCTCACCCATTGAAAGCAATGAGAAAGTACAAAAACGCAGCAAAAAAGGTATCTGGCTTTGCTGCGTTTTTGGTGCAGAATACAGGATGTAACTCATGATCAGTAATGTAATGTATGTACACAGTGACTGCACCAGCAGAATAGTGAGTGCAGCTCTGGGGTATAATACTCAGGAAGTTGCAACACGTATTTTTGGGGGGCACTAAATTTTATCAGCATGCACAAGAGACAATAAAAACGCAGCAGAAAAGTGCAGCAAAAACGCAGCAAATACACAGCAAAAAAAAAAACACAGCAAAAAATGCAGTAAAGCCTGCTTTTTGTAAGCAGCTTCTTTACTGCCAAGAGATCTGTGACCATTTTTCACTGGAACAACCAGAGCCCTGACCTAAACCCAATTAAGCATCTCTGGAGAGGACCTGAAAATGGCTGTCCACCAACATTAACCATCCAGCCTGACGGAACTGGAGAGGATCTGCAAGGAAGAATGGCAGAGGATCCCCAAATCTAGGTGTGAAAAACTTGTTGCATCATTCCCAAGAAGACTCATGGCTGCACAAGCTCAAAAGGGTGCTTCTACTCAATACTGAGCAATGGGTCTGAATACTTATGACCATGTGATATTTCAGTTTTTCTTTTTTAATAAATTTGCAAAAATTTCTACATTTCTGTTTTTTTCAGTCAAGATGGGGCGCAGAGTGTACATTAATGAGGAAAAAATGAACTTTTTTGAATTTACCAAATAGCTGCAATGAAACAAAGACTGAAAAAATTTAAAGGGGTCTGAATACTTTCCGTACCCACTGTATGTCTCAGGTTGTTAAAGGGTTAAAAAGATGTAGCAGTATATGGAGCCTTATTTAAAGGCAATGATCCATGGGATGAAAGCAAAATAGCTCTCCTTTATAAGAAAGAAAGCTATCTCATATTAGCCAAACCAGAGACAGACTCATCTCCGGGCAGCTGTTTGAAGTTCTTGCCCCTCATCAGTACAGATCAGAGTAGTGGTTGGCTGGATGAAATTCCTATGATACATCTTAATGGATACTAGTTTTTAGCTATTATGAAAAATAAATGAAAGGGGTTGTTTGGCCAGAAGTTATTGATTACTTATTCTTAGTATAAATCATTAATATGAGAGTTCAGTATAGGTGGACCGACACCCAACAACTCCACCGATCACCTGCTATTAGCTCTCTTGATAAACACAACCTGGTATAAAAGCAATAGATACACTGCAAAAAGTAAATAAGTAGCAGTAATGCATGTAAAAAATCTAGGGTACTTAGTTAACACTCGCTTGATCAAAGAAGCATAAAAAGCTATCTCACCACGATAAGGTGTACCAATAAGGATGGTCCCTACATCTGATATCTCACCTCGCTATGTGCCATCTGGCCTCAAAAAAAATGGGGGCAGAGCAGGTCCTAGACCAGACTGTTTTAGACTTGCCTTGAAAGCCAAATAGACAAGGTGTAGAGCTCAGGTTTTGGTTTTAGCTCTCGCGAATGTAAACAGTGAACCAAGCTGAGCATCACAGGTCCATTCACAGTGTAGTGGCTGCTGCTGAGAACTGCAGTTCAGCTTCTATTCTCTTGAATGTCATTAGCCCTTAAACTCCTTTTCGCTCTAGTTGCATTTACCATTTATTTAACAATTTCAGGATGAGAAGGCTCAACTGAAAATTAGTCTATTAGCTGTATCAGAAAAAAGGCAGCCAGGATTGGTACTCGAATTCTGTTGGCTTATTGAACTCATATGAAGTTAGAAATTTCACTCTTTTGTTATAATGCTATAGTGCTATGGAACATCTCCACTAGCCAGTGTGAAAACCTGATCTAACCAATGTATCATGTTCTTCATGCTCTCCTTCTGATCTTCCTTTCATACATCTTACTTTGATTCCTCCTGAGTCCTGACCCGTCCGGTCAGCCATGACACACAACTCCACTGCATGTATAATTTCCTTTTATGTCTGCACTTTATTGTGTCACTATGTGGGGAACACATGTCTAAAATATCGGAGTGCAACATAGGTAAGCAATAAGAATCATTAGGCCTCTCTTACATAAGCGTATAAATTGGACGATTGCAATCCAATAAAAAAAAGGGCTGTACCAATGTTATTCAATGAGTCAAAGAGAAAAACTAACCAGCACATCCAAACTAGTGTGTACAGGTGCCAACTAAGAAAGTAATTCTAAGAAAAAATATAGCTGCATTCAGAAGAATAATACATTTTGAAAATAGGAACTTCATTACTGCCATATAAAATAGCTAAACGCTACATTGTGTATATATGGAATGTTAGAAAAATGAAACTGCAATATTGCTATAAAAAATTACAGTAAAAAGAAAGTACTTAGCACATTAATTAGCCAATATATGTGACCCCAACAGCCATTGTCAAGCCGTACCTAATTGTTGGGTCCCTAACCTGATAAGTCACTTCTCCTGGACTGAAAAGCCTACAAATTTACCTATTTCTATGGCAGTAATGCAGTTCCAATTTCCTAAATGTATTATTCTTAGTATTTCAGAGTGCAGCTATATTTTTTATAGAACTATAGTCTTAGGCCTCTTTCATACATCAGGTTTTTGCCGTCAGGCAAGTTCCGGCATTTTTTCTTAAAACCAGATCGTCAATATCTAATGCGATCCGTTTTTCCCATTGACTAAACATTAGCGCCGTAAGCGCGCATGGTCTTGTGTGCGTCGTTTGCGATCGGCTAATTGTCTCATTCGGCGTCTGGAAAAACGGTACTGTAACGTTTTTGTCCCGGCGAAAGCGAAGCGCTTTTGTCACAATGAAAGTCTTGAGCCGCAATGCCAGATCCATTTTTTTTTGTCTGAGCATGCTCAGAGTAGCCCAGCCCACAGCAAACATATATAAACCATGCCAGTGGGACCACCCTCAGCCATAACCATGCAGCCAACAATGAAGAGAGGAGCCAGCCGCAGGAGAAGTCAGGAGGAGGAGGAGAACAGAGCAGCACCACCACCAGCATCACCCTAAGACATTTTGTCCATGATGCAGCCGGGAGCAGACGCCAGACGGTAAATATCACAGACAACCCCTTTCAGCCAGGGCCATGCAATATAAATATATTCATGGCCTTTTTTTCTCTTTATTCCACAACAGAAGCCGCCCAACAGCAGCAGCATCGTCAGCAGCACCAGGACCCCAACAAATGGAGTCGATGATTGAGAGTATGGGAGCAGAGGCCAGACGGTAAATATCACACACAACCCCTTTCAGCCAGGGCCATGCATATGGCCTTTTTTTCTCTTTATTCCACAGCAGAAGCCGCCCAACAGCAGCAGCATCATCAGCAGCACCAGGACCCCAACAAATGGAGTCGATGATGGAGAGTACGGGAGCAGAGGCCAGATGGTAAATATTACACACAACCCCTTTCAGCCAGGACCATGCAATATCAATATATATGTATGGCCTTTTTTTCTCTTTATTCCACAGCAGAAGCCGCCCAACAGCAGAGGCATCGTCAGCAGCACCAGGACCCCAACAAATAGAGTTGATGGAGAGTACGGGAGCAGAGGTCAGACGGCAAATATCACACACAACCCCCTTTCAGCCAGGGCCATGCAATATCAATATATTCATGGCTAGTGTTGAGCGATACTTTCCGATATCCAAAAATATCGGATCGGAATGGTATCGCCGATATCACTAAAATATCGGCGATACCCGATACCGTATACCGGAAGTCCATGTAAGTCTATGGGAACAAAATATCGCAACTAAAAAAACCCTTTCTTTCGTTGTAAACACAAAATATACACACATAGAATACATATATATATATATATATACATGTCATTGTGACATATATATATACAATATGTATAGTTTATACACTTCTACATAGTAAAATAGCCTCTGATTCAATTGCCGGGTAAAGCCGGCTTCTGTGAAAAGACAGAAGCACCCGACATGAAACGACACTTGGTGTACATAGGGTTAACCATGTCTTTTCATGTCGTTTGCTATCTGATTTGCACAAACAATTACATCAGTCTAAAGGCTGGGTCTCACATAACGATACACCAGCGATCCCGACAACGATATGCACTTGTCAGGATCGCTGGTGTATCGCTACATGATCGCTGCTGAGCTGCCAAACAGGCAGCTCAGGCAGCGATCTGGGACAGCGACACTGCGGGTAACATCGCTTAGTTACCCGCAGTGTACCTTGGATACCAGCGCGCTGATGCAGGGAGCTGGTATCCAAGGTACACAGCGGGTTTCCAAGCGCTGCGCGGTGCCTGGAAACCCATTGTGTACCTTGGATACCAGCTCCCTGCATCAGGGCGCTGGTATCCAAGGTACACAGCGGGTTTCTAGGCTCAGCCCCGCGCCTGGAAACCCGCTGTGTACCTTGGTTACCAGCGGATCGCTGGTCTCCCGCCTGTCACACGCAGCAATGCGTGCCTGTCAGTGGGAGACCAGCGATCAAAAAAATGTCCTGACATTTCAGCGACGATCAGCGATACCCGGCAGGGGGCTGATCGTCGCTGAATGTCACACACAGCGATATCGCTGGTGAGCTCGGTGCTGCGTCACAAAACTAGTGACTCAGCACCGATCTCGGTAGCGATATCGCTATGTGAGACGGGCCCTTAAGTGTGCAAAATTTCACACCTGTAGGGGTTAATTAAAGTTGTAAATTCGTTGTAAAAAAAACGGACTTTTTTGCTACGAATTTACACCTTTAATTAACCCCTACAGGTGTGAAATTTTGCACACATAGACTGATGTAATTGTTTTGTGCAAATCAGATAGCAAAGGACATGGTTAACCCCATGTACACCAAGTGTCATTTCATGTCGGGTTCTGCATTTTCACAAAAGCCGGAATTGAATTAGCGGCTATTATACTATGTAGAAGTGTATAAACTATAAATATAAATATATATATATGTGTCACAAATTCAATGACATGTATATATATATATGAGGTGTAAAATTGTTTAAAAAAATGCGTGGGCTCCCGCCCTAATTTTCGCAACCAGACAAAGCCAGCGAATGGGGGCAGATAATAATAGCCCAGAGAGGGACCATTATTTTTGGCCCCCCCCTGGCTACTAACATCTGCCCCCAGACACCCAGAAAAGACAAATCTATTATTAGATTCGCCCTTTCTGGCACTTTGCCCGTCTATTCCCATTGCCCTGTAGCGGTGGCGAATGGGTTAATATGGGGTTAAAGCCACCTTGCAATTGAAAGGTGACCTTAAGCCAGGTTAATAATTGAGAGCTGTCAATTAGACAACTATCAATTATTATCCTATTGCATGAAATAAAATAAAACACACACACTTTAATTAAAAATCATTTTAATGAAATAAAGACACATGTTTTTGACCATCTTTTATTTGACTGCAAAAACCATTCCTGTAATAAAAATAAAATAAAAAAGCAAAATTATTCTTACCTATCCCATGCCCCAGTCAGGTCCCACGGTGTAATCCTTCAGAAAGGGTTAATGTTTACTGCAGGGACCGCAGCTAATGCGCAGCCTCACAGTAAACCCCCAAATGAATGAGTTCCTCTCCTGGCTGACAGGAGAGGAAGTGGAAAGCTTAATTGATTGCATTCCACTTTCACTTCAGGTCAGCCAGGGACACAATCAGTGACGTCAGAGGGAACTGATTAACAAAAATAGGGTTCCCTTCGAAAAAAAAATGGCGTCGGGTCCCCCTATTTTTGTTAACCAGCCTGATGAAGCAGACTGCTGAGCAGTGGCGTACCGTGAATGAAGCAGACCAAGCAGCTGCTATGGGGCCCGGACGGGGTGAGGGGGCCCTCGACGGTGGGGTAGCTGTGCTGACACATTTACTCCCAGGGGGTCGGCGGGGGAGGGGGAGCGCAGCTCTTCTATTACTCCCCCCTCCTGGTGCGGTCTCTGTAGCCCCTGCTCTTCTCCCACGGTCTCCGTACGCCTGTGTTCAGCGGTCAGGTGGTACCGCTCATTACAGTCATGAATACGCACATATTCATGACTTTAATGAGCTGTCCCGCGTGACCGCTGAACACTGGCGGCGGAGACCGTGGGAGAAGAGCAGGGCACTGCACAGACCGCGCCGGCTGAAGGGTGAGTATAAGGGTATTTACCTGTCCCGTTCCACCGTTGCTCGCTCCTCTTGCTGCAATGTTCAGGTCAGAGGGCGCGATGACGTCGTTAGTGCGCGCCGCGCCCTCTGCCGATCATCACTGCTGGAGGACCCCGAAGACAGCGGCACTCAGCAGTGGAGAGAGGACAGGTAAATATCTCAGTGCCGGGGCCCTGAGCGAGCGGTGACATCGGCACTGGTGTCACCCCCTGCTCAGGACACCGGCACCTGGCCCCCAGCGACGAAAGGTGAGTATGTCTTTTTTTTTTTTTGGTTGCAGCAGCTGCGGCAGCATAAGGGCCTATACTATGGAGCATCTATGGGGGCACAATCTATGGGGGCATAATACATTTTTTTGTTTAATGTGTCCCCTCACTGTGCTGGCACTTTACATTTACAATGGCTCTGGGTTTTTTTTTTTGGGGGGCCCATTCAGACTTTTGCTATTGGGCCCCATGATTTCTATGTACGCCCTGCTGCTGAGGCATGGTATTTAAGGCTGTTAAGGAGCCAATATCCATGACCTTGCCTGCAGTGTCGGACTGAGTACCTTGGGCCCACCAGAAAAAAAAATATTCTTGGGGGCCCACCATCATACTTCCCAACCTTTGAAGAAGGGAAAGAGGGACAAAGGCTGTGGCACGCTGTGCCTGCTGCAGCAAATTTTAGGCCATGCCACGTTGCACCACAGACTGTCCAGGAGTTGGTGGATGCTTTAGTCCAGGTGTGGAGGAGATCCCTCAGGAGACCATCCGTCGCGCTCATCAGGAGCATGGCCATAAGTTGTAGTGAGGTCATACAGCTTTACCTCCCAAATTTTGAAGACAGGAAAGAGGGTTAAAGGCTGCGGGCGCGTAGGGCGTCGCTGCAAATTTTAGGCCACGCCCCGACCACACCATTTAACAGCTAATCACACCCATATCCGGCCCCAAGCGTACCCATTTAGCACTGCTGATCACACTGACTGGTAAAAGAGGCACAGTGGCTGGTACTGAGGAAAAGAAAGAAAGAGCAGCGAGAGAGAAAGAACAAAAGAGAAAGAAAGAGAGGAAAGAAAGAAAAGAGAGAGAGAAAGAAAGAAACAGAGAGAAAAAAGAACAGAGAGCGAGAAAGAAAGAACAGAGAGCGAGAAAGACTAGAGAGAGAAGAAAGATAGAGAGAGAGCCAGAGGCGTAGCTAGGGTTTTGGTTTAGTGGGGGCGAAACTTCTGAGTGGGCCCTAATCAGAGAACCTCAGCAAATGACCGCGCTGTTGCAAAATAATCTATATATAAAAAGACCAATATTGATATTACCGCCATATGGTCTGTGGTAAATAATACCAGTCCTACAGAACATATAATAGATTACAGCACGGTACAGATAATGACTTACCGCTGATGTTCTTTCTAATGGAATTGTTCACTTTTCATTTCTTTTCCATCCTGGCCCAGACCGACATGACGACTTCTCCAGCCAGGACTCGACTGCAGAGATACAACAAAGACACATTTCACTTCTCATATTTTTAGCACTGTCTTGGTCACCAATTGGACTATTCTCAACCTGCACCAACTCCTCATCCTGCTGATACCCCAATACTGAGCCGCTGCTGCCATATGTGTCCCTATTACTGCACCTGATACCCAATATGAGCCGTGCTGCCGTATGTGTCCCTATTACTGCACCTGATACCCCAATACTGAGCCGCTGCTGCCGTATGTATCCCTATTACTGCACGTGATACCCCAATATGAGCAGCTGCTGCCGTATGTGTCCCCTATTACTGCACCTGCTGTGTGGTTTCTGGTGACCTCTAATTTTTAAAGCACCCCTCTAGAATATAGTAATGCCGGGTGCAAGTGCCCTAGAAAACATTGACCACATTTTGTCCCCCAGACTGTAATAATGCCCGGGTGTGCCCCTTTAAACAGCCCACAGTACCCGATTTCCCCTATAACAATAATGTCCACTTTACATTTAATAATTCCCAAGTCTCCCCTGTACATCTCCCCTATACACAGAATAATGCCCCTCACTGGATATATACAAAACCCCTTTTAATGTCCCCAAACTATTTAAGGGGTCCAACACTGTATGAGGGCCCCCCTAGATAGCATCCTACAGCATAATACACAGATATTTCCTCAATATAGTATAATGCACCCCCATAGGCAGCCTCTATATTATATAATAAACCCCCATAGCAAAGTCTATAATATAATGCACCCCATAGGCAGCCCCCTAAATTATAAGCACCCCCAAGGCAGCCTCTGTAGTATAATGAAACCCCATAGGGAGTCTCTGTAGTATAATGCACCCCCATAAAACACCCCCTTTGTCACGCCGAAACAGTTACTGTAGCGTAGCTTCCGGGTGGCCCCCCTCAGAGAAACGGTGCCCGGGCCACCGCCCCCTCTGCCCGCGCCCCTTATCCTTTCAAATCAGGCCCACCACGCAGGAGCGGGGCCCACCGGAGGTTTCTCCGGTGGCTCAGTCCGACCCTGCTTGCCAGCCTGATAATACCAGGCCACACAGCCTGCTTATTTTTGCTGGTTAACAAAATGGGGGATCCCGTCGAAAAAATTTGGCGTGGGGTCCCCCCAAATTTTTTTTAAACCCCAGCCAATTAAGCAGACTGCTGAGGCCTGGTTTTTCAGGCGGTAAGGAGCCAAATCCATGGCCCTGCCAGCCTGATAATACAGGCCACACAGTCTGCATATCATTGGCTGGTTAAAAAAAATAGGATCCCTCGAAGAAAAATTGGCGTGGGTCCCCCCTATTTTTGTTAACCAGCCAATAAGCAGACTGCTGGGGCCTGGTTTTTAAAGGCTGGTAAGACCAATCCAGGGCCCTTTGGGCCAGCCTGATAATACCAGCCACAGCTCTGCATATCTTGGCTGGTTAACAAAATAGGGGATCCCCTCGAAAAAAAATTGGGGGTGGGGTCCCCCCTTTTTTTGGGGTTAACCAGCCAGATGAAACAGACTGCTGAGGCCTGGTATTAAAGACTGTCAAGGCCCTGGATTTTGGCCCTCAACAGCCTGATAATACCAGGCTACAGCAGCCCCACTTTGGCGCTTTCAAAGATGTCCCCAAAGTGGCATTTTTACCCCGGCCTTCCCACTGCCCTGTAAGGGGTGGAAAGGGGGTTAATAAGGGGTTAATGTCACCGTTGATTGCACGGTGACAATAAGCCCGGTTAATAATGGAAGGGTCAATAAGACACCGATCCATTATTAATCCCAAATTTTTTAAATGTATAAAAAAAGACAAAGCAAGAAAAAAGTTTTTTAATGAAATAAAAGAGAAAACCCACAGTTTCATTCTTTTATTATACCCCTCTTTCCCTTTGCGATGCCATCCGATCTCCTGTAAAAAAAGGAAAAAAACAACCAACAGTATACCACCGTCCGACGCAGTCCATAATAACGAGTGTCCCACGACGATCCAGCTCGCTACATCGCAATGACAGGCAGAGCCTGTCATCCGACGCAGCACAGCTGTTTACCTGCTTCCCCGGGGGTGACGTCATCGGACTGATTTGGCTTACGGCCGGGATTACCCAGCATTCACTGCAGTATCGCGAGAAACTGCATGTGACCGCCGGGGAAAAAATGATGGCCCGGGCCCTCAAGCAGTCCAGGCCGTGACCCCGGAGATCTTCTGCCAGGTAAGTGCCGCTGACTCCTACAACCCGACCGACGGACACTACAGTGACAAATGACAATTCCGATTCCGGTATCCGATAAGACGACAATATCGGAATTGGAATCGAAAAATCCGATACAGCTAATATCGGCCCTACCCGATATTTTGCGTATCGTATCCCAACACTATTCATGCCTTTTTTCTCTTTTTTTCCACACAGAGGCCGCCCGACAGGAGCAGCAGAAACCCCAGCAGGACAACGTCTTCTTCTGTTAGCCCTCTCTCGCATCGTCAGCGTTTACAGGGAAAAAAAAGTTTTTTTTTTTTTTCACAATCCATCTCTGTGATCTATATATTAAATTTCATTATTTTTTATTTAATACAGGAACCTGAAGCGAAGAGGAGCCCCAGAAGAAGGGACCGCTGTTAACATGGGGACAGCCGCATGCTGAGCTCATCGGACCCGTCGCTCTGGATAAATCGTTCACAACTCCGTGGACCGCGGGAGGAACCTCGTGCCGGCCCAAGATTGAACATCATAAGTATATACAGTACAGGTTGCTGGACGTAAAGCAGTTTCCCCAACTCAATTCCTCGTGCCCCCACGGGTCATGTTTTCAGGATTTCCTTTTGTGCAAAACTATGGAAAACCGAAAACATAACCCGTGGTGGCCGGAGGAACTGTAGTTTTGGGAAACACTGATGTTGTATACTAACCATTTGTGCTTTCTCGTTTCAGGGGAGAGAATTGTGAAGCGGTGGCGGTCTGTAGGGATCCTTCAAGAAGGAGTTCAACAAGGAGATGCGGGCCCCGAGTGATCAGGAGGATGCAGGAGCAAGTACAAGTACGCACGAAGCCTTTTCGTTTCCTGCCGGGGCAACAATGGCACCAGAAGGTAAAAATACACACCCCATGTAAAAAGAAAATGTTAAAACATGTCTAACTCTTTGTTTTCAGTCAGGGCCATTCTATTTCAGTATATTAATTGTACTTTTTTCTCTTTATTCCACAGAACGGTGACCCATCACTCGGAGCCTGCAGAGTTGCACCCTTCGAGCGATCCCTCAGAGTCCTGCCACCGAGGACACTTCGACCTCCCCGACCCATCTCACCTTCCCAGCCTTCCCAGACAAGTGAGCCTATCTGACCCTCCACCAGTGCTGAGCTTTGTGGCTGAGTGCACTCATGAGGCTACTGGTCAGGAAGATAGATTTCCCTTATAACCCCACCTGTGCTACTGCAGCGCAGAGAGGGGTCATGGAAAGGAGCATATGCGCCAGAATTCTTGCTCTTAATGCATCTTTTCCAGAACTGTCTTAAAGTTCTGTCAAGCAAATGCGCAGGCTTTAATCAGCTCAACCCAAGCATTCTGGAGGTTAAGAACACTTCTGCAAACCATGCATTCAGAAGCAAGAAGTTCAACAAACACAGTTTTTTTTTTCCGGTATGTAGCCGAGCGCATAGATACGCTATCTCCTAGCCAGCAGATGCATGTAATGCATACTTGCCACGCTGCTCTAAGCGCAGGTTACTCCGCAACCTCCTACAACCCACCCCAGTCGTTCCTCCCACACCTTCCCCCCACCAGCTACTGTCCGCTCCTTCCCAGTGACCACAACCTAACCCACTTCCAGCAACCTCCCCCATCCCAGCAACCTCCCCACGTCCACAACCTCCCACTTCTAGCAAACCTTCCCACTTCCAGCAACCTGCCCCGAAGCAACCTCCTTCCCCGTTCCAGTTCCCCAACCACATCTGCTCCTCTAGTACCTGCCCAAGTCCTCCCTTCCACCACCCACCTGTTCTGGCTCCCTACATCTCCCTCCCGTTCCATTTCTTTTTCCACCCTTTACCTCTTTTACCTGATCCTTCCCTCACCACCATCCCAGTCTGCTCTCCACACCCCTGCGAAGTGTCCCCGCAGCCCCTCCAGTATATCTCCACCCCACAACTACACAAATTGTGATATGTTATTTTGGACTTTCAAATTTTTCTGCTTTGACGTGATTGACGTGATTGTTAAAAAAAATAAACTTTTGGTACAATATTTTTTATTAAACAAAATGAAAATTGAAAAAAATGTGAAGAAACATTTATAACAGTAAAAAAATAAAAAACATGTTAAACATTTTATTACCTACATTAAATGTAAAAAGGTTGATTAAAATCGTGTCTGACATTTATTTCTAAGGTAAAATAAAGGTAACATTTTGGGTATACAAAACCGCACATAGAACTTTGGGTAAAGGTAAAAAATTAAATTTACCTTTTGGCCAAAAGTTGTTGTCCCGGTTTGAACTAGCCAAAATATTTCACCTGTTAACTAAAGTTGTGTACATTGTTAGGTAAGTCCCCAACAAGGTAAAGAACTTTGGTAAAAGGTGAAATACTTTTGGTAATACCCAACTAGGGACACAACTTTGACCAATAGGTAAAAATGCGTACATAACCACCACAACAAGGTAGACAACTTGGTTTGCAAAGGTATACATGTTGGAACACAAGGAACAAGGTCACAGAGTAATTTAATAAACTCTGTCATCCTGCCAGTCTAGTCTTCCATCAGTGGCATAAAGGTATTCTGCAAATTTTCCCTCATTCGGGAAACAGTCACAGAACTTCTATTGGTAATGTTCTGTGATACATCATGCAAGGTGTTTCTTTCAGAGTGGTCCTCAATGGGAAATATGTTCCTTGGCTGATAACAAAATTGTGTAGAACCACACAAGCTTTGATTACCTCAACCAACAGTTTCAGTCTTAGGTTGATCACAGTCAAAGAACACGCCATTTGGCTGTCCAGAATCCCAAAAGCGCACTTCACCATTCTTCTGGCTCTTTGTGAGGCGTCATTGAAAATTCTTTTGGTAGGTGTCAATCCTCCTGCTGGAGTAAGGTTACAGCAGTGCTCTGATAGCTGGAAGGCTTCAATCCCCTAACTAAACATAAGCATAGGTGGCAGATGTTTTTGAGGCAGTGGTCCCGGGGTGGGAACTAGAAGGTGTTTACCATACAGCTGCGCCCATTTCAGACAGTTTGAACACTTGTAGTCATTGGAGCGGTCCATGGCCCAATATCTACAGCAAATAATTGTACTCCGTGCATCGATGTCATTAGGAATCAATTGAAAAATATTTTTTTGTAATTAAAAAAATCGGATCCAGGTCCTCTGGCTTGACAATTTGGATAGTTTTCCCCGTCCAAAGCTGCCCAGCAATTAGGAAACGACATATTTGTTCAAACTTTCAGCAATTTCAATCCAACTGTTCCTGTTGTTGGCTCTGTAGAAATTCCTCAACTAGAGGAGTCCCACAATGCACGGCATGTGTGCTGTCACAATTCCAGAGATGGTGGAAATCCCAAGTCTGTACTGGAAATGTGAGTGAGGAAAGAGATTCTCCCGTTGCAGAAACTGTGAATAAAAAAAAAAGAGTTTCAATCAACAGCATTACGACCATAACTCATCTTATAACCAGATTGGGAGATACTAAAAAATTATCTATTTTTATAGTATCTCCAATGTTAAAGCTGATCAGAGGCGTATACTAAACTACCAGCAACAACTTACCAGACAAGTGTGCTCTGATGCAAGCAGATCCAATAAATATGGCTTACCGAAGTAGTACAACCATCCAGACGCTCCGCAGGTGAAATGGAGAAGCGGCAATACTGTCCGATCTCTTATCGGTCTCAATGCGCTCCAACACACGCCCACACCGAAGAAATGAAAGGTCTCCATTTTCATCTAACATATGCGAAAAATTTCTGAAGGGTTTCCTACTGACTCCCCGTATAGTGTAGAATACACCCCATTCATCATTCTCTGGCTGTGATGGGGTGATCCATAAACGCGTCGCCGCTGACTGCATGATGCGCTGTTTATTTCTCCTTCCTTCTCCAAACAATTTCTTTCAGACAGTTCGCCTCCACTGTGAAAATCAACCAAATTCTTCAGAATGGTTTCCTATCACAACGTACCATCGTCACCAGCCACTTGCTCTTCTCTCCAACCGCACTTGCTCCTCTACAACCTGTCAAAGATGACTGTAGAACAGTGTATAAATAGGTTTTCCCATAGCCAATCATCGTTTGGAAGCCCCTTAGGGCGTTGTACAGAAAACGGATCCGTCGTAATCCGTCGAAAAATGGATCAAAAAACCGTATGAGAATGGATTCTCCGGTTTTACATACATAATAAAACCGGATCCGCGCTCCGCGCAATGCGGATTAGCTTCCTGATGGCAAAACCTGATGTGTGAGAAAGTGTCCTTAGCTTCGCACTGTACACACTAGTTTGGATTGGACGTCAGTTTTTTTTTCTGCTTGTAGCAAACTCCTATGACTTTGTGCCACCTACTCCCATCAGCTAAGATTATTTAATTAGCTGGTTTCGTCATGTCTTGTAAATTGTAGGCTTTTCAGCCCAGGATAGGTGACTTATTAGGTTAGGGCCCAACAATTATGTATGCCTTGATATGTCTATTGGGCTTCTGATATATTGGCCAATTTAATGTGCTAAGTACTTTCTTTTTACTGTCATTTTTCTATAGCAACAATTGCAGTTTCATTTTTCCAGTATTCCATAAGTACATAATGTAGCATTTACCTATTTTATATGGCTAAGTAAAGCCGCACCAATTTTATACATTTATTATTCTAGTATTTCAAGTGCAGCTGTATTTTTTTCTTCTTCAATGAGTCAGTGCTGATCTGCAAATTTTTATTCAGTGGAATCTGAGTGAGAAAAAAATTACAGCATGCAGTGAGTAACCTGTATATCAGATGAGACTTGCTAATGCAAGTCAATGGTGCAAGAAAAAAATGGACTTTCAAATGAGATCCATGTGTATGCGTTCGATTTGTTTCTCAGCACACATCTAAAAGAACCAAGAAATTTCATTAGCCAATACTATAAATTCCACAGCAGAACCCTCAGAATAGATAGATATGATAAAATAAGATAGATGTACTGTAGATATTAATGTCACAAACCTCTACAATTATTAAACTTGTGCCTTTCATGTGGCACAAAAAGCTTTAGCCTTATTAACCTAATAAATAAAAAATTAATAATAAAAACAACGTGGGGGTCACCCTCTATTTTTGATAACCAAAAGTTAAAGCAGACAGCACTGACCTGATATTATCAGGCTGGAAAGTCCCGTTATTGGATCCTTCCCAGTCTAAAAATACCAGGCCACAGCCACCCCAGAATGGCGGCATTACATCCTGATTACCCTGTCCATTGGCAGTCAGGGTAATGGTAGTTGGGTTAATTACAGCTTTTGATTTGTCAAAAATCATATGCTTCTATCAACCCTTGGAGTAGTAACGGAGACTCTCCCGTTACTAACCATGTAATATAAAATAAAAACAGACAAACAAAAAAAACAATATATTTGAAAAAAGACTCCCCCACAACAATCCCTCGTTCCACAACAATTTATTGAAAAACAAAACAAAAAAAACCCTATTCAGGTCCGCATAAATCCAACAAATCCAAAATAGTCCAGAAAGATAACCCTGAAAAGCGTAAACAGACAGAAATAAAAACCAAGAGACTGTCCCTTATTTAGATAAAACAGTTCCCGAGACGCAGTCCGACACCGTCCCGATTAAGCCCGGCGGATTGTGATTGTGAATATCCGTAAGTTAGCTACGGCAATTCACAGGCACCTGGGTACTGACGATACTGCTAATCAGAGTTCATGCTTCTGCCCCACTCGGCGAGACCCGTCGGCGCTGACCATGGTGACATCAGAATTACACTGCTCATCAATCCTCCGAGTCCACAACTGCCCTCATACTGTAGACCTGCATGGGTTTTTTTTCAATAAATGGTGAACAGGAATCGTGTGAGGAAGTCTTTATTCCTGTAAAGTGTTTTTTATGTCATGCGTGGTTTTATTCTTTATACTGGCTTAGGAATGGGGGTGTCTGATAAACATTTTGAAGCAGAAGACACGTCACAAAAAAGCCGACAGTGATTTTCCTGAATTGTCTTCGTCGGTCATCTCTTTTTGTCATTTTGCAGGTCTTTGCTAGCTGGCCCTTGCTTGTTTTTTTTTTAGAATTCTATAAATATTAAATAGGCAAGCTTCAAGCAGAAGCTGACCGAAGAAGGAGCCCAATACTTCTTTAGAGGCACTTCACGGCTTTGGAAGCTGAAGTAGTTAAAAAAAATTAAAAAAGGTGGAACATAAGCACAACAAGACGCTTTGACATTCAGTGCATCTGTTTAATTGTTTTTTAATGCTTAACCCCTCGTCAGGCTGCAAATTTTACAACGTTAACAGCTGCAGAGGTAACAATTGTACCTTCATATACCTCCACTGTGGGGAAACTTTCTCCTTTACTTGGTATTCAGAAACTAAAGTTCATTTCAGCTACAATGATTATGCTGATATCTATTTGCCAGTGTTGTACTGCCCACATTATGTTTGCTGGATCAACATAATCCTGGCAAAAACTAATCACATATTACAGGCAGAAATTTGTAAGTCCTATCAGGTACTACAAAATGTGGGCACATGCCCCATGGCACTCCATTAGTTTTTTAAACACCAGAGAAAAAATGGAGAAAAAATTCCAAAAATGATCAATAAATATTTATTAATAACAAAAAGAACATACAACATGTACTAGTAATCACATAGATAGCAAAACAAGTGATTTGAAATGGTTATGCGTGATGTTATAAAGATGTAATGTACATCTGAGACACTAGGTCATAAGGGTGAGGAGGCACTATATATAAGTATATAATCCAGAATAAAGAATTAAAAAGGAGTGCCTCAAATTAGATCGAAGAGATAGATATAATTCTTACAAGAAAGCCTACAATATAGTAATCGCAAGTGCAATGTAAAAGAGGGGATCCGATTCCCAGCTTCAAGATAAATAGGTAACAATAAATATACTTGCATAAACCAAGTGGTATAAACTCACCCATATTGGCACCTGTGACACATGAACGGCGCCCCGACGCGCAGTTTCGCTTCGGTCTTCGTTCGGGGGCCATTGTGGGTGCAAAAACGCTCATCCCCGCATTGCTATTACCCTACATTAATGTGGAAGATAGAGCCAGCCACATGTGGACAGCGTGTCCATGAAGCTTCCGGCGACGAAACCATGCCGACACGCACCACCGGGTGCACCCCTATGACGTAGTGGAGCGGCTGAGAGCGAGGCCCAGAAGACTCCGCAGGACGAACAAGCGGAGTCCAAAAATGGACATGCGAAGTGAAAGTAGGTATGTAAGGTAGGACATGACTGAAGAGGAGCAAAGTCTGCCCTCAAACCACATTGAATGCAAAGCTGTTTTTAAAGTCGTCAAAAAAACGGATGGAACATATTGCTAACCAGATCATCATGTTATATAGGCACAGATCAATTAATGTAAACATTACAATTCCCCTCATTCCCGATATTGGAGCATAATGGCCTAACGAATTTTATTGCCCATAAAAAGAACAAATAGCAAATCATAGTAGTAAATATAATTAAAAAAGAACTAAATCTAATTCAACGGTGGAATGCAGAAAGGCACAAAAAAACACACATTGTGCAGCAGTATAACAGTTTCAACATAGTGGGATCAGATACATTTTTTAACAGCAATTAAGCAAATAATAACGAAGAATAAATGCAATGTAGATCAACCAAGACATAGATTTCGGATAAGGTGTGTGATGCCTATATTGTCCGATTTCTCCAAAAGAGGAAAGAGCAGCGAGCGGTCAAGATCAAACACATTTTCATACCAAAGATGTAATAACTAAAAAAAGAAAAAAGAGTAAATATATAATAAGAAACAAATAAAAAGAGTCACGGATATTGAGGACATTTAGAGATATGGTGCAAAGCTCAGTTGTCGTTAAGGCCCCATAAGGAAACATTTATTTAATGTCACGATCCAACGGCATTCCATTGTGGCCAGACACGACCACTGTCACCACCAACGGATACCACAATGGCTGACATGATCAATGCCTTTTAGATTATTAAGAATCATCCGACCTGCGTTGTGTTCAATCGAAAATGCCTGCTGGATTGTTTTGAGTGACTCAACGTCTTCCACGTCACGAGCTGCCTCTATATCTCTGACATGTTCAAGTTTACTAATACCAACTCACTGGTAGTTAGGCCACTAGTATATAGCGGTTGCATTGTACAGCTGGCGAATATACCCACATGATGTTGTAGAACATGTGAAATAAATTCCCATGATTTCAAAATCTTTGAGAGCCGTCCATGACGTGAAATGACTAAGCCCTCACATGGTAACAACATGCCCGGGCATCTCCCGCAAGGATAGAATCCAACAGTCTTATTCCTTTACATTGAATAAAGTTTGGGTTTTTGCTACTAGTTATGCTGATACTAATGTATCTTAAGTGTTTGACTTCTTCTAGCTGTCATTGTGGAAAACTGGAGGCGTTTTGAAGTTGAGGATCGTCATAAGTATTGTCCAATGTTAAGCAAGTATGTCACGCATTTTTCCCCCATTTTATTATATGTTGAGGATAGAAATCTTATAATACCTTCGTTTTGTTAAGTTGCCTACGACCACTGACAAGAAATCAGTATCTTCTAGTGTTTTGGCTCTCAAGTAACCCTTTTCTGATAGACGCGAGTTACTATAGCCAGCATCCCTAAACTCGCCAAAGGTCATTGCTTGTTTTATCAAAAAGTGCATCAGTGGCACAAATCCTCCGAGCGCGATGAATTGCCCGTCGGTAATAGCCCTACTGGTGGGGCCGGATGTGATGAAGATGCGTGTAACAGAGAATTAACGGACGTATGATTTACGATATAAAATCTGTTTCGAAAGAGCCAACGTCCCATGCTAAAATTCAAGATCCAGAAAATTAACCTCTAATTTTTTAATATGAGTAGTGAGTTGAGTTGAAGTCGTTGCGATTCAGACCCCCATAAAATCATCTAATTCCTGTGTGGAGCCCTGGCCACAAAAAAAGAATAACATCTAATATATAGATAGATATTCTTGTTTTTGGCAGGCTCCCACCACAGGAATTAGATGATTTTATGGGTGCGTCTAATCCAACGACTTCAACATCAAACTCAACCTACTCATATGACAAAATTAAAGTTAATTTTCTGGATCTTGAAAATTAGTCATTGGGACCGATGGCTTCTTCTCTCGAAACAGTTTATATCGTAAATCTTGAAACGTCCAGTATATTCTCAGTATATTACAACGCATCATCATCACATCCGGTCCCCCACCATTCGGCTTATACCGACGGTCAATTCCTCCGCGCTCGGAGGATTGTGCCACTGATGCACTTTTTGATAACAAGCGAATGGACCTTGGGCAGAGTTATGGATCGTGGCTAAAGTAATCGTTCTATCAAAAGGTACTTGAGAGCCAAAAACACAATAAGAACTGGATCTTCTGTCAGTGTCGTAGCAACTTAACAAAACAGATGGATTATAAGATGTATCTCAAACATATAATCAACAATGGGAAAATGCGTGACATACTTGTTAAACATTGGCCAATACATGATGACCGATCCTCACTTCAAAAACGCCTCCCAGTTTCCCACAAATGATAATCAGCTAGAAGAAGTCAAAACTTAAAGATAACTATTAGTATCAAGCCACTATGTAGCAAAAAAACCAAAATTTATTCAATGGGTATTTTAAAAAGGATAAGACAGTTTGGATTCTAACCTTCGGGGATGCCGCATGTCGTAACATGTGAGGCTACGTCTTTCACGTCATCGGACGGCCTCAAAAGATTTTGAAATCGGAATGGTTTATCAGCATGTTCTACAGTACACATGTTGGGTATAGTTTACGCCAGCTGTACAATGTGCAAACCTTATATAAAATTTTTGCCTAACTACCAGAGAGTATGCTTGATATGAACACGATGAAGCATGTCAGAGATAGTAGTAGGCCGTGGTGGGTGGTCTTTCGGGTGTGACGTGTGAAGACGGTATTTAGGTTGTCACTCGAAACAATCCCGCGGCATTTTTCGACTGAGAACACAACTGCAGGTCGGGATGATCTTAAAATCAAAGGCATTGAACATGTGCAGCCAGTAGGAATTCCGAGTGGTGGTGACATTGGTCGTGTTATCGCATGCACAAAGGTGAATGGCCGATGGATCGTGACAATTTAAATACAATGATATGCCTATGGGCCTTAACGAACAACTTAGCATTGGCACCATATGCTCGTAATAATTGTCTCCATATTCCGTGAACTGCTTTTTCTATGTATATAATTATATATATTACTCTGTTTTGATGTTTTTTTTATCTTTATAAACGACAAAACAACAAATATGCCCATCCTCATAGATAAAGTCACAAGAGCCCTCCTGTTAGGAGCTCAGCATCAAATTTACCTACTAACAATTCTCCCGACTTTCCCCATTCTTCCGTGCCCTCTCCCCAACATCCGCCACCTCAAATTCAGGGAAGAACACCAATGTGCAATAAACATCCTATATATTATATGCCTTACAAGTCTTTAACCCCTTGAACAAGCACACCACACATCCAGCGCCCCTTATAACACCATTCATCCCCCTTGATAGAAAAAAATATTCCTAAAAAAGCCTTCCACCCCTCCGAATCAAAATAAAAAACTTACAACTATAACACCTACTAATTAACTCGGTTCCACAATCATAGCACAACTACAAACCAAACATTGCCCAACTATTCGATAGGCATAAATGCACCAAAAAACACTGAGGGGCAAATGTTAAATGTAGAAAAAAAAAAAAAAAACAAAAAAAAAAAAAAAAAAACAAAAACAAAAAAAAATACATTAAGATTATATGTGCTAAATTAACAATTATGACCAGTTTTATGCAATATGTTAAACATCCGTTTTTATGACTACTTTAAAAACAGCCATTGCAATCCAATGTGGTTTGAGGGCAGACTTTGCCCTCATCATTCATGTACTCTTACCTACATCCTACTTCACTGCGCATGTCTTTTATTACTCCCCTCTGTTCCGCTCCTGCGTCGTCTCTGGGCCTCTCCGCGCACCACTACGGCATAGGGGTGCACCCGTGGAGCGTGTCGGCCTGGTTACACGCGGAGCTCATGTACACGCTGTCCACATGTGCTGAGTCCTTCCCATTAATGTAAGGGTATATAGCAAGCTGGGGAAGAGCGTTTAGTACCCACAAGCCCCCCGAAGAACCGAAGCGAAACGCGCGTCGGGCGCGTCTCTGTGTTCCACAGTTCCATCATGGTGAGTTAAACCACTGGTTTATGCAGTAATATTCATTGTTACCTCTATCTTGAGCTGGAATCCTGATCCCTCTTTTACCTTGCACTGCGATTAATATATTGTATGCTTCTATAAGATATTATATTCTACTGCTCTCGATATAATTTGAGGCACTCCTTTTAATTCCTTTATTCTGATTATAACTTATCATAGGTGCCCTCCTCCACCCTTTTGACACTAGTGTCCTCAGATGTAAGAGGAAATATTTGGGGCATTACATCTTATAACATCACGTCATAACCATTCAAATCACTTGTTTTGCTATCATAGTATTACAGTCATGTTGTATGTTCTTTTTGTATTAATAAAAATTTATAATATCAATTTGGGCATTTTTCTCCAATTTGTTATCTGGTGTTTATATAACTAAATGAGTGCCATGGGGCATGTGCCCAACATTTGTAGTACCTGATAGGACTACAATTTCTGCATGAATATGAGATTGTTTTGCCAGGGATTAGTTTTCCAGCACAATAGTAGCAGTAACAACACTGGCCAATAGATATCAGCAATAACATTTGTAGCTGAATGAACTTTGTTTCTGAAACCAAGTAAAGGAGAAAGTCTTCCCACAGTGGAGGTATATGACTACAATTTGTACCTCTGCATCCTGATAACGTGTAAAATTATGCAGCCGACGAAGGTTAAGCATTAAAAAAACAATTAACAGATGCACTGCAGAATGTCAAGCGTCTTGTTGTGCATATGTTCGCAACTTTTTTAGTTTTCTTTTAACTACATCAGCATCCAAAGCCGTGAAATTGCCTAATAAGAAGTATTGGCTCCTTCCTCGGCTCACTTCTGCTTGAAAGCTGCCACAATTTTATTATGAAATGCTAAAAAAAAAACAAGCAAGCCAGCAGCAAAGACATCTGCAAAAATGACAAAAAGAGATGACCGACGAAGACCAATTCAGAAAAAACACTGTCGGCTTTTTTGTGAACGTGTCTTCTGCGTCAAAATGTTTATCAGACAACCCCCATTCCTAAGCAGTAATAAAGAATAAAACCACGCAGACATAATAAACACTTTACATATAAAGACTTCCTCACACGATTCCTCCTCGTGTCACCATGTATTGAAAAAAACCAAGCAGGTCTACAGTAGCAGGGCAGTGTGACTCGGAGGATCTGATGAGCAGTGTAATACTGATGACACCCTGTCAGCGCCGCCGGGTCTCGCCGAAGTGGGCAGGAGCCATGAACTCTGATTAGCAGTAACGTCAGTACCCGGTGCCTGTGAATAAGCCGGGGAAGCTTAACATACGGAATATTCCACAATCACAATCCGCCGGGGCCTTATTCGGGACGGTGTCGGACCTCGTGGGAACAGTTTTAGCTAATAAGGACAGTCTCTTGTTTTATTTTCCTGTTCTGTTTTACGCTTTTCAGGTGTATTTCCTGGACTATTATGGATCTTGTTGATTACTGCGGACTGAATAGGGTTTTTTGTTTGTTTTTTCAATAAATTGGTGAACAGGATTGTGTGGGGAGTCTTTTTTGTCAAATAAATTGTTTTTTTGTTTTTCTGTTTTTATTTTTTTATTACATGGGTTTAGTAATGAGTGTGTCTCCCGTTACTAACTCCAGGTTGATGACAGTCTATGATTTTTTGACAAATCAAAGCTGTCATTAACCCCAACTACCATTACCCTGACTGCAATGACCAGGGTAATCATGATGTAATGCGCCAATTCTGGTGTGGCTGTGCTGGTATTTTTTAGACTGGGAAGGATCCAATACCAGGGACTTTCCCAGCCTGATAAATCAGTCAGAGCTGTCTGCTTTAACTTTTCTGGTTATCAAAAATAGAGGGACCCACGTATGTTTTTTATTTATTAATTATGTTAGTTATTTAGGGTTAAATAAGGCTAAACAGCTTTTTTGTGCCACATGAAGGCACAAGTTTAATAATATGTAGAGGTTTGTGACATTAAATATCTACAATACCTCTACTATTTTATCTATTCTATCTATTCTGAGTTTCTGCTGTGAATTTATAGTACTTGGCTAATGAAATTTCTTGGTTCCTTTAGATGTGTGCGAGAACAAAACGAACGGGCCTACACATGATCCTTGAACGTCCATTTTTTTTCTTGCACCATTGACTTGCATTAGCAAGTCTTCATCAGATAAAACACGGATACTCACAGCATGCAGCGTAATTTTTTCTCCACTCAGATTGCCACCTATAAAAATTTGCAGATCACACTGACTCATAGAAGAAGAAAAAATACAGCTGCACTATGAAAATAACAGGGGGGGGGGCGGGGGGGGGGGGGGGGGGGGGGGGTGGGGGGGGGGGGGGGGGGGGGGGGAGGGGGGGGGGGTTGGAGGGGGGGGGAATATAATTTATAAAATTGGAGCGGCAAATTAACCTGGCCATATAAAATAGGTAAATGCTTCATTATGTACATTATGGAATACATGAAAAATGAAACTGCAATGTGCTATAGAAAAAATGACAGTAAAAAGAAAGTACTTAGCACATAAATTGCCATATATCAGAGCCCAATAGCCATAAATCTAAGTCTTACCATAATTGTTGGTCCCTAACCTAATAAGTCATCTATCCTGGGCTGAAAAGCCTACAATTTACAATACATGACAAACCAGCATAATAAAATCTCTAGGCTGATGGGATAGGACGGCACATTCATATAGTTAGCTAAAAGCAGAAAAACTGACCTCCACATCCAACTAAGTGTGTACAGATGCGAGCTAAGGCCTCTTTCACACATCAGGTTTTTTTTGCCATCAGGAGCTTCCGGCATTGCGCCGGAGCGCCGGATCCGTTATGTATGTAAAACCGGATCCATCTCATCCGGTTTTTTTGGATCCATTTTTCGATCGGATTACACGGATCCGTTTTTGTACAACGCCCCTAGGGGCTTCCAACGGATTTGGCTACTGAAAACCTATCTATACCACTGTTCCTATCAGATCCATCTTTGACAGGTTGTAGAGGACAAGTGCAGGTGAGAGAATAGCAAGTGGCTGGTGAAGATGACGTTGTGATAGGAAACATTTGAAGAATTTGGTGGATTTCACAGTGGGAGGCGAATCGTCTGAAAGAAATTCGTTCTGAGAAGGAGAGAATAAACAGCGCATCATGCGACAGCGCGACGACGTTTCTGATCCACCCCATCACAGCCCAGAGAATGATTGCAGTTGGGTGTATTCTACACTATACTGTGGAGGCTACGAGGAAACCCTCAGAAATTATGTTCGCATATTTAGGATGAAAAAATGGAGAAAGAAAAGAATAGAATCAAAAAAAAAAAAAAAAAAAAATGAAAAAAATAAAAACAAAAGGAAAAGAGATAGAGCTAAAGAAAGGGAGAGAAAAAAAAAAAGATAAAAAGAAACAGAAATAAAAAGAAAGACGATACCGCTTTCATTTCCTTGTGGAGCGCATTGAGACCTGATAAGAAAGATCGTGACACGTCTATTGCCGCTTCTCCCATTTCACCTCTGAGCGTCTGAAGGTGAACTTCATCGGTAAGCCCATATTTATTGGATCTGCTTTGCTTCGAGAGCACACTTGGTCCTGGAATTGTTGTTGCTGTATATATACGGCATCTGACACAGCTTAAACAATTGGAGATACTATAAAAAAAATATTATTTTAGTATCTCAATTGATATAGCTGAGTTATGTCCTGTAATGCTGTGATGTGAAACTCATTTTTTTTATTCACAGTTTTTCCTGGCAACTGGAGAATCTCTTTCCTCACCCATTTCCAGTACAGACTTGGATTTCCACCAACTCTGTAATTGTGAGCACACAATGCCTGCAATTGAGGACACTCTAGTTGAGGAATTTCTACCAGAGCCCACAACAGACAGTTGATTGAAATGCTGAAAAGTTTGAACAAATATGTCAGTTTCCTCAATGCCTGTGCGCTGTGTGACGGGAAACATATCCAAATTGTCAAGCCAGCAGGAACTCTGGATCGAATTTTTAATTCAAAAATATTTTTTCAATTGTCCTAATGGACCATCGCTGACTGCATCCACGGAGTACAAATTTATTGCTGTAGATATTGGGGCCTATGGCCGCTCACAATGACTCTCAAGTGTTCAAAACTGTCATGAATGGGCCGCAGCTGTAAGGAAACACCTTCAAGTTCCCACGCCCCCTTCACTGCCTCAAACACAGGCCCACCTATGCCTTTTGTTTTGTGTTAGGGATGAAGCCGTTCCAGCTATCCAGAGCCCCTGCTGAAACCTATACTCCAGCAGAGGATTGACACCGACAAAAAGAATTATCAATTACCGCCTCACAAGAGCCAGAAGGAATGGTGAAGTGCCCTTTTGGGAATCTGACAGCCAATGCGTGTTCTATTGACTGTGATCAACCTAAAGACTGAAACTGTTGATGAGGTAAATCAAAGCTTGTGTGGTTCTACACAATTTTGTTATCAGCAAGGAACTATTTTCCATTGAGACCAATTCTGAAGAAACCACCTTGCATGATTACCAGAACATTAACAATAGAAGTTCTGTGACTGGTTCCCGAATGAAGGGACAAATTTGCAGAATACTTTATGCCACCAGAAGGAAGACTAGACTGGCAGGATGACAGAGTTTAATAAATTACTCTGTGACCTTTGTACCTGTGTACCCACATATACTTTTGCAATCCCAAAGTTGTCTCCTTGTTGTGGATTATGTACAGCATTTTACCTATTTGTCAAAGTTTGTGTACCCTAGTTTGGTAGTACCCAAAGTATATTCACACTTTAACCAAAGTTCGGTAACCTTGTTGGGGATTTACCTAACAATGGTACGACAACTTTATTTAACAGGTGAAATATTTTTTTGCTAGTACACAACCAGGACACAACTTTTTGGCCACAGGAAAAATTATTTTACTTTACCCCAAAGTTCTACTATGTGCCTGGTTTTTGTATACCCAAAAATTGTACCTTTATTTTACCTTAGAAGTAAATGTCAGACAACGATTTTAATCAACCATTTACATTTAATGTAGTTAATAAAAATGTTTAACATGTATTTTATTTTTTTACTGTGATTAATGTTTCATCACATATTTTTTTCAATTTTCATTTTTTTTAATAAAAAATATTGTACCAAAAGTTTATTTTTTATTAACAATCACGTCAATCACAGTCAAAGCAGAAATTTGAAAGTCAAAATAACATATCACAAATTTGTGTAGTGTGGGGTGGAATACTACTGGAGGGGCTGCGGGACACTTCGAGCAGTGGGTGTGGAGACAGACCTGGATGGTTGGTGGGGAAGGATCAGGTAAAAGAGGTAAAGGGTGTAAAAAGAAAATGGAACGGGAGGAGATGTGGGAGGCAGAACAGTGGGTGGTGGAGAGGAGGATTGGCATACTAGAGGAGCAGATGTGGTTGGAAAGAACGGGGAATAGGTTGCTACGGGCAGTTTGCTGGAAGTGGGAAGTTGCTGAAGTGGGAGGTTGCTGAAGTTGTGAGGTTGCTGGTACTGGGGAGGTTGCTGAAGTGGGTAGGTTTGCTGGTACTGGAAGGAGGGACAGTAGCTTGTGGGGGGAAAGTGTGGAGGAACGACTGGGGTGGGTGTAGGAGGTGTGGGAAGTTAACCTGCGCTAGAGTCACGTGGCAAGTATGCATACATGCATCAGCCTGCTAGGAGATAGCGTATCTATGCCTCGCAACAGACCGTAAAAACTGGGTTTGTTGAACTTCTTGCTCTCTGATGCATGGTTTGCAGAGTGTCCTTAACCTCCAAATGTGGAGTTGAGCTGATTAAAGCTCAGCCATTTCTCTGACAAGACTTTAAGACAGTTCTGGAAAGATGCATTAAGAATGCAAGAATTCTGGCCGCTTAGCTCCTTCCTGACCCTCTGCTGCAGCTGCCCAGTAGCCACCGGGTGGTGTAAAGGAAATCTATCTCCTGACCAGTAAGCCTCATGCAATGCACTCATCACATGCTCAGCACTGTTTAGGGACAGAAGGGCTCACATGTCTGGGAAGGCTGGGAAGTGCGGATGGGTCGGGGAGTCGAAGTGTCCCTCGTGGCGACTCCTGAGGATCGCTCCAGAAGGGTGCAACTCTGCAGCCCCGAGTGCTGGTCACCGTCTGTGGAATAAAGAGAAAAAAGTACAATTAATATACTGAAAATAAATGGCCCTGGCTGAAAACAAAAAGTTAGACCATTAACAATTTTTTTTACAAGGGGTGGTGTAATAATTTACCTTCTGTGTGACCATTGTTGCCCGAGAACGACAGGCTTCGTGCGTACTTTACTTGCTCCTGCATCTCTCAATCCACTCGGGGCCCGCATCTCCTTGTAGAACTCCTTCTTGAAGGGATCCCTCACAGACCGCCACCGCTCACAATTCTCACGCCCCTGTAACGAGAAAGCACAAATTGGTTAGTATTCACCAATCCGTGTTTCCCAAACTCCAAACAGTCCCTCACGGCCACCACGGGTTTATGTTTCAGGATTTTCCATAGTTTGCACAAAGGAATCCTGAAAACATGACCCGTGGGGCCACGAGGATTGAGTTTGGGGAAACACTGCATTTACGTCCAACAACCTGAACTGTATATACTTATGAATGTTCAATCTGGGCCCGAGCATCGTGGTCCTCCCATCGGTCCACGAGTTTGTGAACAGATTTCCTCCCAGACTCCGGTCACGATGAGATCAGCATGACGGCTGTCCCCCGATGTTCCACAGCGGCTCCCTTTCTCTGACTCAGATCTATGAGGAGGTCCACGCGATCCCCTCTCCCTCACCGATCAGAGTCGGGAGCACGCTGTGAAGCTGTTAAACAAAAAGAGAAAAAAAATACATTAGTCCCAAACTACCAAGGAAAAAAATTGGGAAAAAAATCAAACAAAAATGTTAAAAAAAAAAAATACAGTTATACTAACACATGGAGACTGTCGCATCGATCAGAAGACTATAAAAAAAAATTATGTGCTTGGATAGTAGCAAATGTGTTGGGTGCAGCGTGATGTCTGTACTAAATGTTCAATGTGGTTTTGTGTATGTCATGTTGTGTTTCAGCGATCATGCAGAAAACTTACGAATTGCGAGCCCACTCCGGTAGCTCTCCACCCCTTCGTTCTTCTTCTGGGAGCTCACTTCACTTCAGTTTCCTGGTATAAATAAAAAATAATGCAATTAATATAAATCACAGAGATGGATTGTGAAAATAAAAACAAACTTATTTTTACCTGTAAACGCATGACGATGCGAGAGAGCTAACAGAAGAAGACGTACTGCTGTGGGTGAGCTGCTGCTCACTGTCGGGCGGCATCTGCTGTGGAATAAAGAGAAAAGAAGCCAATGAATAGTGTTGAGGCGATACGATACTGCAAATATCGGGGTATCGCCGATATTACTGTATCGGACTTTCGATTCGCAAGTCCGATATTGTCTTCTTATCGGATACCGAATCCGAATTGTCACTGTCACAGTCAGTGTCCGTCGGTCGGGTCCTGTCAGGATCAGCGCACTTACTGGCAGAAGATCCTCCGCGGTCACGCCCTGGACTGCTTGATGGCCTGCCATCATCTTTCCCCGCGTTCACATGCAGTTTCTCGTCGATAACTGCAGTGACTGCTGGGTAAACCCGGCCGTAAAGCAGTCAGTCCGAAGACGTCACCGCCGGGGAAGCAGTAATCAGCTGTGCTGCGTCGCGATGACAGGCTCTGCCGTCATTAGCGATGTACAGAGCTGGATCGTCCGGGGACACTCGTTTAATTATGGACTGCGTCGACTGGTGGTATACTGTTGGTTTGTTTTTTTCCTTTTTTTACAGGAGATGATGGCATCGCATGAATGAGAGTATAATAAAAGAAATAAAACTTGTTGTCTCTTTATTTCATTAAAAGACTTTTTCTTGCTTTGTCTTTTTTTATCATTTAAAAACTTTGGGATTAATAATGGATCTGGTGTCTTATCGAACGCCTATCCATTATTAACCGTGGCTTATTGTCACCGTGCAATCAACGGTGACATTATCCCCTTATTAACCCACTTGCCACCGCAACAGCAGTGGTAAGAGCCGGGTAAAGTGCGACAATGGCACATCTTTTGATGCTCAATGTAGGGCGCTGTAGCCTGGTATTATCAGGCTGTTGAGGGCCAAAATCCATGGGCCTTGACAGTCTTTAAATACCACCTCACAGTCTGCTTCATCTGGCTGTGTTAACAAAAAATAGGGGGGAACCCCACGCCAATTTTTTTTCGAGGGATCCCCTATTTTGTTTTAATCCAGCCAAGATATGCAGACTGCTGTGGCCTGGAATATCAGGCTGGCAATGTCCATGATCTTGGCTCCTTACCAGCCAGAAAAACCATGCCTCAGCATTCAGCTTCATCCCCTGTCTGGTTAACAAAAAAGGAGTGGGGACGCACGCCAATTTTCCATTCTGAGGGGATACCCATTTTTGTAACCACCAAGAATGCAGACTGCTGTGGCCTGGTATTATCAGGCTGCAAGGTCCATGGAACTTGGCTCCTTACCAGCCTGAAAAACCAGCCTCAGCAGTCTGCTCATCTGCGGTTAACAAAAGATAGGGGGGACCCCACGCCAAAAATTTTTTCGACGGGATCCCTATTTTTGTTAACCAGCAAAGATAAGCAGACTGCTGTGGCCTGTATTATCAGGCTGTCAAGCAGGGTCGGACTGACCACCGGAAGAAAACCTCCGGGGGCCCCAGCTCCTGCGTTGGTGGTCCCAGATTTGAAGGATAGGTCGCGGGCAGAGGGGGCCGGTGGCCCCGGGCACCGTGATCCTGAGGGGCCCACCCGGTAGCACTGCTACAGTAACTTTATCGGCGTGCACAGGCTGTATATGGGGCTCATTATACTACAGAGACTCCCTATGGGGATGGCCCATTATACTACAGAGGCTGCCTATGGGGTGCATTATAAATAGCGGCGCCTTATGGGGTTGATTATATTATAGACTCTGCCTAGGGGGTTATATTATAATATAGAGCTCCTATGGGGGTGCATATACTTATATTGAGGACTAACTGGTGTATTATGCGTAATGGATGCTATCTAGGGGCCATCATACAGGTGTTGGACCCAATTAAAAGTTTGGGACCATTAAGGGTCAGTGAAATATCCATGTAGGTGGCATTATTCTGTGTATAGGGGGGAGATGTACAGGGAGACTTGGGACTATTAAATGTAAAGTGGACACTTATTGTTATAGGGAACTCGGGTTACCTGTGACTGTAAAAGGTGCACACAGGCATTATTACAGTCTAGGGGACAAATGTTCAATGTTTCTAGGGAACTTGCACCCGCATTACTATATTCTAGAGGGTGCTTTAAAAATTAGAGATTCACACAGAACCACCAGCAGGTGCAGTAATAGGGACACCGTACGCAGCAGCGTCTCAGTATTTTGGGGTATCACGTGCAGTAATCGGTGAAACATTACGGCAGCAGCGGCTCAGTATTGGGTATCAGGTGCAGTAATAGGGACACATACGGCAGCAGCGGCTTCATTATTGGTATCAGTGCATAATATGGACACATATGCCAGCAGCGCTCAGTAATTGGGGTATCAGCAGGATGAGAGTTTGTGCAGTGTTGAGAATAGTCCGAATTGGTGACCAAGACAGTGCTAAAATATGGGAGAAAGTGAAATGTGTCTTATGTGAATCTCTGCAGTCGAGTCTGGCGGAGAAGTCGATCATGTCGGTCTTGGCCAGATGGAAAAGAAATGAAAGTGAACAATTCATTAGAAAGAACAACAGCGTAAGTCCATTACAGTACCTGTGCTGAAATCTATTATATGTTCGTGTAGACTGGATTATTTACCACAGACCATATGGCGCTAATATCAAATTGTCTTTTATATATAAATTATTTGTGCAACAGCGCGTCATTTGCTGAGGTTTCTCTGATTAGGGGCCCACTCAGAAGTTTCGCCCCACTAAACCAAAACCCTAGCTACCCTCTGGCTCTCACTCTAGCATTCTTTCTCTCTCTATCTTTTCTCGCTCCTCTGTTCTTTCTTTCTCGCTCTCTGTTTCTTTTTCCCTCTCTGTTCTTCTTTCTCTCTCTCTTTTTTCTTTCTTTCCTCTCTTTCTTCTCTGTTTGTTTCTTTCCTCTCTCGCTGCTCTTTCTTTCTTTCCTCAGTACCAGCCACTGTGCCTCATTACCATCAGTGTGATCAGCAGTGCTAATTGGTACCTTGGGGCCAGGAATATGGGTGTGATTTGCTGTAAATGGTGGTGGTCGGGGCGTGCCTAAAATTTTGCAGCGACGCCCTACGCGCCCGCACCTTAACCCTCTTTCCTTCTTCAAAATTTTGGAGGTATGCTGTATGACCTCACTACAACTTATGGCCTATGCTCCTGATGAGCGCGACGGATGGCGTCTCCCTGAGGGATCTCCTCCCACACCTGGACTAAAGCATCCACAACTCCTGACATTCTTGGTTCAACGTTGCATGCCTAAAATTTGCTGCAGCAGGCACAGCGTGCACACAGCCTTTGTCCCTCTTTCCCGTTCTCAAAGGTTTGGGAAGTATGATGATGGGCCCCAAGATAGTTTTCCTCTGGTGGGCCAAGTTACTCCAGTCCGACACTGCAGGCAAGGTTCCATGGATATTGGCTTCCTAACAGCCTTAAATACCATGCCTCAGCAGCAGGCTACATAGAAATCATGGGCCCAATAGCAAAAGTCTGATGGTCCCCCCCCCAAAAAAAAAACCCAATGCCAGTGAAATTAAAGTGCAGCACAGTGAGGGGACCCCATAAACAAAAAATGTATTAATGCCCCCATAGATTGTTGCCCCATAGATGCTCCATAGTATAGGACCTTATGCTGCCGCAGCTTCTGCAACCAAAAAAAAAAAAAAGAACATACTCACCTTTCGTCGCTGGGTCCAGGTGCCGGTGTCCTGAGACAGGGGTGACAACAGGTGCCGATTGTCACCGTCGCACAGGGCCCCGGCACCTGAGATATTTAGCTGTCCTCTCTCCACTGCTGAGTGCCGCTGTCCTTCGGGGTCCTCCAGCATGAATGATCAGGCAGAGGGCGCGGCGCGCACTAACACGTCATCGGTCAAGCAGGAAACTGAAGACGCTGTCCGGCAAGAAACCTAGGAAGGGGTCAACGGGAAATTTGACAAAGAAAAGCGGGAAACCGGGGGCGTTAAACAGGGACCTGTGCACAGGAGGAATCACGGCACCGACGGGTAGGGAACCGTGGACAGAACACGGGAAACTGCAGACATGAAGGACAGGGACCAGATGCGGCGGGAAAAAAGGGAACGGTTCCAGGAATAACAGATAGGTAACGGGACAATTACAAGACAAGTATACACAGGGCAGACGGGATCAGAAAAACTCAAGACCAAATACAAGGAAACTACACGCAGGACAACAGGACAATATTCACCAGTTGCTTACAGAAGTACTGTACACACAGACCACAAATGAAAAATTACAACAACAAAAATAGGGATGTGTACTTGTTCAGACGTTACAGGTTTTAGAGAAAGGTTTTGGGTTATACACGCGGGTTTTAGAGATAGGTACAGATCAGAGACTGCGGTTTAGTGTAGTCTGCCTCAGACACTGCATGTTGCGATGTACTGTTCAACACCATTTAGGGAAAATCAAACTTAGATACAAACATTTTCAGGGCTTGGTCCAATTCAGACAAGGACAACACAGGTACAGTTTCAGATTTAAAGGCCTGGTATTCATCCCAGGTGAGAGTTCGGGCAAAAAACAAAAACAGACAGAACGGGGACAGGACCGGCAACTCAGTAGTTGCACCACACGAAAAGATTTTGCTCAGGCCCTTTTCCAACAGGTGGGGGTGAAATTAATCCCCAATGCCTCTCAACAATGGGGGGACACTTTGGGGAGCCACACACGTCTCTTTAAGAATCAAAGTTCCACGCATGCACTTTAAACGCAGCAAGCAGAGGAAAAGGAGCTCACTGCATACCTGGGTAGTGAGTATTGGGGGAGATGGAAACGCAGGAATCAGGCGGGGGGTTACACAGTGAAAAAGATCAAAAAACCCCTTGGCTTCAAATGCAGGCTTTTACCTAGTTTGGGTTTAAGACTTTTAGTATGTCTTCATCACAAAAACCAAAACTGCTCAGCACCGCCACGAACTAAAAATTTAAATTAAAGTTATTTCAGGGAAAGAAAATTTTTTCTTTACTTTGAGTTAAAGCTGTAATTGTCTTTAGACAAAATTTTGGTAGTAGAACCGCATGTGGGGCTTGTGTTTTAATTACTTTTTTTGACAACCCGAGGCACAGGCTCCACCTTTTACAAAAATGTGCAAAACCCTTTTTAGCTGACCTTTTAATCTTTTATCACGCCTTACCTACCTACGACAGAAATCAAATTTGCATTTTATGTCAACAAACTTTTGAGGTATATGACTAAATTGGCACTAGGCTACCTTTTTCCCGTGGAAAAACATGGCCGTTCACCACAATTTTGTCCCCGACTTTTACAAGGGCATCTTATACAGTTCCCCCCAGGGGCTCCCTTGACTCCAGTACCCTGCAATCTTTTTGTTGGGTCTTATATGGGCCTACATTTAAATCCCGTTATTTTTTTCATTTTGAAAAAGGTTACTAAAACCCAATTGTTGCTGGGACCGAGCATATGCATGCAAACATGGTTTGGGACAAGAAAAATTTAAAATTTTTTTTTCTAAAACAAACCCCTGTTTTTGCTGAAATAATTTAAAAAATTCTCAGTTTTTTTATCTTCAAATAAAAAAAATATTTCCACATAGAACTTTTTAATGCAAACTGACGTACTAAAATCC
>JARQOD010000004.1:457087041-457250240 GCA_033576555.1 Oophaga sylvatica | reverse complement strand
CCTTACCCTGTGATCAACGGACACAGTCTTTTTCCCCACAGCTCTGTGATGCAACAGGGTTCACTTTATAACACGGGTTTTCAGCGCCCTAGCTTTTTTACTTTGGGCGACTCACTGAAGTTATGATTCGTCCCTTATCGCCAAAATAGTGCTGGGGCATACCCCGTTAGCGGCTCTGGGTTTAAACCAGAGTTCGCATTAATGCCACAGCGCGCTACGGCGTTTATTTTGGGCGACCTGCGGGATAACAGAGTTCGCTACTTTCGCCATCTTACTAGCAGGGGGCTTCGCCTGCACGTTAAACCCGGCTGTGACGCACCTCTCAACAATATCAAATTAGGTGCGTTCCGCAACCCTAACACACTGTGCCTCAAAAATATTTTTTTTGACCACATATTGGGTATTGTACTGAGGAGAAATTAGGGTGACAAATTGTAAAGTTTATTTTCTCTTATTACCCCGTCTAAAAATTAAAAACTTCGTACAGAGCAACATTTAGTAGAAAAAATTGTATTTTTCCATTTACTAAGCCCAATGTTATACAATTCTGTGAATCTCCAGGGGTTTTAAAAAAATGCTCACTACAAACATTTCTCAAGGGGTCTAGTTTCCAAAACAGGGTCACTTGTGGGGCTTTCTGCTGTTTTGTCATGTGAACGGCTCTTCAAATGTGACATGAGTTTCGCAACCTAATCCAGGCAAAATGGCACTCCGAATTCAAAGGTGCTCCTTCCCTTCCGAGTCCTTCTGTGCACCCAAACAGTAATTTTCCATTATATGAGGTATCAGTATACTCAGGAGAAATTGCCACAACAGATTGTACTGTCAATTTTCTCCTGTTACCCTTGTGAAAATGAAAAAGTGGGGCAAAAACATTTTTATGGGAAAAATGTATTGCTTCATTTACTACTAACACAAAGTACAATATGTCATGAAAAAACTATCTTAGAATCACTAGGATCTGTTGAAGCGTTCCAGAGTTATTACCACATAAAAAGACACTTGTCAAAAATGTAAAATTTGGCCTGGTCAGGAAGGTGAAAACAGGCTGGGGGTGAAGGGGTTCAGGTAAATTTCAACTGCATGATTAGAGTTGCGTTTCTAAGAATACTTGCTGCAAGATAATCATACAATCTAAACAGGCTGCCAATCACCAGATGAACAAGGAAAATGCTTATTTGTCGAGTGAAATTATCTTTTGCTTTGACCAAAGCATCATTCTTGGTAGTGAATAATCCTGCAAAAAACAGGAAATTTGCTGCAGAGAATAATGGCAGCCTAAATACACTGAACAACTTATTACAGATTTTTTAGTGCATATCTGTAACGGGGTCTTGTGAAAACAAGCTATAAAACAACCACCGACCAGCAAACAAGTACCTGATCGGCAGTCATTTAGTCCCACTGGTCGTCTGATCTAAAGGGTTTCTTGAGCCCCCCATTCACATTAGACTAATGTTGGCTGCATCCGCCACTATCCATGGGTTTGACCAACATTTTAATGTGTTTGGAGGCATCTGCTAGCTAAGAGAACTACAATATAAAATAATGTATAGGTCTGTATTATTAAATCTGGTCACAGAGCCTCTTCATAAGTATTAAATAAATTAGCAATTCAGAACTACTCCTACTACATGCCAACTTAAGTGTTAAGCTATACTTTTACTCATCAAGATATTTTGCTGCATCGTTGGATGAGTGTCATGTTAGGCAATCCTTCATCTGTGCTTCACAATCAAATTCTTCAGAAGCAAATTATACAGCGTATTTCTGCTCTAGACATTTTCTATATTCAAGGGATAGACAAGCACAGAGGAACATTTGGCTAAAAGTATTCATGCTCAGTAAGTGCAATACTTTGTATATGCTTTTAAATAAATTATGGATCTGGCACTAGTTGCGTAATTTCAACCATATACAGCTCTGGCAAAAATTAAGAGACCACTGCAAAATTTTCAGTTTGTCTGATTTTTCTATTTATAGGTATATTTTTGAAGAAAATGTAAATTGCTCTTTTATTCTATAAACTACTGACAACATGTCTCCGAATTTCCAAGCTATAAATTTGGTATTTATTTTCAGAAAATGAGAAATGGTCAAAATAGCAAAAAAATGCAGTTCTTGCAGACCGCAAATAATGCTAAGAAAACAAGTTCATAATCATTTAGAAACAACAATACTAATGTTTTAACTCGGGAAGAGTTCAGAAATCAATATTTTGTGGAATAACCATGATTTTTAATCACAGCTTTCATGCATCTTGATATGCTTTCCACCAGTCTTTCACATTGCTTTTGGGTGACCTTATGCCACTCCTGGTACAAAAAGTTCTTCTTTGTTTGATGGCTTGTGACTATCCATCTTCCTCTTGATTACATTCCAGAGGTTCAGGTCTGGAGATTGGGCTGGCCATGACAGAGATTTGATGTGGTGGTCCTTCATCCACACTGACCTAGCTGTGTGGCATGGCGCATTTTCCTGCTAGAAAAGCCAGTCCTCAGAGTTGTGGAACATTGCGTGAGCAGAAGGAATCAACTGTTTTTCCAGGATAACCTTGTATGCGGCTTGATTCATACGTCCTTCTGTCCTTCGCAAACATTAACTTGCACAATTCCAGCCTTGCTGAAGCATCCCCAAAGCATCACAGATCCTCCACCAAATTTCACAGTAGGTGCAAGACACTGAGGCTTGTACGCCTCTCCAGGACTCTGTCTAACCATTAGACAATCAGGTGTTGGGCAAAGCTGAAAATTAGACTCATCAGAGAAGATTACCTTAATCCAGTCTTCTATGGTCCAATGTTGTGAATTCTCTGGATTCTGAGTTGGGGCTCCCTCTGGTGGCTGTTGATATTAATGAGGCTGTCTTGACTGACAGAAACCCTTCAGCTGAGGATTCAGCTGCAATTGGCAATCTGGGAGTGATGACTGGGGAGATTTAAGGGAGTAACTTTCCCATGATCCTCACCGGTGATTAGTTGTCTCTTCCTGGTCCAGTTTGGAAGTCAGCTTGCTGCGGGCTCTTGCAACTTTCAGATAAGCTATTTCTTGCTTGTTTTCTGTGGTTTTGTTTTCTTTTGTTTTTCTGCCTTCTGAGTAAGGTCAGCCGGGTCCCCCTGCTGGGGCCTTCGCTGGTCTCTGTTTCTCAGTTATCTTGGTTCATTTGTTCAGTCCCTGTTATTTCACTGGCTGCTGGGTAGCTACCTGTTCTGATATAGCGGGGAGAGATCGTGTAGTCTCAGTATTTTTTTTGGAATCAGAAGTGTTGGAATTTTTCCTAGGGTTTTGCTGGATTGTAGAAAGTATTCTTTTCTGTCCTGTCCTATCTAGACAGTTTTGGGCCCCAGTTTTTGCTCACTCTATTTTCTGCCTGTGTTTGTGTTTCATCTTGTCTCACCGCCAATATATGTGTGGGGGCTACCTATTCCTTTGGGGCGCTACTCCGGGGCAGTTAGCTTTCCCCTTTCTATATTTAGTCTTAGCTAACTCTCCAGCTGTGTCGAGGCGTCTAGGTCATCGTAGGTACGTCCCACGGCTGCTTCTAGTTGTGCGGTTAGTTTAGGGGTCTGCAATCCATTAGTTACCAACCACTCTGGGTGACTGGCTGCCTTGGCTACTTTTGTTACTGTCCTCCTCGGCTACCATTTCATAACAGTCCAATCCTTATGGTCTTTGGCAAATTTCAGCGTAGCTCTCCTTTGCTTCTCCTTGATGAAAGGCTTTTTTCTAGCTTTACATGACTTGAGCCCTGCCTCTAGGAGGCTGTTACGAACTGTTCTTGCTGTGCACTTCACCCCAGCTGCCATTTCCCATTTCTTTTGTAGGTCACTTGATGTCATCCTGCGGTTGCTGAGTAACATTGGAATAAGATGATGGTCATCGCGATCACTGGAGAGTCATTTTCACCCTCTGCAGGTCTGTATCTTTGTTGACCCCAATGTCTGCTGCTTGACCTTGCTGTAATGGACTGCCGTCTTAGAAATTTTAAGGATGGAGGCAACATGACATCACTGTATCCCTCTGCTAGTAAAGCCAGAATTGAGCCCTTCTTTTCCTCACTCAAGACTTTTCTTTTCAACTCCTTTGGCATGGTTAAAAGTTATTTTTTCATTCCTATTACTTTTGGGATATTACTAGCACTTGTTCTGCCATCCAGCTTGTCCTATTGCAAGAGGATTGTGAACACCACAGCAGTGTTTTTGTATACTTTACTTCGTTAAATAAGATTTGGTTCAGGTGAGCACCTAATCAGAAGCACATTAAGTAGAATGAAGTGTACTCTGGTTGGAATGCAACTGAAATTGGAATGGAATGGCTGTCAGATATGTAGAGAAGCTGATTTTTTATAAAACTGGGCAGTGGTCTCTTAATTTTTGCAAGAGCTGTATGTTTGACTCTGAAACATTGCAGCAGATGGAGAAAATCATATATTGAAAGCCACCTGGAACCAAGCTGCATGGGACCAAGAATCAAAGGAGGCTAATCGGAAAGACAAGTCCCTGTCAGTTTCTCACAGCCCACTGAGAATTACTGACAGGTCTCTCCATATACACATATGCGGGGAGAGACACGTCATTCAAGTGGATTGGGTGGGGACCAGCCTGTCCAATTAGTTTCCTATGCAGCTTCATCCCTGCTAGTATTTTTTTTCTGAAATGCTGCAGTGTTTTAGAGACAAACATTCATGGTAGAAATGATGCAGCCAATGACTGATATAAGTGCTTCTAATTAATTAGAGTGTCATCAAAAAGTTAATTTATTTCAGTTCTCCAAAACAAAAAGTGAAACTCATATATTATATAGAGTCGTAACAAACAGAGTGATCTATTTCAAATGTTTATTTCTGTTAATGTTGAATGGAAGGAAAAAGTGTGGGGGATGGGGGGGATGTGAGGGATGAGGGAGACTCCATTTTGGATTTATTAATTCAGGTCCAATATATTGTCTAGAGATCTCCCTCCACTCCTGAAGTGACCCCCCACCCTTGGTAAAAGTACACAGATCCCCACAAGAACAGAACTTCGCCATTTGGCCAGAGAATTAGAGAACACATTTTAATGAAGGCAAGGAGGAGCAGAGTTAGGACCCCATGCTGTCTTTTGTGCAAGGCTGACAAAATCAATTAGCCATCAAGGGAAAGCTCCAGACACTTGGGTACCGACACCTAGAGATGAATTATGAGAGCACTGTGCATCTTAGAGTTAAGTCCAATATGCCACCAGAACTCTGGGAGCCCTCAGCACGCACCCCTGCGTCCCGTATTTCTCAAGCGATCCCGGATATAGAGCTACCAAGACTGGATCTCCAGAACCACTTAGCCGACACAAGTTTGGACTCTCCAGATAGGTCCAGCCCAAACGAACCCGTTGAGACGTCAGTCATCCCGTTTGGATCTCCCACTAGGAAGTTATGACTCATCCTAGATATTGGGAATTATTTTAGCTAGGAGATCAAGGTAGGAGAATTCAATCCAAGCCAGAGGAGTGGTGGCAAATATGGGAGGGTGCGAGCTAGGGGTTAAGAATTAAGTACAAACATTTAGCCTTCGTCCTTTGTTCTGCAATGGAAGCCACGTCACATCACATGTGGAGATGGACCAGAAACTAAGAAGGTGCCTATGGATACAAGAGCTTCCCTTCGTCCACATGTGATAAGAACGGTAACGTGACACATACAGTTAGCTATCCCCACCTATACCCTAGTTTTATTTGTACCTCAGTCTGTACAGTCATGGCCAAAAGTTTTGAGAATGACACAAATATTAATTTTTACAAAGTCTACTGCTTCACTTTTTCTAATGGCAATTTGCATATACTCCAGAATGTTATAAAGAGTGATCAGCTTAACAGCAATTACTTGCAAAGTCAATATTTGGCTAGAAAATGAACTTTATCCCCCAAAACACATTTCAACATCATTGCAGCCCTGCCTTAAAAGGACCAGATAACCTCTTTTCAGTGATTGCTCCATTAACACAGGTGTGGGTGTTGATGAGGACATGGCTGGAGATCAATCTGTCATGATTAAGTAAGAATGACACCCTGGACACTTTAAAAGGAGGCTGGCGCTTGGCATCATTTTTTCTCTTCTGTTTACCATGGTTATCTCTAAAGAAACACGTGCAGTCATCATTGCAATGCACAAAAATGGCCTAACAGGGAAGAGTATCGCAGCTAGAAAGATTGCACCTCAGTCAACAATCTATCACATCATCAAGAACTTCAAGGAGAGAGGTTCCATTGTTGCCAAAAAGGCTTCAGGGTGCCCAAGAAAGACTAGCAAGCGCCAGGACCGTCTCTTAAAAGTGTTTCAGCTGCGGGATCGGGCTACCAGCAGTGCAGAGCTTGCTCAGGAATGGCAGCAGGCAGGTGTGAGTGCATCTGCACGCACTGTGAGGCGGAGACTCTTGGAGCAAGGCCTGGTCTCAAGGAGGGCAGCAAAGAAGCCACTTCTCTCCAGAAAAAACATCATGGACAGACTGATATTCTGCAAAAGGTACAGGCAGTGGACTGCTGAGGACTGGGGTAAAGTTATTTTCTCTGATGAATCCCTTTTCGATTGTTTGGGAAATCAGGAAAACGCCTCATTCGGAGAAGACAAGGTGAACGCTACCACCAGTCTTGTCTCATGCCAACTGTTAAGCATCCTGAAACCATTCATGTGTGGGGTTGCTTCTCAGCCAAGGGAATCGGCTCTCTCACAGTCTTGCCTAAAAACACAACCATGAATAAAGAATGGTACCAGAATGTCCTCCAAGAGCAACTTCTCCCAACCCTCCAAGAGCAGCTTGGCGATCAACAATGCCTTTTCCAGCATGATGGAGCACCTTGCCATAAAGCAAAGGTGATAACTAAATGGCTCAGGGAACAAAACATAGAGATTTTGGGTCCATGGCCTGGAAACTCCCCAGATCTTAATCCCATTGAGAACTTGTAGTCAATCATCAAGAGATGGGTGGACAAACAAAAACCTAAAAATTCTGACAAAATGAAAGCATTGATTGTGCAAGAATGGACTGCTATCAGTCAGGATTTGGTCCATAAGTTGATTGAGAGCATGCCAGGGAGAATTGCAGAGGTCCTGAAGAAGAAGGGTCAACACTGCAAATATTGACTTGCTGCATTAACTCATTCTAACTGTCAATATAAGCTTTTGTTACACATATGTTTGCAATTATTATATTTCTGTCTGTGATAAAAACATCTGTCAAACACACATAAAAACCAGAGGGCAGCAGATCATGTGAAAATATAATATTTGTGTCATTCTCAAAACTTTTGGCCATGACTGTAATATCTGTATATTACTCTATATATATTTGTAGTATCTAGTGTGCCTTTGGCAAATAAAATATCAATTAATTTTGGGCTGCTCTTTTATCTGGAAACCCGATTTCCCACGTCCGTGAGTTCGACTACTACTTATACGCTACCTGGGGTTGTTTTCTGAACCGATATAAGCTTGTTAACAGTCCGGGCTTTTATCTAATGAGAAACAGGTGGCAGCATACCATTCTGGCAAATTTGGGGGATCCTGGCAGTAACAGACTGGAGATTTATATATATATTCCTGGCCTGGGACTGGTGATATATATACGGGCTACACTGAAGTGTGCCCCGATAACCAGTACATGACAGGGCAGCCTCTCCGGCGACTACTTATCCTAGGTACAGTTTCCTGACTGACTTGAGAGTAAGGGGGGCATCAGAGAGCTGTGACTGTGTAAGCTCCGTCGCAGATTGGTGATGGCGGGTGATATCCGTATCCCCGGCTCTCTCTTGTGTGTGTTTTCTTCACATGGGGAGACTCACAAGGAGTGGACTGCTGCTGGAATCATTGCTTCAAAAGCCACCACACACAGACGTATCCAGAACATGGGTTACAAGTGTCGCATTCCTTCTGTCAAGCCACTCATGACCAATAGACAACGCCAGAAGCGTCTTACCTGAGCCAAGGAGAAAAAGAACTGGACTGTTCCTCAGTGGTCCAAGGTGTTGTTTTCAGATGAAAGTAAATTTAGCATTTCATTTGGAAATCGCTTTTTGGAGATGGAAATTTTATTCTCCAGCAGGACTTGGCACCTGTACACACTGCCAAAAGTACCAATACCTGGTTTAAAAACAACAATATCACTGTGCTTGATTGGCCAGCAAACTCGCCTGACCTTAACCCCATAGAGAATCTATGGGGTATTGTCAAGAGGAAGATGAGAGACACCAGACCCAACAATGCAGACAAGCTGAAGGCTGCTATGAAAGCAACCTGGGCTACCATGTCACCTCTGCAGTGCCACAGGCTGATCGCCTCCATGCCACACCGCATTGATGCAGTAATTGAAGCAAAAGGAGTCCCGACCAAGTAGTGAGTGCATTTACTGAACATACATTTCAGTATGCCAACATTTCGGATTTTAAAATTATTTTTCAAGCTGGTGTTAAAAGTATTCTAATTTACTGAGATAATGACTTTTGGGTTTTCATTGGGTGTAGGCCATAATCATCAACATTAACTGAAATAAACACTTGAAATAGATCACTCTGTTTTTAATGAATCTATATAATATATGAGTTTCACTTTTTGTATTGAATAACTTAAATAAATTACGTTTTTGATGATATTCTAATTTTTGAGATGCACCTGTAAATAGTCAGTTTGGAGAGTATATTTTTTTATAATTTAAAAAGCTGCCTAATGTTGATCATTTAAAGGGATTTTCCAATTCAGAAAAGTTGGCTCCAAATTACGATATAGAGCACGTATTCATCCTTCCCAAAGCTGCTTCAGGAGTCGGGGTTTTGCTGCATCGATGACATCATGTTAATAGTGTGCATTACCACTGCAGCCAATCAATGAGCTCAGCTTCTGGGTCAAGGTAGACTGCATGAATTGTCAAGCTTAATGACTGGCAATAGCTGTAACGTGACTGTCGACGTGACGTTACCGCTGAACACTGAAACCTAACCAGCAGTAAAGACCTGGCGCTAGACCAGCGGAGGGTGAGTATCTGCTCTGATTATTATTTTAGGAATTTTGTGTTTATGGTCTACATTCCTGAAAGTGGAAAACCCCTTTAATTTTTTAAATGTAGTATAAAGTTTAAAGTGCTTTAAATTTCTATGTGTCACATCCTCTTCAGCATTTAGGAATAGTGAGGACATATTTAGACAACATTTTTTTTTTAAATCTTCAAATCAAACCAAGCTTTATGTTTTCAACTAAAAATATTTTCTTTACATAATAGACATTTGCTGCAGAGATAAGAGGTACACTAAATCGCCCTTACGTGAACTAGGAGGTTAGACTCCACAATGTGTGAACAGTATATTACTCGGATTCTGGCACTGTCACCAGTGCCACTAATGCTCAATAAATGTTACAGATTAGCTGATGTTGGGTGTCTACTGCTAATAGATTATCCCTGTGCATCCCATATGTTGTACAGGATAAAGATCTGGTGATTGGAGAAGTTGCTGTCATGTTTCTGGAACCATTCCAAAATGCACATATCCTTGTGGCACAGATCTGTGAGGGAAAAAAAATACATTCATAGATGATAGGAATGCACTACAACCACTACTTCACTACTATCATGCACTCAGACAACACATTTCCTCATGACTCATCAAAACTGATGTGCCACTACATAGATTCCAATGCCAGATCAAAAATATCCATCCTTAATGTCCAGGACTTTTAAGATCAATAAAACTGTATCTTTTGGCTAAAAGTTTAGTGGGTTTCATGGGCTAAACATTTTGATTTTGGCTTTTATCCTAAGTCATGTGATAAGGCTCGCTAAAGGGTCTATATTTATTTGTAGGATTGCTACTTCCTGTAGGTGGCAGTACAGTTCTGGAGCTCTTCCTCTTTGAAGTGACAATTTGCATATTTCCTAAAGGAGCTTTGTGCATTAAAAGTCTCCTCACCTCGGCATGTGAGGCTTGACATGTTTCTCTCGCAAGGAGAAATGCTACCACTTCGATCCAGGGGCTAAAAAGAAATGTGTGCATTCAGTTTGTGTCACTAGTACATGTTGCTGAACAGTAACAGTGACATTGTGCAATGTGCAGACTATCATGAATTCACTCTATTTTCAGTGCAAGTGGGCAGTCATATTGCTGGAAATATGAACATTGAGAGAAGCAGATAAGACTTTAATGAGCGGTACCACGTGACCGCTGTAGGAAGGAAGAGCTGCGGAGACCGCCGGGAGAAGAGGAGAGGCTGCAGAGACGCGCCGGCGGAGGGTGAGTATAGCGATATTTACCTGTCCCCGGACCACCTCTGCGCTGCTCCCTCGTCCGACTCCTCTGGATGTGAATGTTCAGGCAGAGGGCTCGATGACGTCGTTAGTGCGCGCCGCGCCCGCTGCCTGATCATTCACTGCCGAGGACCCGGAAGAGGGAGCAGCGCAGCGGTGGAGCAGTCCGGTGACAGGTAAATATCTCAGGTGCCGGGGTCCTGAGCGAGCGGTGACACCGGCACCTGTCCCCCAACGATGAGAGGTGAGTATGTCATTTTTTTTTTGCAGCAGCAGCATAAGGGACCTATACTATGGGGCATAATCTGTGGAGCATATTGGGGCATAATCTGTGGAACATATGGGGGCATAATCTGTGGAGCATATGGGGGCATAATCTGTGGAACATATGGGGGCATAATCTGTGGAGCATATGGGGGCATAATCTGTGGAACATATGGGGGCATAATCTGTAGATCATATGGGGGCATAATCTTTGGAGCATATGGGGGCATAATCTGTGGAGAATAGGGGGGCATAATCTGTGGAGCATATGGGGGCATAATCTGTGCAGCATATGGGGGCATAATCTGTGCAGCGTATGGGGGCATAATCTGTGCAGCATATGGGGGCATAATCTGTGCAGCATATGGGGGCATAATCTGTGGAGCATGTGGGGCATAATCTGTGCAGCATATGGGGCATAATCTGTGGAGCATATTGGGCATAATCTGTGGAGCATATGGGGGCATAATCTGTGCAGCATATGGGGGCATAATCTGTGGAGCATATTGGGCATATTCTGTGGAGCATATGGGGGCATAATCTGTGGAGCATATGGGGGCATAATCTGTGCAGCATATGGGGCATAATCTGTGGAGCACATGGGGGCATAATCTGTGCAGCATATGGGGCATAATCTTGGAGCATATTGGGGCATAATCTGTGGAGCATATGGGGGCATAATCTGTGGAGCATCATATGGAGGCATAATCTATGGAGCATATGGGGGCATAATCATTTTTCACCCTAGGCTTATACGCGAGTCAATAAGTAATCCCAGTTTTTTGTGGCAAAATTAGGGGGGTCGGCTTATACACGGGTCAGTTTATACATGAGTATATACGGTAGATTGGTTTGTCAGGAGCGATTCCTCATAAACTCATGCTGATAAGGAGTTAAACAGTAATTCTCATTGAGATAATCCAGAATAATATCCCTCAGAAACCCTTCAAATATTTTACCAACAATAGAGGATAGACTTACTGGCCTATAATTTCCAGGTTCACTCTTAGAGCCCTTTTTGAATATTGGTACCACATTTGCTTTGCGCCAGTCCTGTGGAACAGACCTCGTCGCTATAGAGTCCCTAAATATAAGAAATAATGGTTTGTCTATTACATTACTTAGTTCTCTTAGTACTCATGGGTGTATGACATCCGGACCCAGAGATTTATCTATTTTAATTTTATTTAGCCGATTTAGCACCTCTTCTTGGATTAGATTGGTGACCCTTAATATAGGATTTTCTTTGTCTCTCGGCATTTGGCCTAGCAGTTTATTTTCCACTGTGAATACCGTGGAGAAGAAAGTGTTTAATATATTAGCTTTTTCCTCGTCGTCTACAACTATTCTTTCCTTACAATTTTTTAAAGGGCCTACACTTTCACTTTTGATTCTTTTACTATTGATATAGTTGAAGAACAGAGACGGTCTAGGGGAGGTAAAAAAAACTAGTCAATATCTGGTGTGATCACCAAAGCCTGATCAACTCTATGCGAAGGAGATGTGTTGCACTGCATGAGGCAAATAGTGGTCACACCAGATACTGACTGTTTTTCTGACCTCCATGGACCCCATGCAATACTGTAAGACTGTACATTTTAGAGTGTTCATTTATTTTGGCCTCCTAAGGCACACATGTGCAATAATCATGCTGTTTAATCAGCATCTTGATATGCCATACCTGTCAGTTGGATAGATTATCTCGGCAAAGGAGAAGTGCTCACTAACACAGATTTAGACAAATTCGTGAACAATATCTGGACGAAAAAGGTTCAGTTCAGCTCATGAAAAATGGGAGAAAAAACTAAAGTGTTACATTTGTATTTTTGCTTAGCATTTATATATTCCATGCCCTGTAATTGGAGGTGAATATACCTTGCGCTCACAGTGAGTTCCACCATTTACCCGCCTAGTAGTGGAAATAACTGCTACCTCGTCCATCACTCGTCAGTCAATTGTATAATTGTCCTTACGATTAGAGATGTTTCTTGACAAATTGGTGGCAGCAGTGGTATCTACGTGATCTCTCCACTACCCCCCTTACAAATTGGTGGCAAGCAGTGAGATCTGTGCAATTTCTCCTGCTGCTTTCCTTGACACCCATCAATGCTGATCATGTAAACTAGGGTGTCTGTCCTGGTGGGGTGCAATGCTTGGCAGCCTGGCTAATCTAATAGTATGGGTGTCACTAATGTAAACCAGACAGACCAGTGCCTTTGTGTGCAATTTGTGTACTAAGCCCCTCCATGAATTGATAGGTTGTGAGTGATTGATTCATCGATATTTTGCACCTGTGTTGCCTCAACCTTTATTACACTGGTTTGCTGTATCCTGATAGTACATTAGCTCTGTGACATGGGCAGGTAAATACTGTTGCCCCTTTTGTTTCTGTGTTAATCAACATGTCCTTTGTGTCCTTGTTGACTATTTGCAATAAAACTTTTGATGGGTCTGTGAACACACCCCATCTTAGCAATTTCAAGAATGCTGCATCCTTGTGTAAGACTTGTAACAATTTTTGACTTTTCAGAATCAGGTAAATCCCTTTTGTGGCCCATTTTGCCAGAGGAAAACAATCTGCCTAACAATATTGCACACCTAGATAAATGGTGTTGATATTCTTAGGTTACATCCTCCCTCATTATTCAAATTCACATCACCTGGCCTGATTCATCCAATAAGCAGAGAATCAATTGAAGTGTAGACTTTATGGTTTAAATAAAGGGGTTAAACAAAAATATCCTGGGAAACGTTTGAGAATTGCAACCATTTTTCTACAAAGCCTCATTTCTGGGGCTCAAAAGTAATCAGACAAATTAACTATATCATAAATAAAATGTTCATTTTTCATACTTTGCAGAGGATCCTTTGCAGGCAATGACTGCCTCCAGTCTGGAAGCCATGGACAATATTGCACACCTAGATAAATGGTGTTGATATTCTTAGGTTACGTCCTCCCTCATTATTCAAATACACATCACCTGGCCTGATTCATCCAATAAGCACAGAGAATCAATTGAAGTGTAGACTTTAAGGTTTAATTAAAGTGGTTAAACAAAAATATCCTGGGAAACGTTTGAGAATTGCAACCATTTTTCTGCAAAGCCTCATTTCTGGGGCTCAAAAGTAATCAGACAAATTAACTATATCATAAATAAAATGTTCATTTTTCATACTTTGCAGAGGATCCTTTGCAGGCAATGACTGCCTCCAGTCTGGAAGCCATGGACATCACCAAATGCTTGGTTTCATACTTTATGTTGCTTTGCCAGGCCTTTACTGTGGCTGGCTTCAGTTTTTGCTTATTTGTGGGACTTTCTGTCCTAAGTTTTGTTTTAAGCATGTGAGATGCATACTCAGTTGGGTTGAGATCTGATGACTGACTCGGCCAGAATACAGAATATTCCACTTGTTTTCTGAAAAAAACTCCTGCATTTGGTTGAATCTGATCAGAAAGAATAGCTTTGTACACTTCAGAGTTCTTCTGGCTGCTTCTGTCTTCAGTCACACCACGAAAAAAACGTGCCCATGCCATCTAACTACCTCCACCATGTTTTCCACAGTATGTAGTGTGCTTTGGATCATGACCCATTCGAAGCCTTCTCCATACTTTCTTCTTTCTACAAGTCTAGTATAGGTTGATTTTTTTCATCTGTCCAAAGACTGCTTTTCAGAACTCTGCTGGCTCGATCAGATTCAAACATGTCTCTACCAAAATCTTCAACTCTACCCACAAGTATTTGATTGGGTTGAGGTCTTGGGAATGTGGGAGCCAATCCAGCACTTTTACTTCATTGTCATTGAACCGTGTCTTCTCTAATCTCAACGTTTGCTTCAGGTTGTTGACCTGTTGGAACACTATGTCGTTCTTTTCATACCCATAGTACTTGAGTGTATGAAATAACACGTAGGATACTCACATATAGCTCAGCATTAACACCACAAGTATCCAATGCCTTTCGCTGTGAAACATTTCCAGATCATCAGGCTTCCTCCACTGAACTTCACAGTTCCATCAATTTCTCAATCCGTTAGCCCCTTTTTCTCTTATTTCTCCCAGACCCAATTGCACCCATGAGAGCCTACTCTATTGACTTTCGCCTCATCACTCCAAATTATCAATTTCCAATCTTCTACTGTCCTTCCATTTCCAATCTTCATACTTTTTTGCAAACTTGAGCCGACGATTCTTATTACAAAATTGAAGTCGAGGCTTCTTCACACTTTTTTGGAGCAACCATCCCAAACTTGTGTAAAGTGCGTTGCACAATGCTTCCATGGACTTCTGTGATCTCACTATTATGAAGCATACGAGCCACCTTCAATGCCATGTTTGTTGTGCCAGAACTGATAGACCTTGTGATGAGATGACTTGTTGACTGTGATATTTTGCCTAGATATCCATCTCTTGGCTTTTGAAAGAATGGATGGACTTCATTTTGTATTCTTCCAACTGTCATGGTTCTCACATGATGTTATTTGGCAGTTTTCTTGGCTGACAAACCGCTATTGATGAACTGGGTGATTCTGTTTCTCTTTTTTAGGGACATCTTCATGGCTTCAAACCAATGAGCTTTCGCTTGGGAATCAACCTAATAACACACTGAGCTATGAGGTAATGTGAGAAAAGGTTGTTTTTTTTGTAGCATACAGATTTTTCCACCACCAGGAGCAAAACAGTAACAATGTAATGACATGACAAAAATCTGCATAACTAGTCATAAGCTAAATACTTGCAACCAGTTGCAAGTCAAATTTATGTGTGAGATAGTCAAGATCATTATCTATAAAATGATTGTATTTTCACGTTCAAACCAGTGGTGGATTGTGAGCTATGGAGCCTGAAATACAAAAGTTACAAACATTGTTATACTTTTGTTTGTCAGTGTACATAGATAAATACATATTTTTTTTACAATGTTCGCTGCACAGTATATGTGATGAGTAGAGATAAGCAAACCTTTTAAGGTTCGGTTCGGATCAGCGAATGTCTCGATGTTCTACAACATACCCGAACCCTTTGACTTCAATGGGAGGCAAAACCAAATGCATAGACCATCAGGGGGTCCAAAAAGCTGCCAAACCAGCTAAAATTGGGGACAGACACCAGGAAAAGTGGCATCAATTGACCCATCAACTGCGCTATAAATAAATAATTAAAAAAATTGACATGGGTTCCCCAATATTTTTGATAACTAGCCAGGCAAAGCTGACGATTGCAGGCTGCAAGAATAGAGGGGTCCCAATGCTGAGTTTTTTTTCATTATTTAAAGAAATAATTTAAAAAAATGGAGAGTCCCCCCTCATTTTTGACAAACAGCCAAGCTAAAGCTGACAGCTGGAGGCTGGTATTCTCAGGTTGTTAAGGGCACATGGATATTGGCCCCCCAAGGCTAAAAATAGCAGCCTGCAGCCTCCCCCGAAGTCTGGCACTTTCCCCAGCTCTTTCCCATTTGCCATGTGGCGGTGGCAAATGGGGTTCATATCTATGGGGTTAATCTCACCTTTGTATTGTCCGATGACATCAATCCCACAGCTTAATAAAAGAGAGGCATCTATAAGACACCTTTCCATTACTAATCCTATATTGTAAATAAACACACAGCCAGAATATAGTCCTTTAATTGAAAGAATGACATAGACTCCTTTAATGAATCTAAATTAAACCATACTCACGTCATCACCCATTCCACTGAAGCCATGGTGACCTGTAATAAAACAAAAATAAAAAACAACCATATTCCTCTGTCCGTTGTTCTGTCCCACGCCGTAATCCATTTCTGGGGGTAAACAGGTTTCAACCTGGATGGTGCCAAGATGCGACCATCCAAGCTGAGATCCATAGCATAGCGGTGACGTCATTGAGGTTTCTGCTTGCCACTGAGGCTACGTTCACAGCCGAGCCCTGAACTGCTGTGACCTTGGTGAGATCACCGCTAGCACAGTGAGAAAAAGGTTTTTTAAAATTTATTTATTTATAGCTCAGGCGGAGGCTGATGAATACTCCCATCAGCTGCCGCCTGCTTTAGCTGTTAACAATTGAATACAACTCTCAATATTGTCCCCTGCTAGTGCTCATCGCAGTGCGACCAGGGGACAGTGATGTGAGTTGTCTTCACTTCAGCACCTGTGGCTGGGAACAGCGAGAACAATACTGCTGATTCCCAGGCACCTGTACATGTCACACGGATGACACAAGGATGTTATCTGTGTTTCAACAGTGTGCACGTGTGCGGGATGTTTTGCTACCAGAAACACTGATGTCTGAAAGAGCCCTTAGTGAACTTGGTCATTTACCGAACTTTGGCTGACTCGCAGATTTTTAGGTAAAAACTTAGGAATCCGAATGTGTAACGTTCGTGCCAAATTTGTGATTGGCGAACAAGTTTGCTTATCTCTAGTGATGAGACACCTTTATTATTTGGGCCAGTGGAAGTTTTTTATGTTTTGATAATTTTGCATACTAAAATCGGGTGGTTCTGTGGGGGAGCCAGGTTAGGACAGAACATGGCTAGCCCGCCCATCAAATACATACATTTTGGTGGCATTTCTTTTGCTACAAATGTTACTCAAATTCTCAACTAGATTAACATTTCTGGAAAGGTGAATGGAGGTACACGTCATTTATAAATTGCCACAAATTTATTTGGCAGCTTATGCCTCTTAATGATTTCAACGCCCCTTATTAAGACTGTCGTACAACTGCCAGTCTTAATGAATTGTGGTCTATAACTTTTCTAATTTTCTAATTTTTCTAATTCTAACAGCACTGGCTAACACAGCTTGTTTTTTACAGAATTAGTTGAAGTTTTTATTAATATCATATTTGGGTACACAACAAATATTTTATGTACTTCGTTTATTTTAATTTTTCGAATCTAAAATGATCAAAACCCAGAAATCATGAATTGTCCTGGCTTATTATTTTTATGCTGTTCACTGTGTGGTTGAAGTGATAAGACAGCTTTATTATCCGGCTCAGTACAACTAAAGTAATACCAGATTTATATAATTTTTTTTATACTTTGCTACTAGAGATGAGCTGATTAAAGATGAGTGGATCTTTTGAAATCCAAATTTGAATACTTTGCCTATTTTTGCAACAGGCACGGTTTGTTGGGGGCGCTTCTCCTGTTGGAGAGGACTGAGGTGGACTACATCCTAGTGCACTTTTTGTGTGGCACTTAGTCATTTTTTAAGCACACTCAGGTGATAAAAAAAATAAAATAAATTACAGCAAGTATAAAAGATAGGGGCCAGCCAAGGAATGCCATTTTATGTTTGTGCTGAGTAGGGATAGGAGCTAAGAGCACACAGCATAGGGATAGAAAAGGCATTAATGTTATTGAGATGTACTACTTCAGTGCTGATGTACCAGATTAAAAATGGAAGTGAATATTTTTGCTAGTGAATACTAATCCAAAGATTCAAGTGATAGCAACCAACAAACACTTTTACAGCTTGAAAGCCTGGGGAAGAAAAGTTACTTGACAGATGAGTTGCTGCTGTTCATTAAGCTGCAACTCTCTAACTGTCTCTCTCTGTCTGAACTGCAACTCAGAATTTTTGCTAGCAATAGTGTACAAAACATTCTGGCTGCCTGACGATTGGGCAAAGTAAATCACGCTCTATGCATGGCCCACATCCTGAATTTAATAGTGCAATGTTTCTTTCACAAATGTACTCATGTAAAGAGGGTCGTGGCCATTTAAAGAAGCTACAAAGTTTATGAATAGGAACATGTGCAGAATCAACTATGTAATCCCGCTAATATTTATCCTGAAAAAAACACAAGTATGCAAGAGGAGATGGAGGAAGAACAATAATTTTAACCTGCTTTTTGTCTGTTGGGAACAGGAGGAGGACATTCATCATGGTGGATGTAGAGGTGGACTTAGACTTGGCACAGGCAAGAGATGAGGCAGAGTAAAAATGATGATGATGATGACGCTGGTTATGACAACCAAGCATCACAGTGGGATGATGACAATGAAACACTCTGTCAAGTGAAAATCAAAATAGAATAATTTTTTTCAGCTTCCAAAATGGAGTCCAAATTGGCTTATTCCCAGGATATGCTGTGTTACTCGCTCTCCAAAGCTTTCCCTGAGTGATCACCTGCCTACCGACCAACTGACCAGCAGACCTCTCTGCGATCCCCACAGAAACATAATTTCTCATGTCTATGCCAGTGTTAAGGCTACAACAAGTAGCCAAGGCAGCAGCAATAACATTACGGTTTATTTGATATGATTGACGAAATGTTTTATCTGCCTTTTGCGACAACCTGGCACACTTCAGCAAACACAGTTGCACTGACTGAGCAAGCAATTTTAGTTATACTTAAACTGTGTCTTTTCTCTGGCAGATACTTTGAGCCCTCATGTCATGGACTTTTGAGTCAACAAATTGGACCGGTGTCACAAACTGGCCTAGGTACTATTAGCTTACTGTCATGTTCAGCATCCAGTGTAATGTCATAAAGAGTAGTCACTGTGGTCAGTGGATTTGTTACACCAAAGCAAGCCGATTTATTCACCAAAAGCACCAATTCACCAAAAGGCCTACTGCTACAGGCAAACACACATGAAGGAGACCCAACCAGAAGTCTACACATTTCCAAAAATTAGTGGCAGACACCACCAAAGTGGCATCAATTGCAATAGAGTAGAACTACTATAATGGGGACTGATATGTCTGATACTACAGTCAACCCAGCAGTTAGACAGATGAGCACTGGCAGGTGCAGGTTGGACCGGCTGATGGACAGAACAGCACAGACAGATGTGAGCTGGACCGGCAGTTAGACCAATTAGCACTGGCAGGTGCAGACTGGCCTAGATGTTAGACAGATGGGTACTGGCAGGAGGTGTGGGCTGGACCAGCTGTTAGAAAGATGAGCACTGGCAGGTGAAGACTGGACTGGCTGTTAGACAGATAAGAAATGGCAGATGTGAGCTGGACAGTATGAGGAACAGGAGAGCACTGGCAGGTGTGGACTGGACTTTGTGTTAGAAAGATGGGCACTGGCAGGTGAGGGCTGGATCAGGTGTTAGACAGATGAGCTCTGGAAGGTGCAGGCTTGACCAGGTGTTGAACAGATGGGCACTGGCTGGTGCGGGCTGGACCGGGTGTTAGACAGATGAGAACTGGCAGGTGCAGGCTTGAACAGGTGTTGGACAGATGGGCACTGGCAGGTGCAGGCTGGACCGGTTGATGGACAGAACAGCACAGACAGGTAAGAGCAGACGGGTACAGGGTAGACAAGCAGAAAGGTAGCCCTGGGGAACCTGACAACTAGCAAGCATGCAAGGCAAACTAAGAACATTGCTCAGGCGCCTCCATATTGGAAGAGTAGCCTTAAATAGAAGGTGTCACTCAGCTATTGGCTGGGGACACCCTAGGGCATCGTGTGCGGTCCCTTTAAGAGTGAGGAAGCCCTAAGCATAGTGCTGGGCCTACAACTGAACCTTGAGGGACACTGACACATAGGGGGCCAGATGAGGAGGTGGTGTGTGAGTGGGAGTGTCTGTTAGGTATGAGGAGATCCAAAAAAGGTCCAAGTCTGTAATGCCAAGAAATCAGAAAGTCTGTAGTAAGAGGAAATGGTCCACTGTGTAAAAGGCAGATGCCAGGTCCAGGAGAAGTATGGAGACAAACTAGTGTTGCTTGGATCTGGTAGCTAGTAGGTTATTGGTGACTTTAGTCAGGGCAGTTTCACTGGAATGGTGCAGTCTGAAGCCAGATTGTAAGCTGTCAAAGAGGAGGCAAGAGGAGAGCTGGGAGGACAGTTCAATACGGACGTGTTGTTCCAGTAGTTTGGAGGCATAGGGGAGAAATGAGATGGGGCGTTAGCTAGACACAGAGGATGGGTCAAAGGAGGGCTTTTTGAGGATGGGTGTGATTGATGTATGTTTGAGTCAGGAGGGGAAGACACCAGTTGTTAGCGACAAGTTGAAGAGGTGGGTTAGGCTTGGGATGAAGACTCAACACTTGTGCCAAGCTAACACCCACCAGTGGTGAAATATATCAAGGGTGCAAGGATGTGTAAAACGAGTTCAGTGCAGGAATAATAAAGATCCTATCAGAAGAAAGCACTATAGGAACCAAAATACTAAAAGTAAAAAACTTTATTGAAGTACCAATAAAAACACATAAAGTAAAGACATTACAGGGATGACAAAAAATGACAGGAGTCAGCCAAAGAATGATAGCACCACGGTGAAGATTAGGTAATCAAAAACAGAAACAGAGTAAAATAGTATGGAACTATTGGTCAGCTCAGAAAGTGCATGTAAAATGTGCTGCAGGTTGTATCAATATAGCTCAAAAGAATGGAAGGTGCATACAGAGAATGAAGATATACTGAACACATCAGAAATATTCATAGCAGCCACCGTAAAAAAAGTGTAGAGCTAAGACCAGAGATAAAAATAGCATGTAAGTCTGTAGGATTACCTGAGGGACCGTGGTGCCACCCACCCTAACGTGCGTTTGGTGTAGTGCCTTCTTCCGGGGTGCACTACTTTTTTTGGGGGGGATGAAGGCTGTGGCAAGGTTTGGAATGAGGTGGGACAGTATTGTGTCAAGTTCACAGGTGGTGATTTGGAGAGTAAAGAGGAAAGTTGATCTTCCATTATGGTGATGTTTGTTTTGGAGGAGGAAAGTTGAGTACTTATGAGGGGGGGCTGTGGGGACTTTAAGTAAAAGATTTGCTTTACATTGTTAATCTTCTGCTTGAAGAATGAGACAAAGTCTTCATCTGAGATGAGAGGAGAGGGAGGGGGAGCTGGTGGACAGAGGAGAGAATTGAAAGTACTGAATAACTGTTTAGGGTTGTGAGACAGGTATGATATAAGAGATGAGAAGTAGGTTTGTTTTGCTGCAGTCAGCAATTGCACAGCATTTTTACAATTTCTTTTACTGGATGGGCTACTCCATACCCTTTCTTTGGCAGCTGCACAGTGGTATGCTTTACACAGGATGGTCAGAAAGAACATGTGCTCCAGTAGATGGCAAGTGCTGCATCAAGTTGCCTCTGCTCCTCTTCCTCCACCTTAACATCACACACAGTACAGTCCTCAGAGGTGCTACCCCAATTACCCTTGTTTTCCCCCATGTCACAACTCTCCAACTGACTGTTGGGAACCACATATGGCCGAGTCTGCACATCTGTTCACACATTCTATGCCATGGGCATCAAAAGTGTGCTCCAAAGATTCACAGAGTCAAGAGGAGGAAATCATCTGCACCTATGCCCAAATTTTTTTTCAGTTTGATCCACGGCTGGACAAAGTAGTGTCTGAGCAGAATCCAACCCCTCAACAACAGACATTAACCCCGGGGGGTGAAGGTGATCCTGATGAGACTCAGACACTTGAGGTGCACGCGGACTGTACTGTAAGGGCAGGAATAGACATCCAAGTGCAAAGGAAAAGGGGGAAGAACAACACCACAAGGCAGGTAAAGTATACAATGTAAAAGTTTAATATAATACAATAACAATTATAAAAGCATGGTGCAATCAAGAAAATAACAGCAATAAAAAGGAGGCAAGAACACCACCTAATAGTAGCCAATACCCAGTTTTCCAATGTATATGATCAGGTAAGTATATAAATTGTATATAGATTATGCACTAATAATTAGCCAATGGCCTACTTATAAGCAATATGAAAGTGAGTGAAAACTAACACAAAAATGTCAGTGTATATAATGAATGTGCACTGCTGTGCTAAATAATTAAAAATATATATAAATCACTGTATATGTGTGCACACACCCAATACAAATAAACGTTACATGGGTACAAAAGTAAAACAGGTGGGCAAACAGAAAAAATATATATATAATGTGTATATGCGCCCAAAAAAAATGTGCAGAAACAAGCAAAAACAATCACTCCTGCGGTAAGCTGGACACGACCTATGTGTACTGAATGAGCGCTAAATCAGCACAAACCACATTGTGGTATAATGGGGATGAAGAAATTACCAACCCTGTAATGTATGTAGTACAGTTCATATAGCGTCTTGTGCTTGGGTGCGATGAAAATACATGAGACACAGGTTTGATATAGAAAGTCTTGTATTACTTCATACAAGTTGGCAAAAATAGTCACACAGTTTGCAGACACAGAAGCAGGAGACACAGCAGGCCAGAGTAATCTAAGCTCAGCAATCACTCTCCACAACAGGTTCAGCATCTTCTTCTCTGTTACCGTAAGTCCATGCAAACGTGGGTCTTTCAAAGAGCAGGGTTCAGAGTCCACAAGTGCTTCAGAGTTCCTCAGTAGGAATAGCTGGAGTACAAGGTCCAAGGCTTTAGGAGTCAGGTCACAGGTTCACTGCAGGCTAGATTCTGAAGCACTGATTGCTCAGCTGTGGCTGCTTAAGAAGCAAAAGGAGAGAATCAGGGCGGGAACATGCAAGCTGGAAACTCCATTTTGACTGAGGGCAAGATAGCTGCAGCAAGACAGAAAGTAAAATGGCTGACGAACAAACTGAGTTTCAGGAACATGTACACAGAACCTTACATTACTCCCCCCTTAGGGACAACCTCCGGATGACCTCAGACCAGGCTTGTCTGGGTACCTCTGATGAAACTGACGGAGCAAGCGAGGAGCATTAACGTTATTGACTGGATCCCATGAGTTGTCCTCCACTGGGTAGCCCTGCCATTTAATCAGATATTGTAACTGATTTCTATACAACCTGGAATCTAAAATCCTTTCCACCACAAATTCTTCCTGACCATCGACTAGCACTGGGTCAGGGCAAGGAGAAGAACGTCCAGGAAACGTATTGGGTGTCGCAGCCTTCAGTAGGGATACATGAAAGACAGGGTGGATTCTCATAGTTCTGGGCAGTTGAAGACGACAAGCAACGGCACTTATAATTTTACTGATTTTATAGGGTCCAATGTACTTATGTCCCAACTTAGACGATGGAATCCTTAACTTAAGATTTCTGGTTGACAGCCAGACCAAGTCTCCTACCTTGAAAGCTGGTGCAGGTTTACGAAATTTATCTGCTGCTTTCTTGTACCTTTCCTGAGCCGATTCCAGATTCTCCTTTAGAAGATCCATATTCTTCTGTAAAGACGTGATTCTTTCAGCCACTGCTGGTAAAGGCGTTTCTATGGGAAATCGTGGTAGAATGTTAGGATGATAACCTAGATTAGAGTAAAAAGGAGACTGCTTAGTGGAGGCACTTTGAGAGTTGTTATACGAGAACTCAGCTAATGGAAGTAGATCCACCCAATCATCCTGTAGGTGGCAGATAAAGCAGCGGAGATACTGCTCCAGGGTTTGATTGGTTCGTTCGGTCTGTCCATTAGTCTGGGGATGAAAAGCAGAAGAAAGGTTTACTTTAATGTCCAATGCTGCACAGAAATTTTGCCAAAACCTAGAAGTGAATTGCACCCCTCGATCCGAAATAACCTCATCCGGTACTCCATGTAAGCGAAACACATCTTTAATCATCAAATCTGATGTCTGTTTTGCAGTGGGTAAGCCGACACAAGGGATAAAATGAGCTGCCTTTGTTAGACGGTCAACCACCACTAGAATGGTGTTCTTCCCTTGAGAGGTTGGTAACTCCACAATGAAGTCCATAGAAATGGATCCCCACGGGCGGGACGGGGTGGGAAGAGGCTGTAACAGACCAGTTGGTGAGGAGCGAGGTGTTTTGCATCTTGCACAGACTTCACATGAAGTGACATAGTTTAAAACATCCTTCCTGCAAGTGGGCCACCAAAAGAAACGAGAAAGAAATTCCTGTGTCTTTAGAATTCCTCTATGCCCAGCTATCTTGGAATCGTGAATGAGTTGCAATACTCTCAATCTGACTGTTTCAGGAATATACAGGCGTTGTCCCTGAATCCACACACCATTCTTAAAGACAAGACTTACGTCCCTTGGGGGTTGTGCCAAAAAGGAATCCGCATGGTATGCTTCCTTGATGTCCTTAAGTAGGTCTTGATTATGAATTACTCCTAGGAATCTAGAGTCAGGAAGAATAGTCTTAGGAGGAGTAATTGGACGTGTCTCTGCTGAGTAAATCCTAGAGAGTGCATCAGCCTTTCCATTGCGCGATCCTGGTCTATAAGAAATGATAAAATTAAATTGGTTTAAGAAAAGATTCCAGCGAGCCTGGCGAGGAGTCAGGCACTTAGCCGACCTGATAAACTCAAGGTTACGATGGTCTGTCAGGACGACTATTTGCTGTGCAGCTCCCTGAAGAAGGTGTCTCCATTCTTTGAAGGCGGCAATAATGGCCAACAACTCTCTATTGCCCACATCATAGTTCCTCTCAGCCGAAGACAACTGCTGGGAAAAGAAGACACAGGGATGCAAGACATTCTTCTCACCTGTTCTCTGAGAGAGTATAGCTCCAACGGCACAGTCTGAAGCATCCACCTCTATTATGAAGGCAAGCTCGGGGTTGGGATGTACTAGGATAGGTGCAGTGGTAAATTTATCTTTTAGACGGGAAAATGCTTCTGGGCTTAGGGAGTCCAGGAGAACCTAGACTCTTTCCGGGTAAGTTGGGTGATAGGTGACACTACCTCAGAGAAATTTCTAATGAAACGTCTATAGAAGTTGGCAAACCCGATGAAGCGCTGTACCTCCTTCACATTTCTAGGACTTGGCCAATCCTTGATGGCTTGGGTTTTGCTTCAATCCATACTAATTCCTTGTGTAGACAGTACATACCCCAGAAATTGAATTTCGGTCCTATGGAATTCACACTTTTCAAGTTTGATGTAAAGATGATTTTGTCTTAGACGTTCCAAGACCATTCTCACATGTCCATGATGTTCCTCTGTGGAGTTAGAAAAAATTAGAATATCATCCAAATAAATTACCACGAATGTATCTAGGAGATCCCTGAAGATGTCATTCACCAAGTGTTGGAAAGTGGCTGGGGCGGTACTCAGACCAAAAGGCATAACTAGATATTCAAAGTGTCCATAGCGTGACCTGAATGCAGTCTTCCATTCATCCCCAGGTCTAATACGGACTAAGTTATAGGCCCCACGAAGATCTAGTTTAGAGAAAATTTGGGCATGTCGCACTCTCTCCAATAACTCAGGGATTAAAGGCAATGGATAACGGTTTCTAATAGTAACCTTATTGAGTTCCCTATAGTCTACGCATGGTCTCAGAGATCCATCTTTCTTCTTTACAAAGAAGATGGGTGCACCTGCAGGAGATGAAGAGGGGCGTATGAAGCCCTTGGCTAGATTTTCGTCTATGTAATCCTTTAAAGCCTTTAGCTCGGGCCCCGCCAGTGGGTAGATCTTACCAAAAGGTATCTCTGCTCCAGGCAATAATTCAATTGGACAATCATATGGACGGTGAGGAGGAAGCTGGTCAGCGTTCTTCTTGTCACATAAATCCACATAGTCCTGGTATACAGCTGGTAGTTCAGGGACTGACATGGTTCCTTTAGGAACAGAGCAAGCTGAAACTTTTGGACTCATCTGTTTCTCTGGAAAGTGTAATTCCTTGGTCTCCCAGTTAATGGTAGGATTCTGAGCCTGCAGCCATGGTAGCCCTAGAATAATGGGAAAGTGGGGAGAAGAGATAAGCATAAAGGACAGTTTCTCTTGATGATCTTTACCCATAAGAACCCTCAAAGGCTCTGTTTCCTGATCCACTGGTCCAGAGGTCAGCAGGGAGCCATCCACAGTTTCCATCTGTACTGGAGTAGCCTTCTTCACTGAACGTATCCCCTGTTTCAGAGCAAAGGAGATATCCATAAAATTTCCACTTGCCCCTGAGTCGATCATAGCAGAGCTAGACACCCAAGCTGAGTCAACCCAGAGTTTGATGGAAAGAAAGCAATGAGAATTGTTTTTCTTACAACTCAGCTGGGACACCGCTGAGGAAACTTGAAAAATGGCAGCGTTTACACAGTCAATGTCCTCAGAGGTAACGGAGTTTAAGTCCGAGAAATCAAGATCTGTTGCTGCAGATCTCTCTGGAGCCTGAGGCTCGGACCTGACAGATCCCCTCTCGCAACACTCACAATGAATGAGTGCTGCAGTAGTCTTACGAGAACGGCTGGGGCAGTTTATAATGAAGTGCCCTGACTTACCACAATAGAAACATAGATTCTCCTTAAAACGATGTTCCTTGCGTGCATCACTAACCCGTCGTTGTAAAGAGTCTACCTGCATGGGTTCAGGTTCAGGTTCCCGTGTAATCCTACTCAAAGGTTCCTTAGCTGGAGAGGAAGGTAGGAAAAGGTTAGTGCGATTGCTTTCGAACCATCTCTCTTGCCTGCGTTCAGTCAGACGAGTATCAATACGGATGCAGTAGTTAATAAAGTCACCTAACGCAGTGGGAGGGTCGGCACGAGCAAGTTCATCCTTAATCAGTGGAGATAACCCCTTTCGAAAAATAGATTTTTTGGCGGAACTGTCCCAGGTGGTATCAAGGGCCCATCTCCTGAAATCCAAGGCATATTCAGCTACCGAGTGCTTACCTTGGCGCAAAGTTAACATGGCTGCTTCAGCTGTTGCACCTCGATTGGGGTCATCAAACACCTGCCCCATGGCTGAAATAAAAGCATCAAGGTGATTCAAACAATCATCCTCAGTCTCAATCAGAGGGTTTGCCCACATCAAAGCCTTGTTGGTAAGCAACATAATTATAGTAAGCACCTTAGATCGTTCAGTGGGAAATTGTGAAGCATGTGCAGAAAAAAAAAGATTGCATTGATTAATAAATCCCCTGAATTTCTCACGTTCACCGCCAAAACGAAAAGGGGGCAACTTGGGAATCCCAGAACTCGGGGCTACGGCAGGAGTCTGGACTCGCTCCTCTAGAACCTCAATCCTGGCTCGCAAATCCTGGGCAGTCTGTCCAAACACTTGCAAATTGTGATTAGTGAGGTCCTGTAGGCTTGAAAAACGGGTATTTATATTCTGCAAATCTGCAAGGATATTATCGGTCACTCCGCAAAGTTCCTTTATGCGGGCCTCCATTTTCCAGATCTTTTAAGACAGGAGTACTGGAAGAAGAGGAGAGGAGAAAAAAAAAACAATAGTGTTTACCTGTGGTAACACTGCAGAGAGAAAAAAAAATTAAGGGAACTGCTCACCTGGAATGGTTGTGAGAAGTCACAACCACTGTCATCACAGAAAGTTCACCCGGACATCTGATATCCACAGTTACAGCAGACAAAAAAGAGAAAAGAAAAAAAAAAAACAATAGTGTTTACTGTGGTAACACTGCAGAAAAAAAACACTTAAGGGAATTGCTCACCTGGAATGGTTGTGAGAAGTCACAACCACTGTCATCACAGAAAGTACAACCGGACATCCGATATCCACAGTTACAGCAGACACAGCCTTTCCAGACCCAGCAGACACTAACGTTTGGCTTCAGAATCTTGTAATGTATGTAGTACAGTTCATATAGCGTCTTGTGCTTGGGTGCGATGAAAATACATGAGACACAGGTTTGATATAGAAAGTCTTGTATTACTTCATACAAGTTGGCAAAAATAGTCACACAGTTTGCAGACACAGAATCAGGAGACATAGCAGGCCAGAGTAATCTAAGCTCAGCAATCACTCTCCACAACAGGTTCAGCATCTTCTTCTCTGTTACCGTAAGTCCATGCAAACGTGGGTCTTTCAAAGAGCAGGGTTCAGAGTCCACAAGTGCTTCAGAGTTCCTCAGTAGGAATAGCTGGAGTACAAGGTCCAAGGCTTTAGGAGTCAGGTCACAGGTTCACTGCAGGCTAGATTCTGAAGCACTGATTGCTCAGCTGTGGCTGCTTAAGAAGCAAAAGGAGAGAATCAGGGCGGGAACATGCAAGCTGGAAACTCCATTTTGACTGAGGGCAAGATAGCTGCAGCAAGACAGAAAGTAAAATGGCTGACGAACAAACTGAGTTTCAGGAACATGTACACAGAACCTTACAAACCCAGTGAAGCCATATGGATAACAGTGGAATAATAATACCTGAAGAGAACCGGGGAGCAAATAAAGCGGTGGTGTCAGAGCCTCCTGAACGCGCCCCGACGCGCGTTTCGGAAAAACTTTCCTTCGTCAGGGAAAATGTAAATGCATATCAAACACATGACCATTAAACAGAGAAAACAAAAAACAAGAAACAAATATCCTAAAATAAAACAAAATAAAAAATATATATATAAATATATGGGGGCATAATTTAATTTAATGGTCATGTGTTTGATATGCATTTACATTTTGCATACACATCAACTTACTTTTTCAGTTCAGACCCAGTTTTTTATTTAGTTCTTAGTGCATTTTGTGCATATAAGGGTGTGACCGCCCTGCTTTTGAGCTGAAAAAATCCATCCTGTCTGGCCTATGCTTCAACTGGTGGGTTCAGTCCCTCTGCCTTGTTCACATTTACGTCACTTGACAAGTGGAAAGGTTTTTAATATTAGAGTAGGACTGTCCCACAAAGGGTTGCCTTGACGTGGCGGAATGGCTTGTACATTCTTTTGATCAAAATTATGTTTACCAAATACCCTTATTATTATTATTACAACTTCATGCATGTTTTGCAATATATTTTTTATTTTGTTTTATTTTAGGATATTGTTTCTTGTTTTTTGTTTTCTCTGTTTAATGGTCATGTGTTTGATATGCATTTACATTTTGCATACACATCAACTTACTTTTTCAGTTCAGACCCAGTTTTTTATTTAGTTCTTAGTGCATTTTGTGCATATAAGGGTGTGACCGCCCTGCTTTTGAGCTGAAAAATCCATCCTGTCTGGCCTATGCTTCAACTGGTGGGTTCAGTCCCTCTGCCTTGTTCACATTTACGTCACTTGACAAGTGGAAAGGTTTTTAATATTAGAGTAGGACTGTCCCACAAAGGGTTGCCTTGACGTGGCGGGATGGCTTGTACATTCTTTTGATCAAAATTATGTTTACCAAATACCCTTATTATTATTATTACAACTTCATGCATGTTTTGCAATATATTTTTTATTTTGTTTTATTTTAGGATATTTGTTTCTTGTTTTTTGTTTTCTCTGTTTAATGGTCATGTGTTTGATATGCACTTACATTTTGCATACACATCAACTTACTTTTTCAGTTCAGACCCAGTTTTTTATTTAGTTCTTAGTGCATTTTGTGCATATAAGGGTGTGACCGCCCTGCTTTTGAGCTGAAAAATGTCTGGCCTATGCTTCAACTGGTGGGTTCAGTCCCTCTGCCTTGTTCACATTTACGTCACTTGACAAGTGGAAAGGTTTTAATATTAGAGTAGGACTGTCCCACAAAGGGTTGCCTTGACGTGGCGGGATGGCTTGTACATTCTTTTGATCAAAATTATGTTTACCAAATACCCTTATTATTATTATTACAACTTCATGCATGTTTTGCAATATATTTTTTATTTTGTTTTATTTTAGGATATTTGTTTCTTGTTTTTTGTTTTCTCTGTTGGTCATGTGTTTGAAATGCATTTACATTTTGCATACACATCAACTTACTTTTTCAGTTCAGACCCAGTTTTTTATTTAGTTCTTAGTGCATTTTGTGCATATAAGGGTGTGACCGCCCTGCTTTTGAGCTGAAAAATCCATCCTGTCTGGCCTATGCTTCAACTGGTGGGTTCAGTCCCTCTGCCTTGTTCACATTTACGTCACTTGACAAGTGGAAAGGTTTTTAATATTAGAGTAGGACTGTCCCACAAAGGGTTGCCTTGACGTGGCGGGATGGCTTGTACATTCTTTTGATCAAAATTATGTTTACCAAATACCCTTATTATTATTATTACAACTTCATGCATGTTTTGCAATATATTTTTTATTTTGTTTTATTTTAGGATATTTGTTTCTTGTTTTTTGTTTTCTCTGTTTAATGGTCATGTGTTTGATATGCATTTACATTTTGCATACACATCAACTTACTTTTTCAGTTCAGACCCAGTTTTTTATTTAGTTCTTAGTGCATTTTGTGCATATAAGGGTGTGACCCGCCCTGCTTTTGAGCTGAAAAATCCATCCTGTCTGGCCTATGCTTCAACTGGTGGGTTCAGTCCCTCTGCCTTGTTCACATTTACGTCACTTGACAAGTGGAAAGGTTTTTAATATTAGAGTAGGACTGTCCCACAAAGGGTTGCCTTGACGTGCGGGATGGCTTGTACATTCTTTTGATCAAAATTATGTTTACCAATACCCTTATTATTATTATTACAACTTCATGCATGTTTTGCAATATATTTTTTATTTTTTATTTAGGATATTTGTTTCTTGTTTTTTTGTTTTCTCTGTTTAATGTCATGTGTTTGATATGCACTACATTTGCATACACATCAACTTACTTTTCAGTTCAGACCCAGTTTTTTATTTAGTTCTTAGTGCATTTTGTGCATAAAGGTGGACCGCCCTGCTTTTGAGCTGAAAAATCCATCCTGTCTGGCCTATGCTTCAACTGGTGGGTTCAGTCCCTCTGCTGTTCACATTTACGTCACTTACAAGTGGAAAGGTTTTAATATTAGAGTAGGACTGTCCACAAAGGTTGCCTTGACGTGGCGGATGGCTTGTACATTCTTTGATCAAAATTATGTTTACCAAATACCCTTATTATTATATTACAACTTCATGCATGTTTTGCAATATATTTTTATTTGTTTATTTAGGATATTTGTTTCTTGTTTTTTGTTTCTCTGTTTAATGTCATGTGTTTGATAGCATTTACATTTGCATACACATCAACTTACTTTTTCAGTTCAGACCAGTTTTTTTAGTTCTTAGTGCATTTTGTGCATATAAGGTGTGACCGCCCTGCTTTTGAGCTGAAAAATGTCTGGCCTATGCTTCAACTGGTGGGTTCAGTCCCTCTGCCTTGTTCACATTTACGTCACTTGACAAGTGGAAAGGTTTTAATATTAGAGTAGACTGTCCACAAAGGGTTGCCTTGACGTGGGGATGGCTTGTACATTCTTTTGATCAAATTATGTTTACCAAATACCCTTATTATATTATTACAACTTCATGCATGTTTTGCAATATATTTTTATTTGTTTTTTTAGGATATTTGTTTCTTTTTTTTTGTTTTCTCTGTTGGTCATGTGTTTGAAATGCATTTACATTTTGCATACACATCAACTTACTTTTTCAGTTCAGACCAGTTTTTTATTTAGTTCTTAGTGCATTTTGTGCATATAAGGGTGTGACCGCCCTGCTTTTGAGCTGAAAAATCCATCCTGTCTGCCTATGCTTCAACTGGTGGTTCAGTCCCTCTGCCTTGTTCACATTTACGTCACTTGACAAGTGGAAAGGTTTTTAATATTAGAGTAGGACTGTCCCACAAAGGGTTGCCTTGACGTGGCGGATGGCTTGTACATTCTTTTGATCAAAATTATGTTTACCAAATACCCTTATTATTATTATTACAACTTCATGCATGTTTTGCAATATATTTTTTATTTGTTTTATTTTAGGATATTTGTTTCTTGTTTTTTGTTTTCTCTGTTTAATGTCATGTTTTGATATGCATTACATTTGCATACACATCAACTTACTTTTCAGTTCAACCCAGTTTTTTATTTAGTTCTTAGTGCATTTGTGCATATAAGGGTGTGACCGCCCTGCTTTTGAGCTGAAAAATCCATCCTGTCTGGCCTATGCTTCAACTGTGGGTTCAGTCCCTCTGCCTTGTTCACATTACGTCATTGACAAGTGGAAAGGTTTTAATATTAGAGTAGACTGTCCCACAAAGGTTGCCTTGACGTGCGGGATGGCTTGTACATTCTTTGATCAAAATTATGTTTACCAATACCCTTATATTATTATTACAACTTCATGCAGTTTGCAATATATTTTTTATTTTGTTTTATTTAGGATATTTGTTTCTTGTTTTTTGTTTTCTCTGTTGTCATGTGTTTGATATGCATTTACATTTGCATACACATCAACTACTTTTTCAGTTCAGACCCAGTTTTTTATTTATTCTTAGTGCATTTTTGCATATAAGGGTGTGACCGCCTGCTTTGAGCTGAAAAATCCATCCTGTCTGCCTATGCTTCAACTGGTGGTTCAGTCCTCTGCCTTGTTCACATTTACGTCACTTGACAAGTGGAAAGGTTTTAATATTAGAGTAGGACTGTCCACAAAGGGTTCCTTGACGTGGCGGATGGCTTGTACATTCTTTTGATCAAATTATGTTTACCAAATACCCTTATTATTATTATTACAACTTCATGATGTTTTGCATATATTTTTATTTTGTTTTATTTTAGGATATTTGTTTCTTGTTTTTGTTTTCTCTGTTTAATGGTCATGTGTTTGATATGCATTTACATTTTGCATACACATCAACTTACTTTTTCAGTTCAGACCCAGTTTTTTATTTAGCATCTATAGGGGCATAATCTATGGGGGCACAATCTATGGAGCTTCTATGGGGGCATAATCTAAGGAGCATCTATGGGGGCATAATCTATGGGGGCATAATCTAAGGAGCATTTATGGGGGCATAATCTATGGAGCATCTATAGGGGCATAATCTATGGGGGCACAATCTATGGAGCTTCTATGGGGCATAATCTAAGGAGCATCTATGGGGGCACAATCTATGGAGCATCTATGGGGGCATAATCTATGGGGGCATAATCTATGGAGCATCTATGGGGGCATAATCTATGGAGCATCTATGAGGGCACAATCTATGGATTATCTATGGGGGCATAATACATGGGCAGCATATGGGGCACAATCTATGGAGCATCTTGTGGGGCATAATACATGGGGCAGCATATGGGGCATAATATCATTTTCCACCCTAGGCTTATACTCAAGTCGATAAGTTTTCCCATTTTTTTGTGGCAAAATTAGGGGGGTCGGCTTATACTCGAGTATATATGGTATCTATCATCTATCTATATATATATATATATATATAATATATATATATAGCATTATACCCTATGAGGGGGGCAGCATTATCCTCTATGAGGGGGGCTGCTTTATAATCTATGAGGGAGGCTACCCCAACTCCTGCTACATAATTAAGACATGTACTACCTTATATTATACCCTGATATTAGTGTGTTTTACTGCACAATTTGTGGTCTTGTATTTATTTCTATGTAGCTACATAGTGGGCCCCAAGAATGATTTTCTCTGGTGGGCCCAAGGTGTTCCAGTCCGACGCTGCGTACACCCCATCATTCTCAATCTACCCTAACAGTTCAGCAGCTTGGGAGCGATGGAGTTTGATGGAGGGTTATGATCAGAGAAGTAGAGAATGGACTGTATATAAAAGGACTTCACTTAGGGAATGTAATAGGCCGCCCTAAACACATATGTTTTTAGCGAGCGCCTAAAACTGTGCAAGTTGCAGTTAGTCCTAATTTCTTGGGGTACAGCATTCCAGAGGATTGGTGCAACTCATGAGAAGTCTTGGAGTCAGGAGTGGGAGATACGGATTACTGTGGATGTTAGTCGAAAGTCGTTTGCGGAGCGTAACAATCGGGTAGGCTGATAAACAGAAATAGGGGAGAAGATGCATGGGGGTACCGCACTGTGAAGGGCTCTGTGGGTGAGAACAAGCAGTTTAAATTGGATCTTATAATGTATGGGCAGCCAGTGCAATGACTGGCACAGAGTGGAGGCGTCCAAGTAGCAATATAGATGACCCTGGCTGCTGCATTAAGGATGAACTGGAGAGGGGAAAGTCGAGTGAGGGGGAGGACCTCTAACACCTCCTCCATTGCTTCTGCCTCCCACACCTCCTCTAGGGCCTTCACCTGCGTCCTCAACTTCTGCCTTAACCCCTCTACCCCCAAGGGTGGCTTGCACGTTAACGGCTGGGCCATTTTTTACAATTCTGACCACTGTCCCTTTATGAGGTAGTAACTCTGGAATGCTTCCATAGATCCTGGTGATTCTGACATTGTTTTCTTGTGACATATTGTATTTCATGTTACTGGTAACATTTCTTTGATATAACTTGCGTTTATTTCTGAAAAAAACAAATTTGGCGAAAAGTTTGAAAATTTCGCAATTTTTCATCTTTGAATTTTCATGCCTTTAAATCACAGAGATATGTCACACAAAATACTTAATAAGCAACTTTTCCCACATGTCTACTTTACATCAGCACAATTTTGGAACCAAATTTTTTTTTGTTAGGAAGTTACAAAGGTTTAAAGTTAAACAGCAATTTCTCATTTTTACAACACCATTTTTTGGGGGGGACCACATCACATTTGAAGTCACTCTATCTGATAGAACCCCTCAAGGTGCTCAAAACGACATTCAAGAAGTTTATTATCCCTTCAGATGCTTCACTTGAATTTTCTGAATGTTTTTAAAAAAATGAACATATAACGTTTTTCACAAAAAAATTATTTCAGGTCCAATTTTTTTTATTTTCCCAAGGGTAACAGGAGAAATTGGACCCCAAAAGTTATTGTGCAATTTGTCATGAGTAAGCTGATACCCATATGTGGGGGAACCACTGTTTCGGAGCATGGCAGAGCACGGAAGGCAAGGAGCACCGTTTGACTTTTTCAGCGCAAAAGTGGCTGGAATTGAGATCGGATGCCATGTCGCGTTGGGAGAGCCCCTGTTGTGCCTAAACAGTAGAAACCCCCCACAAGTGAACCCATTTTGGAAACTAGACCCCCCAAGAAACTTATCTAGATGTGTGGTGAGAACTTTGAAACCCAAGTGCTTCACAGAAGTTTATAACGTAGAGCCATAAAAATAAAAAATCATATTTTTTTCCACAAAAATATTTTCGCTGACAATTTTTAATTTACCAAAGAGTAATAGAAGAAATTGGACCCCAAAAGTTATTGTGCAATTTTTCCTGAGTACGCTGATACCCCATATGTGGGGGTAAACCACTGTTTTGGCGCATGGCAGAGCTCGGAAGAGAAGGAACGCCGTTTGACTTTTTCAATGCAGAATAATCTGAAATTGAGATCAGACGCCATGTCACGTTTGGAGAGCCCTGATGTGCCTAAACAGTGGAAACCCCCCAATTCTATCTCCAACCCTAACCCCACCACACCCTTAACCCTAATCCAAACCCTAACCATAGCCCTGACCCTAGCCCTAACTCTAGTTTTTGCAAACCACATAGAGCTATAATTTTTCCATATTTTGGCCCACAGAGTCATGTGAGGTCTTGTTTTTTGCGTTTTTATTGGTACCATTGTCTGGCACATGACATTTTTTGATCGCTTTTTATTATTATTTTTGGGAGGCAGAATGAACAAAAACAAGCAATTCATGAATTTCTTTTGTGGGGGGGCCTTTATAACGTTCCGCCTGTGGTAAAATTGATAAAGCGGTTTTATTCTTTGGGTTAGTACGATTACAGCGATACCTCATTTATATAATTTTTTATGTTTTGGCGCTTTTATACAATAAAAACAATCATATATAAAAAATAATTATTTTTGCATTGCTTTATTCTGCGAGATATAACGTCTTAATTTTTTCACTGATGACGCTGTATGGCTGCTCATTTTTTGCAGGACAAGATGACATTTTCAGCAGTACCATGATTATTTACATCCATCTTTTTGATCGCGTGTTATTCCACTTTTTGCTCGGCGTATGATGATAAAGCATTGTTTTTTTTGCATTGTTTTTTTTTTTTAAGGGGGTCATTAAAGGGGTTAACTAGTGGGACAGTTTTATAGGGCGGGTCGTTACAGACGCGTCGATACTAAATATGTGTACTTTTATTGTTTTTTTTATTTACATAAAGAAATGAATTTATTGGGGAATATTTTTTTTTCTTTTAGTTAGGAATTTTTTTTAAATTATTTTTACACATGTTAATTTTTTCTTTTTTACATTTTTACATTGTCCCAGGGTGGGACATCACTATATAGTGTCAGATTGCTGATCTGACACTTTGCACAGCACTGTGTCAGATCAGCGATCTGACAGGCAGTGCAGGAGGCTTCTCAGCTCTCAGCAGGCACTGACAAGCCACCTTGCTGCAGGACCCGGAAGTACCCCGCGGCCATCCTGGATCCAGTGGCCTGCAGTGAGAAGGCCCTTGGAACAGCACGATCATATCGCGTTGTTCTGAGGGTCTTGGGGAAGCATGCATGGAGCCCCCTCCCTGCGCAATGTTTCCCAATGCCACCGGAACACTGCGATCATGTTTGATCGCAGTGTGCCAGGGGTTAAAGTGCCGGTAGCTGTCCGTGACCAATTCTGACACATAGTGCGGGTGTCAGCTGTGAGAATCAGCTGACCCCTGGCTGCGACCTGTTTTGCTCCCCCCTGTGAGCGCGTCTGATCGCATATGACGTACTATCCCCTTCCACAGTCATACGGGCCTGGGTAACCTGGACGGGATAGTACGTCGGATGTCAGAAAGGGGTTAATGAGACACGCTCAAACACTGTTGAGAGAATCCCCTCCACCTCCGTGCTGTGCAGCCAGGGCTAACCGCAATCAGGCACTGTTTAAATTAATATGCCTTAGAAATTACAGTTATACAGATCAAGAGTTGTGCACAGCTATCCATGCCGAGTTTGATCAATGGCTGTCTCCAATGAACCTGGTGCCAGGGAAGGCTGCAAACCTGGTGGTGGCCATACGCCTGGGAAAACTCACACAAATGCTTTGCATGGCTCACATCCTCAACCTAATGGTTCAGCAAATCCTGCACCACTGTCCCAGCCTGGATGCGCTGCTGCAGTAAGCACTGTCGTTGTGTGCTCACTTACACCATTCCACTTAAGTTGGCATAGAGATCTTTCAGCCTACTGGTTAACCGGTTGATATGTAATGTGATGACACTGTGGAATTCAACTCTGCACATGTTGCATAGACTGTGGCAGCAGCGCTAAGACCTGATGCAGTATGACATTTTGCGTAGCCTGGCCCAATGCGGTATGGACGTGGTGCAATTCACATTTATGGAGAGGACACAGATTAAGGACCTCTGCACCCTTCTGCTCGTTTTCAAAATGGCTACTAAGATGGTTAGCGCTGCCGATGCAGGCATCAGTATCACTATTCCGGTCATCTACATGCTTTGTATAGTCTGTGGGGGTGGTCCCAGAGGAAGAGGAGGAAGCAGAATAGGATGCAAAAAGGTTAACAATATCTCTAAGCTCCAGTCTATCATCTCACAGGCGGTTGCCATGGGAGGAACAAATGGAGAAGGACAAGGAGAAGGACGAGGAAGAAGAGGTGATGTACACGCAACAGTTAGGAGATGATGAGGATAATGATTCCCTCTCTGTTGTTCATGCTTGCCAGGAAGGGATGAAAGAAGCAAGCTTGAGTGTTTGCCCCCACCGAGACACTATGGACTTGGATCTCATGAAAGAGACCGAGCCATGAGAACCTTCTTGCAGCACTATCTGAAACATGATTGTTGCCCATATTGTTAGGATTCATAATAGTGCTGACTACTGGGTTGCCAGTCTGTTCGATCCATGATACAAATGTAAATTTTGCCAGTTGCATCCCCCCATGGAAAGGGACGCGCCTATGCTGCAGTATGAAAACATGCTTGAAGATAATCTTGACAGTAGCTTTCCCCAAGACAGCAGTGAAGCACACAGTGTGCATCGCAGTGATAGGCTTCCAACCCTGGGAACATTGCGTCGTCAACGCAAAAACATTAGTATCCTTGTAGCGCTGGAGTCCCGGGTTCCAACCTCACCAAGGACAGCATGTGCAAGGAGTTTGTATGTTCTCCCCATGTTCTTAAGGGTTTCTTCCGAGTACTCATTTGTCTTCCCACACTTAAAAGACGTACTGATATGAAAATCTGAAAAATTATGCAAGAAGAAATTCTAAGTAGGTACACAACCACAAAGTCAGCAGCTGCATCAGGACACTGTTTGGTGTGTAGTGTAGGAATATAAATTTTACTCCAATTCGATTCAAAGCAATTGGACCATTTAAAGTTCTTATTGTTGTCGTTATCCTACTAGAACAATTTAAACATCATATAATACTCTTAAAATCAATAAGTTGCCAATGTGATGCACTGACTAAACTAGTCCTGCAAAAGGGGCAAACAAAAATAAAATGATAGGCTTACCCCTACTATAAACAACTTTCTCACTGGTCAGGATTAAAACAAATTATGTACCCAAATGCTACAAAAATATATTTCAGAAGTATGATTGTTAGGTTCAAGTTCCCACTGCTGCACAAAGGGAGTCTCAAACCGGTCCTGCTGCGATCCCCCATTCATCTCCAGCTGCAGTGGAGCCTGCTCAGCAGAGATGTCAGTCCCAGCATCTTGCCCATTCCAGTATTGTGCAGAGACTTGCTGCTGCCTCTCCTGGATCTGCTATTATAGCCAGTACTGGAGCAGACGTCTTTGGGACGAAGTCCTGCGTTTCCCCTTCTGAGCATGCCCAGGGTAAGATCTCTCATTGGAGATCTGGGGTCACATGTTCAGGTACTGCAGCAGCTCCTATTGGTCCACCAGGAAGGTCATGAAACTACATGTGTTTGGAACAGTTTCTCATTGGTCCTTGTTTCTGGCAGGTCCTATAGCTGTTGCTATAAAAGGGTGGCATGGCTGGGCCGCCATGCGCTAATATCAATCATTATATGCTTAGCGCCAGTGTGGTCATGCGTGTGTGTGGTTAGGGCCCGGCTGAAATAAGCCCCTAGAATACCGACTTAATCGGTGAGGAGTTTGGTATGCTAGCTGGTCAGGGTCGGTGTCCTAGATGCCCTAGATTGCCGGCATAACCGGTGAGGAGTTTGATTGCCGTATTCAAGGCCTGGCGTTCAGACGCCATAGATTGCGGGTGACTCCCGCGAGGACATTAGCGCATGATCACGTTCTATGTTTGCTTAGCTGTTCACTGTGTACCTGGGTGCCTGACAGGACACAGAAGTTTGTCTCAGCGGCTCTGTGACGTAACAGGGTTCGCTTTCAACGCTAGACAGCGCCCTAGCGTGTTTATTTTGCAACTCAGTTGTGTTAAGTGAGTTCGCACACATCGCCATATAGCGCTGCGGCACTCCTTCTAGCGGCTCTGTGGATTAACAGAGTTCGAACATATTGCCACAGCGCGTTACGGCGTTTATTTTGGCGACTCTGCGGGATAACAGAGTTCGCTTCTTGCGCCATTTTACTAGCAGCAGGCTCCGCCTGCACGGTGGACCCCGGGCTGTGAACGCACCTCTCCACATCTTATATTTGGTGCATTCCGCAGACCCTAACATAATATTAGCGCCAGGGTCTGGCTAGTAAAATGGCGGATGAACAGCGTTTACAGCTGTACATCCAGAAGCTGGAGGGTAGGTTGGTGGCTTTTGAGCGCACAACCTCAGCTGTGGATGTTACCGCAGTCGCTGTTCAGGCTGCTAGCGTAGCTGCAGCCAGTTTGTCCTCTGCCACCTCTGTCCCTACATTGTCCCACCTCCGCTTCCAGACAAGTTTGCTGGTGACAGCAAGCAATGTCGGGGATTCGTGAGTCAGTGCTCCATACACCTCGAGCTTCTGGCTGCACATTTCCCCACAGATCGGGCACAAGTGGGCTTTGTGATAGCTCTTCTGTCGGGCAGAGCGTTGGAGTGGGCAACGCCGCTGTGGGAGCGCGACGACCGTGTGATGCGGAGCGCTTCTCGTTTTCTGGAGGCTCTGAAAAAGGTTTTTCTAGGACCTCAGGTCACCCATGATACGGCGCTCAAACTGCTGGCAAGTACCCAGGGTTTGGCTTTGGTCAGCCATTTTGCTGTCCAATTTCGGACTCTGGCCTCGGAATTAGAGTGGCCAGATAAAGTCCTCATTCCCGTGTTCTGGAGAGGACTGGCGGGTCATGTGAAAGATGCCTTGGCTACCAGGGAGATTCCTGCCACACTGGAGAAGCTTATCGCTATTTCCACCCGCGTCGACCTCCGTTTCCACGAGCGGAGGCTGGAACGTGCCCAGTGTAGGCAGAGTGTCCGGTTGGCTCCTACCTTCGCCACCCCTCTGGAGTCGCCTGTTCAGGCGCCCGACCTTCAGGAGGTTGCTCCTGCAGGATCTAAATCTCGGGTCACTCGTCCATCCCCGATTTGTTATATTTTCCAGCAGCAGGGACATTTTGCCAACTGATGTCCACAGTGGCTGAATAAACGGTCACGCCCAGTAACCGTAGGAACAGGGTCACTGGACGCCATGAGTTTTGCCCCTAAAGTGCTCCTCAAGGGGATAATCACCCACGGTTCTACCACCCTACCCGTCAAGCTGTGTGTGGATTCTGGGGCAGAGGGGAATTTTATGTCATCCTCCTTTGCTTCTCGCCACACCATGCCTTTGGTGTTGCTGGCTGAACCAGTATCGGTACGGGTGTTGAACGGAGCAATTCTGTCCTCACAAATCACCCATCAGTCTGTCCCACTCACCTTGTCTATGTCTCCTTCCCATCAGGAGAATATATCATTTTTCATCCTCCCTGAGGGTATAGATGAGGTTTTGTTGGGATTACCCTGGCTCCGCCACCACTCTCCCCATATTGAGTGGTCTTCAGGGAGAATTCTGGGTTGGGGTAATTTATGTAAAGGCAGATGCATTAGGGACAGCGTGCAGGTCAACACCACTGAGATACCCATAGACCTCTCTACTCTTCCCAAGGTCTATTGGTCTTATGCCGATGTTTTCTCGAAGAAGGCTGCGGAGACTCTTCCGCCTCATCGCCCCTATGACTGTCCTATCGACCTCTTGCCTGGAGCTGAGCCTCCTAGAGGAAGGGTTTATCCCCTCTCTCTTCCTGAGACAGAGGCCATGTCCCAATATATTCAGGAGAACTTGGCAAGGGGATTCATTAGGAAGTCGGTGTCACCAGCGGGAGCGGGGTTCTTCTTTGTGCAGAAAAAGAACAGAGAATTACGTCCGTGCATTGATTATAGGGGTCTCAACGCTATCACTGTGAAAAATAAGTATCCTTTGCCACTAATCTCTGAGCTCTTTGACAGGCTTCGGGGAGCAAGGGTATTTACTAAGCTAGACCTGCGGGGTGCGTATAACCTGATTCGCATCCGTGAGGGGGATGAATGGAAGACGGCATTTAACACCAGGGATGGGCATTATGAATATCTGGTAATGCCCTTTGTCCTCTGTAATGCTCCAGCTGTCTTCCAAGACTTTGTGAACGACATCTTCCGGGATATGTTGACCACCTCGGTGGTAGTCTATCTGGATGACATTCTCATCTTTTCTCCAGATATGGCCTCCCACCGGAGAGATGTCTGCAAGGTCTTCGACCTCTTGCGAGCAAATTCCCTATATGCGAAGTTGGAGAAGTGAATGTTTGAGCAGGAGTCTCTACCTTTCCTGGGCTATATCATCTCCACCCAGGGATTGGCTATGGATCCTACCAAACTACAGGCTGTGATGGATTGGCAAGAACCCCACTCCCTTAAGGCGATGCAGCGCTTTATGGGGTTCATTAACTACTATCGCCAATTCATTCCCCACTTCTCTACTTTGGTAGCTCCCTTGGTAGCCCTCACCAAGAAGGGAGCTAATCCCAAGTTGTGGTCAGAGGAGGTCACCAAGGCGTTCTCCTCCATCAAGTCGCATTTCGCCAGTGCTCCCATCTTACATCGCCCCGATGTCGATAAACCGTTTATCTTAGAGGTGGATGCCTCTTCTGTTGGTGCTGGAGCAGTCCTTTTTCAAAAGGAAGCCCAGGGTCAGAAGCATCCCTGCTTCTTCTTTTCCAAGACCTTTACACCAGCAGAGAGGAATTATTCCATCGGGGACAGAGAGTTACTGGCTATGAAGTTGGCCTTCTCCGAGTGGAGACATCTTCTGGAGGGGGCTCGCTTCCCCTTCCAAGTATTCACGGACCACAAGAACTTGGTGTATTTGCAGACAGCCCAGCGGCTAAATTCCCGTCAGGCCAGATGGTGCTTGTTTTTCTCCCGGTTCCATTTCACCCTCCATTTCCTCTCCGGTGAGAAGAACATTCGCGCAGACGCTCTATCCCGCTCCGTGGTGTGCTCTGAGGAGGTGGAGGAGGAGCCTCGGCTTATTGTCCCCACAGAAAGCCTAAGAACGGTGGCTCCGGTTTCGCTTGAGTCTGTGCCTCCGGGCAAGACTTTTGTGCCCACCAATTTGTGACCGGAAGTACTCTCTTGGGCACATTCGTCCAGGGTGGGTGGACATTTTGGGACAAAAAGGACTTCTGAGTTGCTGGCGAGGACATACTGGAGGCCGCAGATGGCCCGTGACGTCAGGGAATACGTTCAGGCGTGCGTCTCCTGCGCCAAGAATAAGTCCCCTCGACAACGGCCAGCTGGGTTACTTTTCCCTTTACCGGTGGCAGACAGGCCTTGGGAGATGGTCGGGATGGATTTTGTGGTGGGCTTACCCAAGTCTCGGGGCTGCACCATCATCTGGGTGATAACCGACCACTTCTCCAAAATGGTGCACTTAGTGCCGTTACCATGGTTACCGTCTGCACGGGCCTCGGCAGCATTATACATTAGGCATATTTTCCGCCTACACGGTATGCCAGACAAAATTGTCAGTGATCGAGGTCCCCAGTTTGCGTCTCGGTTCTGGAGAGAGCTGTGTCGTTTACTCAGCATTGAGTTGAATCTCTCCTCTGCATACCATCCCGAGACAAATGGGTTGGTAGAGGGCCAACTAGACCTTGGTCACATACTTGCGACATTTTGTCTCTGCCAGGCAGGATGACTGGGCATCCTTGCTACCGTGGGCTGAGTTCGCTCTAAATAATGCTGTGGCTGACTCCACCGGACAGACCCCATTCCTCCTGAACTATGGTCAGCATCCGCGGGTACCAGTGCCCATGCCCATGTCTTCCGCCGATTCCAGGGTGGCAGACTGGGCTGCGGAGGCACGGGACATTTGGGACCGCACCCAGGATGCCATTCAGGCCTCCAAAGAGAGGATGAGGTCTTCGGCCGATGCCCATCGGCGCCCCGCTCCTACATTTGCTCCGGGTGACCTAGTGTGGCTTTATGCCCGAAACATCAGGCTACGTATAGAGTCCACCAAGTTGGCACCTCGCTTTTTGGGCCCCTTTAAAGTTCTTGAGCAGGTGAACTCGGTGGTTTACCGCCTAGCCCTTCCGCCTCGCCTTGGTATCACTGACACCTTTCACGTGTCCCTACTGAAACCCGTGGCCATTTCCCGGTTTTCCGAGTCATCTGCCAGTACGTCGGGTTCATCTACCGACGATCATGAGGTGAACGCCATTGTTGGGTGCAAGGTGGTACGAGGCAAAAATTTTATTTGGTGGTTTGGAGGGGTTATGGGCCTGAGGATAGGTCCTGGGAGCCTGCCGAGCATGTTCACGCTCCGCAGCTCATCGCTGCCTTTGAGCGCAGCGAGGCCCAAAGAAGGGGGGCCCTAGGAGGGGGGTAATGTTAGGGTTCGAGTTCCCACTGCTGCACAAGGGGAGTCTCGAACCGGTCCTGCTGCGGTCCCCCCATTCATCTCCGGCCGCAGTGGAGCCTGCTCAGCAGAGATGTCTGTCCCAGCATCTTGCCCATTCCAGTACTGTGCTGAGACTTGCTGCTGCCTCTCCTTGATCTGCTATTATAGCCAGTACTGGAGCAGACGTCTTTGGGACGAAGTCCTGCGTTTCCCCTTCTGAGCATGCCCAGGGTAAGATCTCTCATTGGAGATCTGGGGTCACATGTTCAGGTACTGCAGCAGCTCTTATTGGTCCGCCAGGAAGGTCATGAAACTACATGTGTTTGGAACAGTTTCTCATTGGTCCTTGTTTCTGGCAGGTCCTGTAGCTGTTGCTATAAAAGGGTGGCATGGCTGGGCCGCCATGCGCTAATATCAATCATTATATGCTTAGCGCCAGTGTGGTCATGCGTGTGTGTGGTTAGGGCCCGGCTGAAATAAGCCCCTAGAATACCGACTTAATCGATGAGGAGTTTGGTATGCTAGCTGGTCAGGGTCGGTGTCCTAGATGCCCTAGATTGCCGGCATAACCGGTGAGGAGTTTGATTGCCGTATTCAAGGCCTGGCGTTCAGACGCCATAGATTGCGGAGGACATTAGCGCATGATCACGTTCTATGTTCGCTTAGCTGTTCACTGTGTACCTGGGTGCCTGACAGGACACAGAAGTTTGTCTCAGCGGCTCTGTGACGTAATAGGGTTCGCTTTCAACGCTAGACAGCGCCCTAGCGTGTTTATTTTGCAACTCAGTTGTGTTAAGTGAGTTCGCACACATCGCCATATAGCGCTGCGGCACTCCTTCTAGCGGCTCTGTGGATTAACAGAGTTTGCACATATTGCCACAGCGCGTTACAGCGTTTATTTTGGCGACTCTGCGGGATAACAGAGTTCGCTTTTTGCGCCATTTTACTAGCAGCAGGCTCCGCCTGCACGGTGGACCCCGGGCTGCGAACGCACCTATCCACATCTTATATTTGGTGCGTTCCGCAGACCCTAACAATGATAAAATATGAAACAGATTTGTTCTGCTTCCTTACATCAGAATTTTTTTACTCTTTCAGCAATCCAAAAGATATAAAGTTGAGCACACAACGTTTTAAAGAAGGGATTTAATAGATAGCAGCAGAGTGATAGGCACAGACCAAAGGAAAGAGAAGATTCGTGCCCATAGAGTTATTATGTCATGATGTAGGTTAAAAAGTAACTGCTTGTATATGGAGGTCTAAGGGGTAAGGTTTCTCCTTGTGGAGAGTGACATACCAGCTCTGGCTTGTCAAAGTAAGGCTTATTCGCCGTGCAATGCTCCTCTGGGAAATTTAATATGCAAATTGCCTCTTAAGAGAAAAAGAGGACTTGAACTCTATAGCGCCACCTATTGGAAGTAGCTATCCTACAAGTCACAATCATCCCTTTAACGAGTCTTGTAATATGACTTAGGATAAAAGCCAAATCAGTATCTCAATTTGCAGACACGGTGTTTCGGACTATTGGCCCTCGTCAGTGCAAAGTATGAGATCTGATTTGGCTAGGTGAGAGGCTCTGGACTAAGGTCTAAGGGGTAAGGTTTCTCCTTGTGAACAGTGACATACCAGCCCTACTTTCAAAAGGTGGCACTATAGAGTTCAAGTCCTCTTTTTCTCTTAAGAGGCAATTTGCATATTAAATTTCCCAGAGGAGCATTGCACGGCGAATAAGCCTCCTTACTTTGACAAGCCAGAGCTGGTATGTCACTCTCCACAAGGAGAAACCTTACCCCTTAGACCTCAGTCCAGAGCCTCTCACCTAGCCAAATCAGATCTCATACTTTGCACTGACGATGACCAATAGTCCGAAACACCGTGTCTGCAAATTGAGATACTGATTTGGCTTTTATCCTAAGTCATATTACAAGACTCGTTAAAGGATTGATAGTGACTTGTAGGATCGCTACTTCCAATAGGTGGTGCTATAGAGTTCAAGTCCTCTCTTTCTCTAAAGAGGCAATTTACATATTAAATTTCCCAGAGGAGCATTGCACGGCGAATAAGCCTCCTTACTTTGACAAGCCAGAGCTGGTATGTCACTCTCCACAAGGATAAACCTTACCCCTTAGACCTCAGTCCAGAGCCTCTCACCTAGCCAAATCAGATCTCATACTTTGCACTGACGAGGGCCAATAGTCCGAAACACCGTGTCTGCAAATTGAGATACTGATTTGGCTTTTTTCCTAAGTCGTTGTTAGGGCTGGCGGAACGCACCAAATGAATATAAATAATAGGTGCGTTCGCAGCCCGGGGTCCACCGTGCAGGCAGAGCCTGCTGTGTTACTTCACAGAGTTGCAAACATAGATGCTGTGGCACTATATGGCGGTATAAGCGAACTCGGTTACACCACAGAGTCGCTGAGGTAGAGACGCAGAGATAGAGACTGTGTACTGTTAACTACACAGGGATACACAGATAACTGCTGTGTGGATAGCAGTCCGTGGTCATGCAGTCAGCAATGCAAACAAGCAACTCCTCACCGGAGAAGCCAGTATTCTAGGGGCTTATTTCAGCCAGGCCCTGAACATGTGCATACAAATCTCCTCACCAGAGGTGCCAGTATTCTAGGGGCTTATTTCAGCCGAGCCCTAACCACATGCGTGCATGATCACACTGGCGCAAAGCACATAACACAATTGATACTAGCGCACGGCCGAGCGGCCATGCGCACCTTTTATAGCAGCAGCTACAGGACCTTCCAGAAAAGGACCAATGAGAAACTGTTCCAGAACACAAGCCATTTCAGGACCTTCCTGGCGGACCAATGGGAGTCGCTGCTGTAACCGAGCATGTGACTCCTGATCTCCAATGGGCGATCTTGCCGTGGGCATGCTCAGATGGAGAAACGCAGGACTTAGTCCCAAAGACGTCTGCTCGCCGCTGACCAGTACTGGCTACAATAGCAGAACCTGGAGAGGCAGCAGTAATCCTCTGCACAATGTTAGACTGGGCGAGATGCTGGGACTGACGTCTCTGATGAGCAGAGTCCACTACGGCCGGAGATGGATGGGAGACCACAGCAGGCATGGTTTGAGATTCCCCTTGTGCAGAAGCGGGAACTCGACCCCTAACAGTCGTATTACAAGACTCGTTAAAGGGTTGATTGTGACTTGTAGGATCGCTACTTCCAATAGGTAGAACTATAGAGTTCAAGTCCTCTTTTTCTCTTAAGAGGCAATTTGCATATGTATATGGAGGCTCACTTTAGTGTGTTCTGCTAGAACAGGCAAAAAACTATTGTAGACTTATATTGGTAATAATGCAAACAATGTCCCAGTTCTTAAGGCTCAATCTACAATGAACACAAATGAAGAACGACTCTGGTCATCAATATAACTTTCAGTCTGGATGATGAAGCATAAGAGAAGTGCAGAGGACAAGAGACAAAAATCAAATTTTTAGAAGATGGAGAAGAGTAGATGTGTTTGAAGGTCTATTTATGATGGCAAGCTGCTCTAGCTAAATGAAGTGGTGCCTGAGTGAAACACATTCATATAATCTAATATTGAATACATTTTAGGCATTGTTTTGTTGAGCATTTATGAAAACAGTCCTTTTCCAAAAGAGAGTCACAGTTCTACATAAATGTAATTTGCTTGCCTACCCTTTGACTCAATGCTTTACAAGAGTGCTGAACACAATCTTTTTTAATTTCTGGGAGCTTGGCAGGTATTCTGAATGCGTGTGTCTGTGGGTAAAGTTAAAGCGTTTTTCCACTTTAAGGAAAGCAGACACCTAATAATAATAATAATAATATAACTAAAATAATAAACAGAGAAGGTACTCACCCTCCCCGGGTCCTGCACTGGCTCCTTGCTATTGCTTAGGTCTTGGTGTTTTGGCTGCAGCAGTGACATCACATCGACAGCTGTAGCCAATCAGTGAACTTGGCAGATTGAGCCATGAGCACAGCTGCGTGTACCTCAGCACAGCTACTGAGCTCAATGATTGGCTACAGCAGTGATGCACCCTTTTGACATAATGTCACCAATTTAGCCAAAAAATAGACTCAAAGAGTAATGGAGAGCCGAGCATTGGATGGAATGTTTGCTTTGTTTGTAATTTTCCGCAGTTTTAAAGCATTTGGTTTACACTTTCCTGACAGGAAAACTTCTTTAAGTAATCTTTGCAGTATAGTAGATAATTTGTTACTATTGTACATTTTAAAGTGAACCTGACAGCTAATACATGCTGTCCAATCAGTGGGCAGCTGTCATGGTTGTGTCACCTCCTGATGTGACTCCTGGAAGACCTGGGATCAGAAGGTCAAAACATTTAGATTAGATCGTTGGTCCTCTTTAGGATCCGTTTGGTGTTTACCTTGAATTGGAGTGGATGTACTTTCATTCAGTGCTGAAAGGGTTAAAGACCCTTTATCTTCTGGCTGTGAACTTGGAGCTTGAGTACTCAGCTGCAGCACCTTGTGACCACTCCCTTCCACTATATAAACCCACTGCTTGCTTCATTCCTTGCCAGTTATAGGTCATCTATACTGACCTCTTTGAAGGAGTACTGTCTCTGGATAAGCTGAGTCATTAGTTCCTGTTGCAGCAGTGAAGATTCCTATTGGAGAAGCTAAGGAGTGTTATTTGTTGTGTATTTTCCCATTTTTTGTCCTACTTTCCTTGTGTTGTCTTATTATAGTAGTGAACTGGTCTCTCGCTTGCCTGCACACTAGACGGTAAGTTCAGGGTCAGTGAGGGCTTAGGCATGTGATCGCTCATGTGGGGGAAGGACTCATGTAGGGATGATAGGGAGAGCAGGGATCAGAGTCGCATTTGTGTTAGGAGGTGTCCGTTCTCCCTATCGCCAGGGTCTCCTTGTACATCTTTCCTGGTGTTGCGCCACATGCTGGGAGTCTTCTTGTCCCCAGCGTGACAGCAGCATGTGCCAGACACTGGCTATATGATCTCAGCCAGGTACAGTATGCTTGATACTGACATGCTGCGGCGTTTCAGAGTAAAACATACTTTAAAATTTGCCAGGAATAAAGCTGCATTGCGGAATGGTCAGACAAGCGGGTCTCTGGTAGCTTTTCCTCACCTGCTGTCTTGGACTGACTTGTCTCTGCCTACATATAGACAGAGACCTATCAATCCAAAAGCGGGACTTTTAAAGAGAACCTGTCACATTAGAAAATGCTATTAAACTGCAGATATGGAGTTAATCTGCAGGCTTATAGTGTTCTGAACCTGCCCAGTGCCCGTACTTAGAGCCCTGCTAACAGGAGGAAATTAACTTTATTCCTTCCAGCAGGCTTCGATTTTCAGTCACAGGGGTGGCACTGGCACGGGCTCAGTCACCATTCTACATATAGAGAGCTACGGCTGTAACCACGCCCCCGGCACTTACTGACAGTGACCCCACTGGTGAGTTGCTGTCAGTGAGTGCTGGAGGCTTGGTTACAGCCGTAGCTCTCTGTACACAGAGCGATGACTAAACCAGTGCCGATGCCGTTCCCTTGACTGAAATCCGAATGCTGCCGTGGAGAATAAAATATTTTACCAACTGGCAGCGGGGCTGAAAGTGTGGGAGCTGGGCACGTTCAGAACACTTTTAACCTGCACATTAACCTGATATTTGCAGGTTAATTGTGTTTTTTTCACATGACAGATAACTTTTAAAATATGTTTTTCTCTAAAATTGTCACGATACATTTTTGGATTTGTGGAAGCTCTGGTTCCTCTCAGTTAAAACTTTTTTCCTTTCAGCCCATTGGGGGTTAATGTCAGTTTTTCCCTGCTGGCAATCTCGTGTAATTGCAGTGCTGCTGGGTCAGCTGATGTGGGTGGTGACCACTCCCACCATCTTTTAAAAGGTCACATGATGCATCAGCTGACTGTCGGTGATAGAGCAATCTACAGTGACCAAGCTGGAGTAAAGAGCTCTCTGGGTGCAGTAGTGCTTCTGCTGAGTTTATTTTCCCAGTGTCTTTATACTGCTGTGCTGTGCTTTGCAGCAGAGAAAGCTAAGTTGTTATTTCCCGGTCCGTTTCATGTTTGTTACTGTCCCCTGTGTGGAATTATCTGCAGTGGCTAGGCTAGCACCCTACGCCCGCCAGTGAACTAGCCAGGGCAGTGTTAGGTGACAGCGAGGGACGAAGTATCCTGACGGCGGTGGGGGGAAGGACCCACATAGGGCATTAGGGGAGTGCAGGGATAGGCTCAGGTTTGAGCTCAGGTGGTGACCATCCCTCATTCCCTATTGGTAGAGCCTTCATCTCCCCTTTTCCATCCCGTTGTTTGTGAGTTGTGCCATCCGCTGCCTGACCACACGTTGGGTCGTGTCACACCGTGACATAAATGCCACACCGTTTCAGAGTGAAACATTCCTGTCTGAGTTCATACTGTACATGGATTGGGCATCTTGCATCAGCTGTCAGGTTCATACCTGGCTGAGTTCATACGTGGATTGGGCAGCATTTATCAGCTGTCAGGTTCACATTAACATGGGTAGAAACACTAAACTGATGCAAGCAAGCAGACTTTTCTATTTTCTTTTACTGATGTGATTACCGTATATGTGACTGTGATTTATCACATTTCATAAAAATCATATTTTGTCATTAAACCTCAATGTTAAGACATGAACCCTACACTTGTATACAATATCATCATAAACTTTGAAATAAGTGTTGTATTTCCATGAAATATTTTGTTCAAGTAATGCGTTCACAAGGACTGCTGCACTATGCACCCATTTTATTTTTTAGACTGTAGTATTTAACACATAGGTAAACCGACTACTTGAAAGATTGTGACAAAGGGACATTTATGAAAAACTATGTGAGTTCTTTCCTCATGTAAATCACCCAATTTTCGGTTCCTGGGAACAGGACAATAGTTAATAGGAGCTCATTTAAAATCATGAAGATAGGCTGTGCACCGCTACCACCAGATAAGTAGGACAATCCTTTGGAAATAATGTCTGGGAAAGCGTTGGGTTCAATATGACACAAACCCACAAATCATTTATTCCCCCAGACTCGGGAACATTAGTGTAATGCAGAAAATGCACAAGGGGTCAGGCACAGCAAAATGCTGCTAATATAGAAACGTAATAAAGTCTAATTCAAGAAAAGAGCCTGAGGAAGATGAACCATGCATAGAAGCACAAAGAGATACATGTGTATCGAACATGTGTAACCTTCACACACGCCTCTTATAAATCATAGGGTTGAAATGGACAAGCCATTAATCACTGCTCTCAAATACGGACTTTGATTTATGACTTCTCATGTCAATCATTGTGCAATATTGTACTCCCTCATCTGTGCGAAAAACAGAGCAAATAATTATACAAACCCAAGTTTAGCATGTGTGCCTTCTAAACGCGGCTTTGTGTTGAGTGAAATCTCATTATAAAGGCGTGGAGTTTAAGATTCAGTCTAGAAAAGTTTACAATTAAACAAAGAAACCAACACCAGGAAATACTACGCTGAGAATAAAGTAGATTATGTGCAAAAGTAAGGAAGTTAAATGTTGCTTTCCGATCTACTAACTATATTATTCTTCAGAAAATGTAGATGCCATGAAAAGCTTAGAAAAATGGAAAAGGTTCATCTATGCTAGAGATTGTTTCTAGTGAAGCCACCCTAGCAGATACAGTATGTGTATGACACTCTTATATTATATTTCTAAGAGAAGAGAGAAAGAGAAAGAGAGAGATGATAAATTATGATAGGCATGGCTTTTTTTGTAGTTATCCTCACAAGTCAAATTGCAAAGTGTTCGAATTCACCTGGAACTGAAAATTTCAGTAAATTCGACTCAAACTTGATTCTCTGTAGATCAACTCGCTCATCTCTAATCATGACTTTAATGTATAGCTGGTGAGTTTGAACATTTTGATCATACACAATTATAAGAGAAAAAATGAAAATAAAATAATTATTGCATAACATATCAGGGTAAATCCTAGCAGACTTGGTTCATAACTTGATGCACATGATTTATACATACAAAGGAGATATATCTAATAAAAGTTTTTTTCATCATTTACAGAAAGCTTTCACAGGTTATCGTTATGTTTTATTTTTTAAAGCAGTTTGTAGCTGTGTGATCGTAATGTTGCAATATTTATCATCCTCTCTTGCACCAATTATGGCTAATAAATACTAGAGAACAAGTACAGACTCTATTGTAGTTGAATCATAAGACATCATAAAAATCTTACACAGAAGCCACTGTAGCAGTAAAAGGGTCGGTGGTTAGCACTGCAACCTTGCAGCGCTGGGGTCCTGGGTTCAAATCCCACCAAGGACAACATCTGCAAGGAGTTCGTATGTTCTCCCCGTGTTTGCGTGAGTTTCCTCCATATGCTCCGGTTTCCATCCAAAGACATAATGATAGAGAATTTAGACTGTGATCCTGATAGGGACAACGATGATAATGTCTGTAAAGTGCTGTGGTATTAATGGTGCTACATAAGTAAGAAAAAATAAAAATATATACTTTTAATACATGACCTCCACCATGTTTAAAAGGGAGGTAAAACCTTTATAACATGTTAAGTTTTACTAAATACTTGTAGTTTCCATAAAATAACAATTGTGGAACATATTTTCTTATCACTGTGTGTTGTGTCATTTCAGTGTTATTTTTGTTATAAATATATGAACAATTGACATCTGGGTGGAACCCTTCCTCTTATCTAAAAAGTGTGTCCTTATACATCCTGGTATGGTCTGCACTGATTGAACGGTGTCAGTATGGAGGAATGACTGGTAATATCTGGATGCCAATTTATGCACACATTTCTAGGAGGATTAACCCAGGAGCTGCACAAGACAAAGTTTAAAGAAAAGGTTCTTCAAGACAATTGACAGATACAAGCATTTCATAGTTTTTAAGGTTGAAGGTAGACATACAGCTCTGGCAAAATTAAGAGACCACTACATCAAAACCCTGTCATGGGAAGCCCATTCTCCAGACCTGAACCCCATTGAAAACCTCTGGAATGTGATCAAGAGGAAGATGGATTGTCACAAGCTATCAAACAAAGAAGAACTACTTACATTTTTGAACCAGGAGTGGCATAAGGTCACCCAAAAGCAGTGTGAAAGACTGGTGGAAAGCATGCCAAAACGAATGAAAGCTGTGATTAAAAATCATGGTTATTCCACAAAATATTGATTTCTGAACTCTTCCTGAGTTAAAACATTAGTATTGTTGTTTCTAAATGATTATGAACTTGCTTTCTTAGCATTATATGAGGTCTGCAAGCACTGCATTTTTTTGTTATTTTGACCACTCTCAATTTCTGAAAATAAATACAAAATTTATTGCTTGGAAATTCAGAGACATGTTGTCAGTAGTATATATATATATATATATATATATATATATATATATATATATATATATATCACATCTCTAAAGCATAAGACAGTTTTCAGAAACAGTGTTACTAGTCCTATAGGCATTTCCACACATAGACTAAAATAATGACTTAATAGGGGTGAGTATTTATTCATTGATCCACAAATATAGACACAGAATTTCAACTGATTTTGCATTAATATTAGAGGACTTTTCCTGATTGACCTTAAAAAATATGAACTGCACAAACCAGCTTATAGAATGAATACTTTTTATAGAGTTTTCTTTAATGAAATATAATATTTTATATGTGTTCATTAACCCCTTTCCTACATATGACGTACTATCCATACCACACAGCTAGGTCAATCAATCTGTGGATGAAGGACCACCACATCAAATCCCTGTCATGGCCAGCCCAATCTCTAGACCTGAACCGCATTGAAAACCTTTGGAATGTAATCAAGAGGATGATGGATAGTCACAAGCCATCAAACAAAGTAGAACTGCTTAAATTTTTGTGCCAGAGGCAGTGTGAAAGACTAGTGGAAAGCATGCCAAGATGCATTAAAGCTGTTTTTAAAAATCATGGTTATTCCACAAAATATTGATTTCAGAACTCTTCCTGAGTTAAAACATTAGTATTGTTGTTTCTAAATGATTATGAACTTGTTTATTATTTGAGGTCTGAAAGCACTGTTTTTTTTATTTTGACCATTTTTCTTTGTCAGAAAAAAAATACAAAATTTATTGCTTGGAAATTCGGAGACATGTTGTCAGAAGGTTATAGACTAAATGAACAATTTACATTTTACTCAAAAATATACCTATAAAGAAAAAAATCAGACAAACTGAAAAAAAAAATTTCAAATTGGTCTCTTAATTTTTGCCAGAGCTGTAAGTTCATCCAGATCAATCTGTAGCCTAACCTGTTGATCCAGAGGATGGCAAAAACCCCATGTGGGCAGACATTAACAGCTCCATATTAGGGGAAAAATTCCTTCTCAATTCAACCTATGGCAATCAGACTAGTTCCCTGGATCAATGTCTAATTAAAGAATCTAGTTCCCATCATCAATAATATTATATTTCTCAAAAAAGGCATCCAGGAACTTTTGCAGTGAATCAACCATTACATCATGTGGCCAAGAGTTCCATAGTCTCACTACTCTTACAGTAGAGAATCTGCGTCTGTGATTATGAGTCAACCTTATTTTCTCTAGATGTAGAGTATGCCCCCTTTAGTACACATAGAAGCGTCAAGATTACCGATGGTTATCCTTTGAGTTGGAACTCACGTGTATAGATAGCAACTAATAAAATACATCTGAATAGAAACATTAAAATTTACTTTTTTGGCTTCACTCTTATAGGTTACTGTTATGAATGTGCTAGAGATGGTTTCTGAGCAGAGGCTCCCTCTGGTGGTTACAGACAGTACTGAACCTTTCAGCGAGGAATGGCAATCAGGGATCACTGACTGGTCTGATATAAGGGAGGTTCCCTCCCATGATGGTTGCCGGTGATCAATTGTTCTTGTCTCAATTGTGGTTCCTGGTTCATTTGGAAGTTTGCTGAGTCTTGCTTGCATCTTCTGCTTTCAGATAAGATATTTTCTGCTTTTATTTTTGTGCTTGCTTTTTGCATAGTTCCCTGCACTTCTGTGGAGGTCAGCTGGGTCCCCTCCTGGGGGCCTGTGCTCCTCACAGTTTATCTGAAGCCACTGTTATTTGTTCATTTGCTTTTTCCTGTTTTTTCAGTGGCTGCGGCTTAGTTTTGTTACACCAGAGATCTGATTTAGGTGGTAGAGATCGTGTGATCTCAGGTGTTTTTGCAATCAGAAGAGTTGGTATTTTTTAGGGTTTTTTTTTGGATTGCAGTGAGAATCTTTTCCTGTACTTTTCTGTCTAGCCATATTGGGCCCCAGCGTTTGCTCATTCTATTTTCTGTCTGTGTCCGTGCTTCTTCTTGTCTAACCGCCATTACATGTTTGGGGGCTTCCTATTTTCTTTGGGGATCTGCTCCGGGGCAGATAGCTTTCCTCTTTCTGCCTTTAGGTGTAGTTATCTCTCAGGCTGTGACACGGCGTCTAGGATCAACGTAGGAACGCTCCACGGCTACCTCTAGTTGTGTGGTTAGTTCAGTTTACTGCAATTCAATAGGTTCCAGCCTCTCTGGTGTATTGCCATATTTGCTTTTTCTCCTCAGCTACCAAAACACAACATGTTACTGTTTGAACATGATATATCCATCAGCTTTTAAAAATGTCGCCAACCAAAATAATTTCCTTAAGGAAGACATGTCCTTGATAGCGAAACATTTAGGATAAACTACAGTACAGACCAAAAGTTTGGACACATCTTCTCATTCAAAGATTTTTCTTTATTTTCATGACTATGAAAATTGTACATTCACACTGAAGGCATCAAAAGTATGAATTAACACATGTGGAATTATACATTACACTTTACAAAAAAGTGTGAAACAACTGAAATTATGTCTTATATTCTAGGTTCTTCAAAGTATCCACCTTTTGCTTTGATGACTGCTTTGCACACTCTTGGCATTCTCTTGATGAGCTTCAAGAGGTAGTCACCTTAGAATATAAGACATATTTTCAGTTGTTTCACACTTTTTTGTTAAGTATATAATTCCACATGTGTTAATTCATAGTTTTGATGCCTTCAGTGTGAATAAACAATTTTCATAGTCATGAAAATACAGAAAAATCTTTGAATAAGAAGGTGTGTCCAAACTTTTGGTCTGTACTGTATATATCCATTTTTAACATATATAGGTCCCCATAGTCTCCAATGAAACTGCTTCCCTAGTGGTGAAACTTTAAGGATTATGGAATAGGTAGATTGTCAAGAAGGCTCATCTTTCATCTAAAAATGCGTTTCTGTAGCTTAAAAGCATTGCAGTGATAACAAGAGAAGCGTGACATTGTACGTTCCAGCAAAAATAAAAAGATGTTCTTAAAAAAAGAAAAAAAATATATCAGAACAGATGATGTCATTAATAAACTCCAGAATTTTTGCACTCTGAATTTTACAGGCGCATTTTCCATTGTAATGTGATGAAATGACCTTCAGCTGTAACAGAAGATTTGTCTGAAGCTCAAAAAGCTGCCGTTCGATCTCGGCTGATGATTTGCTAAGAGTCCCGAAAGCTGGGGGGAAGTTGTGAAGATAATAAACAGCTTTTGACCCTGATGCCAAATTCAGAATAACCGAGATGTGTCACTATTGCTTTATATCAGCATTTATAAGATATCTCGCAGTATTACAAGGAATGCATGCTTCCAGTCAAGTTATACATATTTCCCTTATACTTTTTTAGATTCCTAGAAGTAATAGTTATTTTCTCAGAAATATATTACTCAAGGTCACTTAGTTGCTCTAAGCTGATGGCGGTGTGGGCAGGAAGACCGCCTGAGATGTGTGCGAGATACAAAAACAATATATTGCCTGAAACTTCTCATTTTATTTTAGCTGTTTTTACTCCATGCCTCTATACAGAAACTTTTACATTTATGTGACAAAACTGTTCCAACATTCAAAGAAAAATAGAAAAAAAGCATATAAAACAATAAAATAAAATAAAGAAAAAAACTAAGACTAAAAAATAAGGACTTTTTGGTAGCAGAAATCTATTAATGTTTCACGTCAAATTCTGTACTGTGATGTGGTAGATTTCTGGTAGCTGGGTTACATTTATTACCAAATCTACGATATATGGTAAAAGCAAGTAAAGGAATGAATCGTCTAGAAAAAAAGAAAAGCATTTGAAGAGAAGAAGAAGAAGAAAAAAATAAAACAAGCATTTTCTCCATGGTAGCAAAGACTTTAAAAGAAGACATTTTCCAATTAACTACTTTCTATTTCGACACACAATCCCTTTGTGTGTTCATACAAAGGCGGCAATAGTATATATCTACACATAGACGTATATTTGCCTTTGTGCGCTACTGTTGGGATACATTAAATAAGAGTTTAACAAAGTATCTTGTTTTTGGCAATGTCTCAGTAATAATGGCTGTAGGCGGCTGAGCTAAGGAATAGTTTCTGCTCGTACTGAACATAGTATCACAAGTGGATCTCTTTCCGTGGCTTTGTTGCTTGTCTCCTTCTAGGCCGAGTTCACGTCACCCTGTATTTTAATAGTTTGGACAAGAAATTTTCTATTTCGGTACATAAAGCTGATAATTTATTTTTATTTTATAAATTGTAGAAAAAGCTATGTATCAGTAGCATGACACTATTACCAGATGTCCCTAAGCGTAGCCGAATACAAAGAACTTGTATGATAGAACATATATGAAGCAATCAACGCTGCCTACTATAAGTCTAACCTGTATTACATTTTACTGTTACATTGGATCTGTAAATACAGTATTCGGAGTAATTCAGGGCCACCTCCAGGTAGAGATAGTACTTGGGTTGCCAACCGTCCAGAAATTCCTGGAAAGTCTGTAAAAATAGGGCACTTTCTTCCCCTTTCCGTAAAAAAATTTGATGCTTTGTTATTTTTTTAAGTTTGAGAGACTTATGTAGATTTTTATGACAGTATTTATCACCCTTTAACAGTCAATGTTGAATGCAGATGTCTTCATATAGGATTTATGGGCCGGAGAGCTAGATCACTTATAATCATAATGATTTATTATGGTCTTCTAATGTGTCTGTAAAAAACAGTTGCCTATTTCGTGATTTTTTTGAGAAGTTGTTCAGAAAAGCTAAAAAATCAAGTTGGCAACCCTGGATAGTACAATTTGTCTTCCCATTATGGTTAAGCTTGCCATTATATTAAGATTTGCCAGATTGATTATGTCTACTGAATAGTAGACAAAAAATGAACCAGATCTTAATAATAACTTCTTTCACTTTTTAAAGGAAACCTTTATCGTCAACTGTTTAGCAAATAATAAAGTCATAACTTTAACACCTTAACTGTGATACGTTTTGTGTCATTGAAGATTCCACCAGTTGATGACTGCAAAAAAGGGTCGATATTATTTCATGCAGACTGTGACTTTGTACCAGAATCTGAGGAGATGACTCCAGTGTCAAGAAATGTTGCCATCTGGTTAAAAAATGCCTCCCCCAACAGCGTATTATGTATTCTTAGCTTAGCATGGAGCTGGGGCAGGTCAGGCTCTCAATCCCGGGAATGCAGAATGTGCCCCTCCATTCTTAGTCTTTGAAGTTCAGACTGATATCTGACAGATAGATCCCCATCAGTGCTTTTTCCCTTTTAGCTTACAATCTATGTTTCCAAAGTGGAGATCATGCCACCTTCACCAAGTTGTAACCCTCATTTAGGTTCTTACCAAGAACCCCAGTTCTGCCAGGCAATGGTGCTAAACTCTAAGGCTGGACCTTACATGACATGCATTTCATATTTACCTTTTTGTATCCCCCCAATTTCCTCATAGATTGTAAGCTTGTGAGCAGGACCCTCACTCTTCTTGATATGTGTGGAACTAAGTGTTACTCTGTAATGTCTGATATTGTCTGAACAAGTCCCCTCTGAATTGTAAAGTGCCTCGGAATATGATGGTGCTATAGAAATAAAAATAATTTATTATTATTATTATTATTATTAAGGCACCATGCTACTTTACAATTTCTGTTAACTAAACCCATTTTGCTAGACCCTTTACAAAACTATTGCAGTGGGTGTAAATGTGACTTTTATCTTCACTTTTAAAGCACAATTTGCAACATAAATCTGCTGTTTTGCTTAGAAACTCTCCCTTCTAATGTATGATGTATTACCTTTTTCTTGCTAGACCCCATGAGCTGCCTGATGCACCTGCTGCTCCTTATAAGTACAGGATAAAAACGAGATGATTTAATAATTTAAACAATAATTTGTCAGCCCGCGTAGAGCCACAGCCATCGAATTCCTCATCAATGACATTATGACACCTCACAAGGTGACATCCATACTTGACACACTGGATAAACTATGCTGCTGATTGTGGGTTAACGGGTCTCACAAGCTTTTTTATTCAGGGAAAGAACTGTATCTCCTGTCTGCATGCCGCATCTGTCACTAAAGTTTGATATAATTATATCACAGATATAATGAAGAATGGCAGCACTCCCTTTTCAAAAAAGTTAAAAAAAAAATACTTTTTTCCCAGCCCATGTGCAAAATGTTTCGGAACTGGCAAAAACCTTTTTCAAGTGGGAAAAAAAGGCTCATTAAAAAAGGCTCATTGCCGAAGCCGAAATGTTTTTGTTTTAACATGGGCTTTAAATAAATACAATTTCACTTTTTTGTAATGGGAGTGCTGCCATTCTTCATTGTTTGTATTTATAGTCTAGCTGTCCAAACTGTGAGGCTTGCACCCGCACTATCTGTCTATCTATCTATCTAGAAAAAAACTGAGCAGAGAGCAGCACCTGAACAATGGCAATAGGTGGGTGCAAGGCTTCACACGTACATACCAGCCTTATATTAGAAAAATCAAGGAAGCAGCACACCATCATTTTAGTGCAAACAAAGCTATTTTAATAGCCCATTGGCGTGCGACGTTTCGGCTCTGTGTGTGAGCCTTTCTCAAGGCTTGAAAAAGGGTCAGACACAGAGCCGAAATATCGTGCAGAAATCGGCTATTAAAATAGCTTTTTTTTGCACTAAAATGTTGGTGTGCTGCTTCCTTGATTTTTCTAACATCTATCTAGTACCTATCTATCTATCTATCTATCTATCTATCTATCTATCTATCTATCTATCTATCATCTATCTAGTATCTATTCTACTTACTATCTATCTATTAGTTCTATCTATCTATCTATCTATCTATCTAATCTATCTATCATTATCTATTATCTATCTATCTATATCTATCATCTATCTGTTATCTATCTATCTAGCTATCTATTATCTATCTATTATCTATGTATACTATCTATCTATTATCTATCTATCTATATCTATCATCTATCTATTATCTATCTATCTATCTATCTATCATCTATCTATCTATCTATCTAGTATCTTTATCTATCTATCTAGCTATCTATTATCTATCTATCTATCTATTATCTATCTATCTATCTATCTATCTATCTATCTAGTATCTATATCATCTATCTATCTAGTATCTATCATCTATCTATCTATCTATCTAATCTATCATCTATCTATCTAGTATCTATCTATCTATCTATCTATCTATCTATCTATCTATTCTATATCTATCTATCTATCTATTATCTATCTATCTAGCTATCTATTATCTATCTATTATCTATTATTATATCTATCTATCTATCTATCTATTTATCTATCTATCTATCTAATCTATATCTATCTATCTAGTATCTATCATCTATCTATCTAGTATCTATCTATCTATCTATCTATCTATCTATCTATCTATCTATCTATCTATCTAGTATCTATCATCTATCTAGTATCTATCTATCTATCTATCTATCTGTTATCTATCTATCTAGCTATCTATTATATATCTATCTATCTAGTATCTATCTATCTAGCTATCTATTATCTATCTATTATCTATTTATTAATCTATCTATCTATCTATCATCTATCTATCTAGTATCTATCTATCTATCTATCTATCTATCTATCTATCTATCTATCTATCTATCTATAGTATCTATCATCTATCTGTTATCTATCTATCTAGTATCTATCTATCTATCTATCTATCTATCTATCTATCTATCTATCTATCTATCTATCTATCTAGTATCTATCATCTATCTATCTAGTATCTATCTATCTATCTATCTATCTATCTATCTATCTATCTATCTATCTAGTATCTATCATCTATCTAGTATCTATCTATCTATCTATCTGTTATCTATCTATCTAGCTATCTATTATATATCTATCTATCTAGTATCTATCTATCTATCTATCTATCTATCTATCTATCTATCTATCATCTATCTATCTAGTATCTATCTATCTATCTATCTATCTATCTATCTATCTATCTATCTAGTATCTATCATCTATCTGTTATCTATCTATCTAGCTATCTATTATCTATCTATTATCTATCTATCTATCTATCTATCTATCTATCTATCTATCTATCTATCTAGTATCTATCATCTATCTATCTAGTATCTATCTATCTATCTATCTATCTAGTATCTATCATCTATCTATCTAGTATCTATTCTATCTATCTATCTATCTATCTATCTATCTAATCTATCTATCTATTCTATCTATCTATCTATCTAGTATCTATCATCTATCTAGTATCCATCTAGCTATCAGTTATCTATCTATCTATCTATCTATCTATATATTATCTATTATCTATCTATCTATCATACAGAAACTGACAGCACTTCCATTTGATCACAGTGGAAAGCTCATGATTGATTCCCTGCCAAAATGTTCAAAGTTTCAGCTCTGAGAGTGAGTTTCTCTCAGCTCATTCTAAGAGGCGAAACCTTGTACTCAGTGGCATGGAAAGAATCATCAGCTTTTCCGCATTGTCATATGGAAGTGCTGTCTGATTTTGTTCTTTATGTTTGGGGTCCGGTGGTTTGTGGATCTAAGTTTCGCAGCTTATTTTGGATGACAGCGCCTTTTTATGATCTTTTTTTCTTTTTCTTCTATTATATTTATTTCTCAATATGGTTCCAGCAGTGATTAGGACATACAAAGCATTGACTTTTCTTACCTAGTCCAAAATATATCAATGAATAGATATTTCTGCTTTTAGAAACCTTTTAAATGACAAATACCATATATTCATGTTCATACAATATATAGCATTTTTTGTTTGTTTCCTCTCTTATCTTTTGTAGTGATAACACTCACTCTGCTTTCCTGACACAAAATTCTGTTACATTCACATTTCTTGACTCAGACTGAGATCTCCAGTTTGAGATGCTGTAAACTAAGTGTTCTCCACAAGCTGCCCCGACGCTCCTCATACATGGAGATTGGTTTTAAAATATGCTAAGCAAAATGCAAAGTAGCTTAAAAATTATATAAAATTCAAAGATCTTTTCATTTTTTGAGCGAGCAAGGTAATGAAAGAAATAGTTAAAATATTCTAACAAATAAAATCCATTTTTCTGCTTTGCAAAGACATTGTAACAGGGCTGTAATTTTCTGTCTCTTCTGTATAGAACAACGTGCCTGAATTGCACCTTTGCTGGATGCTGATATTAAAAGTCCAGCTGATATTGTGTCATGGGAATAGTGTGACCGCTACTGAAATGAATGAATGGCATTTACATGTGTCAAAAACTTACACAAATAGATAGATAGATAGATAGATAGATAATAGATAGATAGATGATAGATAGATAGATAGATAGATAGATAGATAATAAATAAATATATAGATAATTAATATATAGATAGACATTAGATAAATATATAGATATAGATAGATATACATAGATAATAGAAAATAGATAGATAATAGCGATAGATAGAATAGATAGATAGTAGATAGATAGACATGAGATAGCTAGATAGACAAATAGATAATAGATAATAGCGATAGAGATAGATATATAATAGATAGATAGCTAGAAAGATAAATACTGTAGATAAATAATAGTTAGATAAAAAAAAAGTTAAATACTAGATAAATAATAGATAGATGGATATTACATGATAAGTAATAGATATTGGATAGATGAAAGATGGATGATATATAGATAGATAATAGAGAGATAGATGATAGATAGATAGATCAATAGATAGATAATTCACTATGCTTTGGTAATTTCCAATAGATTAAAGCTTTTTTTTCTTTGTTTTATTTACATATTTTTGCTTTTTTATATTTTCTTTGCACAAAAGAAACAATTTTACATTAACGTTCTTGAAGCATTTGAATAAAGCAAATAACAAGTAACAAATGCCATAAAGTTTAAACAAAATGAATGTAATGAATGTACGGAAAATATCTGAATGTCTAGAAAATTCGGTGAATCCGTTTGGAAAATGAAAAACCGCTATCCTCTATATTCATAGAAACTGTAGACATTTAGTGTATTATACGTAAAACATGCTATAATATACCGTGAGGAATGCTAAAACACTGCAAAAATAGCAAATGTTATTTCTGCTTCATGTTAGACCTTCTAAAACGTTTGTATACTATCTACTTTTAAAACAAGATGACACCTGAAAATATAAGCAGCCCTTACTCTCTCGATGTCAAACATTAAATGACAAAATTATTAAAAATCCAAATAAATGAGACTAGATCATGTGATTGTGCTTTTTTTTCTTTATTTAAACCATGGGAGATAATATTTAAATTTGATAGCGTTAAAAAAAAAAAAAAATCAGAAAAATAAATATCTGCCATCAAGGAGTAAAACCTTCTCGTTTTTGTTGATTTAGTTCTCTCTTAAGCTGGCTATTGCATTTCAGCGAGATGACAGAGAGCTGGATTAGCAAGGTTCGAACAGTCCTCACTATGAGCAGTAATCTATAAAACTCTTCAAAGAGCGCTAAGATATCAAGGAGCCTTTTATGCAGCTAACAGTGCCCCCCATGCTCGCTTGTGTTCACACTTAAGCACTCCAGCATGGACGAGGCTCTGCAGTCAGCACAGATCACTGACTGCAGCAGGAAAGGTGGAGACTTCATCTGGTTGTCATTTATTTAGAATATGCACCCCCCACCTTTTATTTTTTGGGATAATGAACATATAATCTGGCATTAAAACTCATTTCGACCCTGTTCTCAAAACGCGATCTCTTAATTGTGCTCCATATGTGTCCCCATGAACATGCGGGGCTCAGTCTTTCACTGTGTTCCAGGTATCTCAGATGAAAATGTCGCCGTGAAACGTATTGTCATCCAGACAATGTCTACACCCGCTGCGAGGAGTTACATAAAATGGCTCTATCAAGGGCAGCATTCCATCTTTTGTATAGTGTCAGTCTCCACCACAATACATTTCATTAGATGGAAGTTCCTGCTTTGCTTGTGATCTTTCATCTCTTGAATATAATCATCTACAATGGAATGTTTAAAGTGCGGGGAAGTGATACCTAAAAGAAAAAAAATGTCTCCATCTCCCTCTTATTCCAATCTCATGACAAAAAATCTTAAAAAGGGGGGGTCAAGCAGGTGCTGTGTAAGAAAGGCATTTTAATGTTCCATTTTTGGGAGCAGGAAGAGAAGGTGACTTGGCTGTCTCAAGGCTACAGAATATAATAAGGTGCTTTTTCAATAGGCAGTTTTAAAGCAAGGCCAGAAAATGCTTTCTAGGGCTAACAATACCCACGCTTTTAAAAAAAAAATATCCGATACACAAAACCTCTTTTTGCTGAAACGATTTCTTTTTGTCGTGAAAAATATACCGAAGGGAAAAGAAGAAAATGACAGAAGTTTAATGGTTCCCTTAAAAAACATCTAGCATTACAGGGATTTTAAATGCGATGATATGATAGGTCAGCCAGGTGGATTGTGATCTTGTTTAGAATATTTCATTATTTAATTCTGGCAATATGTTTAGGATTCGAGGGAAGCAGCCATTATACTACATCTCGTTCCTTCCAGACTCCTGTCATTTTTACACTAAAGATTTTACATCCCCCCCCCCGTCCCCTCTCACAGCATGCAGTTCATCAGAGAGAATCCAGAAAGCAATCGAGAAGTGGAATATTCCCAGAAACTGCTGTCCTTATGTTACTCCAGATTAGGTAGCTCCATTCAATTATTTTTTTTAATATCTATATATATATATTTTTGTACTGGTTAAATAGTTGTCGGATGGTTCGCACTTTCCCGCCGCTTCCACTTCATACAGACAAAAATAGGACAGTCTCCAAAGACCTAGAACTCTTGTCTATGGAGCTTTGTATATTAAAGATGAAAAATAAATGGATTACAAGAGACTCTATTAAGTAATAGGTGGCATAGCTTGTTAATAGCTGGTGAAGATTAAAGAACTTTCTTTAAAGAGCCCCTTTCATGAGAAATAACTTGTGTGTTAATGAAAGAACGTACCGTACTCGGAAATTAAGAAGAAACCTACATTTTCTCAGGTGTACTCAGTAAGACAGCTTTGTAGTATCAGCTTACAGAAATTAGCTTTAGAATTACCCCAATTTAATAGATTTATCAAGGGAGGCTGTGTATAGTATATAGTGCTGAAGTTGCTGGCCCTTTAAAATAACTCTTTACAATGTCAAACATTTAAAATTTCGAATGAAAGAATATTAATATTAAGACAAATTAGGATTTATGTAAAAAAAAATCTATATGTTGATGTTTTGATTTTTATGTTTTTTTTTTATTGCTTATGTTTTTGTACACACTCTTTTGCAGAGAACTAGTGTATCAAGCTACCGTCTCAGCGCCTCTAAGAAGTCACTAATATAGGCCAGAGGTTCCAGAGAAAATCTATCAAATTTGATTTTTTCAAGGAGAAAGGATTTTTTTCCACTGCGCATATTGTGGAAGAAATGTAAACGGTCCCAAATATCAAATAATGTATCTATTTATACATGCAAAGTACAGTGGAAAAATATATTTGTAAAGAAAGATATGAAGGTAGATGATAGATAGATAGATAGATAGATAGATAGATGATAGATAGATAGATATAGATAGATAATAGATAGAAAGATAGAAAGATGATAGATAGATAGATAGATAGATAGATAGAAGATAGATAAGATAGATAGATAAGATAGATAGATAGATAGATAGATAGATAGATAGATAGATAGATAGATAGATAGATAGATAGATAGATAAGATAGATAGATAGATAGATAGATAGATAGATAGATATAGATAGATAGATAGATAGATAGATAGATAGATAGATGATAGATAGATAGATAGATAGATAATAGATAGAGATAGATAGATAGATAGATAGATAGATAGATAGAGTAGATAGATGATATAGATGATAGATAGATAGATGATAGATAGATAGATAGATAGATAGATGATAGATAAATAGATAGATAGATAGATAGATAGATAGATAGATGATAGATAATAGATAAGATAGATGATAGATAGATAGATAGATAATAGATAGATAGATGGTAGATAGATAGATAGATAGATAGATAGATAGATAATAGATAGATGATAGATAGATAGATAGATAGATAGATAGATAGATAGATAGATAATAGATAGATAGATGATGGATAGATAGATAGATAGATAGATAGATAGATAGATAGATGATAGATAGATAGATAGATATAGATAGATGATAGATAAATAGATAGATAGATAATAGATAGACAGATAGATAGATTGATCGATAGATAATAGATAGATTGATAATAGATAGATAGATGATAGATAGATAGATAATAGATAGATAGATGGTAGATAGATAGATAGATAGATAATAGATAGATAGATGGTAGATAGATAGATAGATAGATAGATAATAGATAGATAGATAATAGATAGATAGATAATAGATAGATAGATGATAGATAGATGAATAGATAGATAGATAAATAGATAGATAGATAATAGATAGATAGATGGTAGATAGATAGATAATAGATGATAGATAGATAGATAGATAGATGATAGATAGATAGATAATAGATAGATGATAGATAAATAGATAGATAGATAATAGATAGATAGATAGATAGATAGATGATAGATAGATAGATGATAGATAGATAGATAGATAGATAGATAGATGATAGATAGATAGATAATAGATAGATGATAGATAAATAGATAGATAATAGATAGATAGATAGATAGATAGATGATAGATAGATGATAGATGATAGATAAATAGATAGATAGATAGATAGATAGATAGATAGATAGATAGATAGATAGATAGATAGATAGATAGATAGATCCATCCTGTCTGGCCTATGCTTCAACTGGTGGGTTCAGTCCCTCTGCCTTGTTCACATTTGTGTCACTTGACAAGTGGAAAGGTTTTTAATATTAGAGTAGGACTGTCCCACAAAGGGTTGCCTTGACGTGGCGGGATGGCTTGTACATTCTTTTGATCAAAATTATGTTTACTAAATACCCTTATTATTATTACTACCTTCATGCATTTTTTGCAAAAAAAAAAAAAAGTATTTTATTTTAGGATATTTGCTTTTTTTGTGCCTGTTTTCTGTGTAATGGTTATGTGTTAATATGCATTTACATTTTGCATACACATCAACTTACTTTTTCAGTTCAGAGATAGATAGATAGATAGATAGATAGATAGATAGAAAATCAAAGAAGCCGCATATCATCATTTTAGTGCAAAAAAAGCTATTTTAATAGCCAATTTGTGCGCGATGTTTCGGCTCTGTGTGTGAGCCTTTCTCAAGCAGTATACAAGTGCACATTCAGTATATTTAAAGTATGCAGTGAATTCTGAATGTGCACTTGTATACTGCTTGAGAAAGGCTCACACACAGAGCCGAAACATTGCGCACAAATTGTTTTTTGATTTTTCTAATATAAGGACTGGTATGTACGTGTGAAGCCTTGCACCCACCTATTGCCATTGTTCAGGAGCTGCTCTCTGCTCATTTTTTTTCTAGATAGATAGATTTTTATCTCTCCTGTGTTTTTTGTAGATATGTAGATAAATACATGGAGAGATAACATATAGCTAGCTAGTTAGATAGATTAGATAGATAAACAAAAAAAGAGTTTAGAAAAGGTTTTCATCTTGAACCAAAACGTCGCCATTTTGGGCTATTAAATCACACTTTTCTTTTATTTTCCAATTTGTGTCCTGCCACTGTTTTTTGCCTTTATATTGGAGCAACAGTAATTGCCTGGGAGACCTGGCACCCATGTTTTTCCTTGCTGGTGCTGCTTCCATTTCTTTTTTTTTGATGGATAGATAGATAGATAATAGATAGCTGTTTCTTTTTTTTCATGTTTTTTTATAGATATGTAGATAAATACATGAATAGATATATAATCTTTAGATAGATATACAGATTTTTCTTCTCCTTTTTATAGATTGACATGTAGATAGACCGATAGATATTTTACATTTCCTATTACTATGCATATAGTTGAATGTATACACATATTAGATTGCTGTGTATGCTATCTGTAGTCATCATCCACAGGACCATGTCAAATCATTCATTTAAGGATGAAGGAAAGGGGTTTATGCTCATTAAAAATGATTTTTCTCATTAATTAGAAACATCTGCCTCGTGAAAAGGTGGCCGCAGTTTGTCACAGAGGTAGCAGGATTTGATAAAACCTCTTTTGTCGCAGCTTGAATGAAAATTTAACCTGCTACCAGCTGAACTTTTTCTTCGGATTTGTAGGGTGGACTAATGAGTTTAGGTACTTTTTTTTAACTGAAACAGTTAAAAGAAGTGTGTGATTTTTTTTTTATTAAAGGCAGATGGTATCTATTACTAAATCCAATGTGTGGCTGTAAGTTTTATTTCTATTTTTCCATTTAATTCTATTAACTAGCTATTTTCAGTTTGTTACATCAAAAGACAGTCGTAGCTGAGATGAGTTTGTCGCTTGGCATAAGTCATTGTGATATCATATGTGAATTAGCATAGGAATTCAGGTAATCCTTACGGTATGAAAATCAATAGTAACAGGTTTGGCTCTGCTGCATCCATAGATCTGGAGTATGCTCATCACAATAATGTCCTGTTTGTTTAGGCACTGGTATAATTCTATATTGTGTCATGTCGCCTTTGGAGTAAATGAACATCTGGGAGGTGGTGTAAGGGCAGAGGACAGCTCCTGACTGCCCCTCGCTCTGACCCAGTGTCAGGTCCACTCATGGTAACCACACTTCCAAGTGTAGACGAGACTGATCTAGAGCTGCCACCCAGAGAATATAGTGAGACCTCAATGTGTCTCCAGTCTTCTTGTCTGACACCTGTCAGATGAATAGACAGAGATGCCCTTATCAATTACCGAGGATCAGTGGCACCTCTGTCATATCCTGGTGACAAGCATGTCTTCCATATTTAGATTAACCCAAGAGCTTCTGCAAAGAAAAGAACCCCCTGTGTCTGACTGCAGCTGTTGCACTCTTCAGGAGTGGAGTTGACTTCCTATAGGAATACAAATAAGAAAGTCGAAAATTTATGTATCATCCATATTGCATCCATCAATCTAAGCTTCATTGTATGGAAATGTCCTTTATACTCTGTCTGTCTATCCGTCCACATGACCTATGAGCTTTAAAGGGGTTGTCCACTGCTAGGACCACCCCTTCTTAAACAAAATGTTCGGCCTCAATAAAATAATAAAGCCTGTACTCACTTCCCGTGTCAGCACTCGCTCTCCCCGGGGCTGTGATGTCGTGTTGTGACACGTGATGCCGACGCCCAATCAGCGCTGGCGTCACTGTCTCCGCCTTTGGACAAACTGAACATGAAGTGGAAGCTGGGGATCAGCTGCAGCCCGGACTTCATCTTCGTGTTCAGTTGGTCTGAAGGCGGAGACAGTGACGCCAGCGCTGATTGGGCGCCAGGAATCACGTGTCATTCCACCGCATCACAGCCCTGAGACCACGAGTACCGACACCATTGGAACGGGAGGTGAGTATAGGGTTTATTATTTTATCAGGGCCTAACATTTAGTTTAAGAAGGAATTGTCCTAGTAGTGGACAACCCCTTTAAGGGGGATTTCAAATGGATTTTTTTTCCCCTCAAATGACTTAAAATGGATTAAAAAAAATTGTTCACCCTCACCGATGCCCCTGATGTCCCATAGCTGCTGTTATGACACTAACCCTGTCCCTGCTGACCTCAATTTCCTAGTCCTATCTCAACAAACAAGAAAAACCCTAAAAAATGCCTGCTAAACCAATCACTGCCTCCATAGTGACACCTCATTCAGTGTTTGGTTGAATGTGCATTACATGCCACTTCCAGTGTATCAAGATGGGATCTGTTAATGTAGGAACAGGATCTACAAGAAACTGGTGAGCGGGAGTATTACTTATTTTATGTTTTATGGGTAATGAAAAAAAACTCACTGGAAATCCCTTTTAATGCCTAGGTCCTACTCTTAATCTACCTGTAACATCATTGATATAAAAGTCAAAAGGAGATAGATAAAATAGTTCACTACAGGGAATCTGTCACCAGATTTTTGGTACCCCATCCAATAGCAGCACAATATAGAGACAGAGACCCTGATTCAAGTGATGTGTCACTTACTTGGCTGCTTACTGCAGTTTTGATTAAAAACTGTTTCTCTGCTACAGATATAGCAGTTCTCTGAATGCTGAGCTCTGTATATCCTCACCCAGACCAATGATTGGCAGCTTTCTGTGTACACTGTGCATAGGCAGAAAGCTTCCAATCAGTGGTGGGGCGGGGATATACAGAGATCATGAATATGGATGACTACATGACAGCAGGCTTATTAGTGATCATGTCTAGCTGCTAAAACAGGGATTTTATCAAAACTACAGCAAGCAGCCCAATAAATGATACATTGCTGGAATCAGGGTCTCTGCACTTGGATTAAATAACTAAACATGGTAACAGATTCCCCTTTAAGCCATATAAGAAGAGTTATTTTTCAACTTCGGGTGCTGACTCTCAGCATTCAATGCCACTATGATTGTGTGCCCAGTGGCATAGTGTGAGGATCAAAGGCACTCCAGCCCTGGACACAAAATTCTTAGGGATGCAAAATTTGAAAAGAAAATTTTTTTTTCCTTCTTTTGAAATTTGATTGCCTTATGAAATGGTGTACTTAGCACCAAAGATCCAGGGCATAGTATGGCCATATACTCTGTGTCCCACCTTTGCCGTCCTGTAAGGCACAGCTTGCTGTAGGCCTATTGGTAACAAGACATTAGAATACAGTGGGTACGGAAAATATTCAGACCCCTTTAAATTTTTCACTCTTGGTTTTATTGCAGCCATTTGGTAAATTTAAAATGTTAATTTTTTTCTCATTAATGTACACTCTGCACCCCATCTTTACTGAAAAAAACTGAAATGTAGAAATTTTTGCAAATTTATTAGAAAAGAAAAACTGAAATATCACATGGTCATAAGTATTCAGATCCTTACTCAGTATTGAGTAGAAGCACCCTTTAGAGCTAGTACAGCCATGAGTCTTCTTGGGAATGATGCAACAAGTTTTTCACACTTGGATTTGGGGAACCTCTGCCATTCTGCCGTTCTTCCTTGCAGATCCTCTCCAGTTCCCTCAGGTTGGATGGTGAACGTTTGTGGACAGCCATTTTCAGGTCTCTCCAGAGATGCTCAATTGGGTTTAGGTCAGGGCTCTGGCTGGGCCAGTCAAGAATGGTCACAGAGTTGTTCTGAAGCCACTCCTTTGCTATTTTAGCTGTGTGCTTAGGGTCATTGTCTTGTTGGAAGGTGAACCTTTGGTCAAGTCTGACGTCCAGAGCACTCTGGAAGAGGTTTTCGTCCAGGATATCTCTGTACTTGGCCGCATTCATGTTTCGTTCAATTGCAACCAGTCGTCCTGTCCCTGCAGCTGAAAAACACCCCCATAGCATGATGCTGCCACCACTATGTTTCACTGTTGGGATTGTATTGGGCAGGTGATGAGCAGTGCCTGGTTTTCTCCACAGATACTGCTTAGAATTATCACCAAAAAGTTCTATCTTCGTCTCATCAGACCAGAGAATCTTATTTCTCATAGTCTGGGAGTCCTTCATGTGTTTTTTAGCAAACTCTATGCGGGCTTTCATATGTCTTGCACTGAGGAGAGGCTTCTGTCGGGCCTCTCTGCCATATAGGTTCGACTGTGGAGGGCTGGAGTGATAGTTGACTTAGTGGAACTTTCTCCCATCTCCCTATTGCATCTGTGGAGCTCAGCCACAGTGATCTTGGGGTTCTTCTTTACTTCTCCTCACCAAGGCTCTTATCCCACGATTGCTTAGTTTGTCAGGACAGCCAGGTCTAGGAAGATTTCTGGTCATCCCAAACTTCTTCCATTTAAGGATTATGGAGGCCACTGTGCTCTTAGGAACCTTGAGTACTGCAGAAATTCTTTTCTAATCTTGGCCAGATCTTTGTCTTGCCACAATTCTGTTCTGAGCTCATTGGCCAGTTCCTTTGACCTTATGATTCTCATTTGGTCTGACATGCACTGTGAGCTATGAGGTCTTATATAGACAGGTGTGTGTCTTTACAAATCAAGTCCTATCAGTTTAATTAAACACAGCTGGACTCCAATGAAGGAGTAGAACCATCTCAAGGAGGATCACAAGGAAATGGACAACATGTGGCTTAAATATGAGTGTCTGAGCAAAGGGTGTGAATACTTATGACCATGTGATAGTTCAGTTTTTAATATGTAATAAATTTGCAAAACTTTCTACATTCCTGTTTTTTTCAGTCACGATGTGGTGCAGAGTGTACATTAATGAGAAAAAAAAGAACTTTTTTGCATTTACCAAATGGCTGCAATGAAACAAATAGTGAAAAATTTAAATGGTTCTGAATACCTTCCATACCCACTGTACCTGCACAGGTGGTACAATGACGCCAATGCATTGCGGTGCTGGTGCCCGCCTGCACTGTGTGCTGGGAAGAACGTGGTCTCTCAGACTCAGAGAGTATAAACTTTCCTTTTTTTTGGAATTTGACACAAGGCTGGAATTGTTACTTTTAAAAAAGACACTTAGGGGGTACCAATACTTTTAATGGTGCACTAAGGGTACATTAATACTTTTGAAAGGAGGGATTAAGGGAACATTAATGCGGCACTTAGGGAACATTATTTGTTTTAAAGAGGCACTCCGAGGGCAATATTACTAGGTTAAAGAACACAATTTTCCTTGCCCTAGGCGCTTACAACCTACGCCATGTCACTGAGTGTACCATGAAGTCCAGCATAGCTTTACTCTAGATAACACATTACTAGTTATTACTATGAATTTCTGTGAAATAGGGCAACAATATTAAGTCAGCATAGCCCTACCTATTGCATCTCATGCGAAATGCCTGCTAATGGTGTGTAATGCATTTAATTCAGACCATTAGTCAGCGCAGTATAGGATGTGTCAAATCAAAGCTAGCACTACATATTATTTTGCCTCAAGCAATAAAATAAATGGCAAATTAGGAGATGCAATGATGTTCTCTTACACGAGTTTCTGCATTCTGCTGGTGTCTTTAGCTTTTACGAGGATAATGCAAAGATCCCAAAAGGTATGAGTAAGGAGCAGCCTCACTAACGAGTAAACAGGTCCACCCCTGCAGGACATCAGTTCTCACCTTCCCAATACAATAATTGCCTACTTCGCCTGCTGAAAGGTACAATTACTTTATAGATGTCTGTTCCTTATGTAATAATATAGGTGTGTTGTAGCGATAACACCGAGAGTCATTGACATGTCACCATGTTAGGTCCTCCAAAGACATTTAGACACAAAGAATATGGAGATCAAGCCCAACTATTTTCTTATTTAATTATTGGACATCATAATGAACACTACACGGACCCCAAAACTGTCAATGGGGTTCCTTCTGGTACTGTCCTGTGCATGAATTCTAATTTTATGTTCCTAGAAGAAAACAGATGAAAATAATTGTGAAATGCAGTGTTGTACAGAGCTAGGAATTAGGCCAATTGTAAAATATGAGCCAAGTACATGGGTCTACAGGTAGGGTGGGTTTCACACTATCGATATTCATGGTCTGGTAACAGACCGTGATGTCTGGAAGAATGGCGGGTCTCCTCAGCCAAATGCAAAAGTCTCAAAGCCATATATGAGGCTGTTGAGTTTGGGTCAGGAGACCACAGGAAGTTCCGGCATTATTCTTAGACTATGAATTATCAAAGTGTAAAACTGGTCTTGGATTTACTCCATTAACTTATCAATCTGCACTGATACAGTTATATTAATGACTAGACTTTGATATCCACATTTTGTTAGAGAGCTGCATGGACACATTGTTTGTTCTAGGTGTAAATAGAAAAGTTAAGGTTGGTATGTTGGAAAATATACTAATTAACCATGATTGATCTTATAGAGCTGATCTTCAAACTTTTTTAAAGCGGCTTTTCTACTCTAATTTCACAAAACATGTTTAAACTGTGTTTGGCTAATATACCAGTCTAATAAGTCCAGGAACTGTCCCGATTCTCATACTTTGTAACTTGCCATCCACTATTTTTGAGTGGGCAGATCCTCCTTATCAGCTTTCTGCCATCACTTTAGGTACTAAAACTTCCTTTCTCTTACTTGTTAGCATACATTGCTCCTGCCATTGCCCAATTATTTTCTTGCCCTGATCTGAAATCCCTGCTCTCTGTTTTGCAGAAATACAAATAGCTGCTCCCTCTTCCTGTGATGGAGCTTTCAGTCTCTGCAGTTAGAGACAGATTTCTCTTGACAACAGGCAGTGGACAGCAAGTTAGACAGAAGGGAGACACTTAGGTCCCCGTCTCACATAGCGAGATCGATGCTAAACAGCGATCTCAGCAGTGATATCGCTATGTCTCACACGTACCAGCGATCAGGACCCTGCTGTGAATCGCTGGTCGTGTCAGAAATGCCAGGACTTTTTTTTGATCGCTGATCTCCCGCTGGCCAGCACGCATCGCTGCATGTGACAGGCAGGAGACCAGCGATCTCCTGGTAACCAAGGTACACATCGGGTACACGGGGCTGTGTCTGGAAACCCGACGTGTACGTTGGATACCAGCGCGCTGCTGCAGGGGAGCTGGTAACCAAGGTACACATCGGATTTCCAGGCACCGCTCAGCGCCTGGAAACCCGACGTGTACCTTGGTTACCAGCTGCCTGCATCAGCACGCCGGTATCCAACATACACTGCGGGTAACTAGGCGACGTTACCCGCAGTGTCGCTGTGCTGATCGCTGCCTGAGCTGCTTGTTTGGCAGCTCAGCAGCGATCATCTAGCGACACACAGGGTCGGACTGGCCCACCGGAGGATTCTCCGGTGGGCCCTGGCATCTGGGGGGCCCTGGCACCTGCTGGCATACAGGGGCTAGTTGCCTAGGGCCCCCGCTGCTCCAGGGGCCCCCAGCCGGTGGCGTGTCGCTAATAGCGGCACACCACGCAGCTGCCATGGGGGCCCCGTGCCAGCGGAGCAGCAGCGGGTGACAGGAGGCAGGAGCCCCTGTCCCCGCTGCTAAACAGAAATGAATATTCACTGCTTCCCACGTTCCACCACCGTCTCCTCAGGTCCTCTTGCTGCGATGTTCAGGCAGAGGGCGCGATGACGTCATTAGTGAGTGCCGCGCCCTCTGCCTGATCATTCACTGCCGGAGGACCCGAAGACAGCGGTGCTCAGTGGTGGAGCGGGTGACAGGTAAATCTCTCAGGTACCGGGGCCCTGAGCCAGCGGTGACACCGGCACCGGTCCCCATAGCGCTCCGGTGTCCCCGCCTGCTCAGGACACCAGCACTGGCCCCCAGCGACGAGAGGTGAGTATGTCTTTTTTTTTTTGTGCAGCAGCTGCGGCAGCATAAAGGGGCCTATAAAATGCAGCATCTATGGGGGCACAGTCTGTGGAGCATCTATGGGGGCATAATCTATGGGGCATAATCTGTGGAGCATCTATGGGGGCATAATCTATGGGGGCATAATCTGTGGAGCATCTATGGGGGCATAATCTATGGGGGCATAATCTATGGAGCATCTATGGGGGTATAATCTATGGAGCTTCTATGGGGGCATAATCTGTGGAGCATCTATGGGGGCATAATCTTTGGGGGCATAATCTGTGGAGCATCTATGGGGGAATAATCTGTGGAGCATCTATGGGGGCATAATCTATGGAGCATCTATGGGGGTATAATCTATGGAGCTTCTATGGGGGCATAATCTGTGGAGCATCTATGAGGGCATAATCTATGGGGGCATAATCTGTGGAGCATCTATGGGGGCATAATCTGTGGAGCATCTATGGGGGCATAATCTATGGGGGCATAATCTGTGGAGCATCTATGGGGGCATAATCTATGGAGTATCTATGGGGGCATAATCTATGGGGGCATAATCTATGGAGCATCTATGGGGGCATAATCTATGGAGCTTCTATGGGGGCATAATCTAAGGAGCATCTATGGGGGCACAATCTATGGAGCTTCTATGGGGGCATAATCTGTGGAGCATCTATGGGGGCATAATCTATGGGGGCATAATCTATGGGGGCACAATCTACGGAGCATCTATGGGGGCATAATACATGGGCAGCATATGGGGCACAATCTATGGAGCATCTTGTGGGGCATAATACATGGGGCAGCATATGGGGCATAATCTCATTTTCCACCCTAGGCTTATACTCGAGTCGATAAGTTTTCCCTGTTTTTTGTGGCAAAATTAGGGGTTCGGCTTATACTCGAGTATATATGGTATCTATCTATTATCTATCTATATCTATCTATCTATCTATATATATATATATTATATATATATATATAGCATTATACCCTATGAGAGGGCGCAGAATTATCCTCTATGAGGGGGGCAGCATTAACCCCTATGGGGGGCATCATTATCCCCTATGAGGGGGCTGCTTTATAATCTATGAGGGAGGCTACCCCAACTCCTGCTACATAATTAAGACATGTACTACCTTATATTATACCCTGATATTAGTGTGTTTTACTGCATAATTGGTGGTCTTGGATTTATTTCTATGTAGCTACATAGTGGGCCCCAAGAATGATTTTCTCTGGTGGGCCCAAGGTGGGCCCAAGGTGTTCCAGTCCGACGCTGGCGACAAACCAGCGATCCTGATCGTTGTCGGGATCGCTGGTGTGTCGCTATGTGAGACGGGGCCCTTAGTGTTCAGTACTTTGGGATAATTTTTTAGGGATAAGACAACATACTTTTTAATTCAAGTCTTTAGTATATTGACTATCAATCACATTATCTAATAAGATAAAGTTATCTGTGAGCAACTAAAAGAATCCGTACATACCTATAATTCGCCAATGTAGGAATTTTAATTCTGACTCTTCCTGAATCACGAGGAAATTTCTCAAGCATATTTGTAGAAATGATGTATGTAAATCATTCAGCAATTTAGTATGAAATTATCCAGCCCCTTCGTTTTGGACAGAATTGGCAATTCTTGTGCAGGTTGATGTGACTTTTTACTCTCTACACATGTGAGCGTGATCCTGGTGTAAAATATGTGATTACTGTGCTAATTGCCTGACATTCTTTATGTGTGTATGTGTGAACGAGATAAAGAGACATAGTGAGATTTTCAGGATCTTTCAAAGAATTAGGCACAAGCTATGTGGCGGCTTTTCTTTCAGTGTCAATGGCTGCTTTCAGACATTGAAAACACTATTTTTTATCATTATTGTAAAAAAAGTAAACTCAAGCTTTGCTAAGATAAAAGCTAAGAATGTTTTAGCTAGTAGGAGCCCTTCGCAATAACTCTGAAGTCTCGATGTAACAGAGGTAATCTGTCTGCTTGGCAATTTAGGACATTGTGTTACAGAAGAGCAGAAACTGCTGTGTATATATTCACTTATTTTACTTACATGTATACTGCCATTAATTCCAGCACTTTACATCATCATATCAGTTCCCATACAAATATCAGTTCCCATACAAAGCATCCGATTTTAATGGATACATTACATTATTATAGGGGTTTTCCACGACTAGGACTACCCCTTCTCAATCTGAATGTTTGCCCCAGTAAAAACCGTGCTGGTGCTGTTCCAGCGGTGTCGGCACTTGTGTTCCCAGAGGCTCATGTAAGGTTGTTATGACATGTGAGCCCTGTGCCCAATCAGTGCTGACATCACTGTCCCCGCCTTCAGATGTATATGTAGTCAAGTGGAAGTCACACTTGCGTCTGGCCTCTCACTTCCTTCTGATTATTCATATGTTTGAAGGCGGGGACGGCGCCAGCACAGGAGGCAAGTATAAGTGTTTTTATTTTCACACCAATAAAGGGTTGTCCTAGCAGTTTACAACCCCTTTAACCTTGGAAACTGTATTTAATAACGTACGTTTTAAAATGTTGATACATAAAATGGGATACCACATGGAGGTCACATGGACGGTTGTCCAATGCTTAGAAAGTGATGACCTATCCTTATGATAGGTCGTAAATATCAGATCGGTGGCTGTCCGACTCCTCCACTGATCAGCTGTTTGTGTCGCTGTATTTAAAAGTGTTTTCTCACGAACAAAGGTTCATTTTAATCAACAGATTTTGGAATAATAATAATTTCCACAATTGGATGTGTTTAAATAAAATGTTCCTGTGCTGAGATAATCTTATAAATGTGCCCCTGCTGTGTACTGTGTAATGGCTGTGTCTGACCATGGTCTGATTATACCACAGCTTCTGGGCAGGGGAGGAAGCAAAAGAGAATAAAACATTTCCCTTCCTGTTTTTAAATAATGTTTTATTTCAAAGGAACAATCATTTGTGATCCCATGTTGTGCTATCTCTATACTCTTTTCCTTCCTCCCCGGTCCAGGAGCTGTGGTATGATCAGACCATGTCCCTGTACGGTCAGACACAGACATTACACAGTACACAGCAGGGGCACATTTATAAGATTATCTCAGCACAAGAACATTGTTTTATAACACATCCAATTGTGGAAATTATTATTATTCCAAGATCTATTGATTAAAATGTACTTTTGTTCATAGGAAAACCCCTTTAAGCAGCATAGAGAGAAGAAGCAGTATAACTTTACACACTGTGTTGGGGTCAATCCCGGGTCCATCCAGCTTAGATACAAGGCACTTCAATAGGAGCTGAGTGACTGAAAATGGCCACCACGCAAGGTACGGAGGTGTGCATTTCTGGCTACATTGTTTCCAGCCGCCAACTGATGCCACTGCAGATTGCTAATCAATGCAGTACTAGATGTTAGACCCCTACTGATCTGTTGGGGATGACCTATCCTGTAGATATTTATCAAGTAGTAGACAACGCCTTTAATATCTATGCTGATTTTTACAGTATAATGTTGCTGGGATTAAAAAGGAACTTCAAATAACTTTCTTATTATGTGCCGACTACAAAAATACAAAATCAAAAAACTATTACATATGCCGTATATCTGTAACCTTCCAAGATCAGTCACAATATACTGCTAGCTATAAGTACATCAGGGACTTTCCTAGGCTCAGCCAATAAATAGACCACAAACTATGCTGTTAGCAGCTGTAGTGATTGTCTCATTTGATATAATTGAATAGAAATCTACTTTTATTCCCTAACCTTGTTTATTAAGACTGGCAGCCGAGGAAATGATATTTGGTATGAGATACACAGACACAACTTCTCAGAATGAGTCACATTAGATCGTGAGAGATTGTATATTAGATTCCTGTTTATTTAAATGAAACGAATATAATAAAAGTAAATTATCTCATTAGAAGCAGCAATGGCAGTTTCTTTATCGGATTAACAAGGCACATCAGATTAAACAGTACAATTAAGTAGCAGTTACAATTTGGAGTAAGTTTCAAATAATTACTGTATTTCTAACCTGATATAGATTTCTTTCTGTTTTTCTCTAAAGTTGTTGCTATATCCAAAGTTTTCCTGACATAATTGCCTCCATTACAACATGTTCCTATATTAAATACAGGTGAAGAGTTCAGTAATATTCCTCCTTCCCAGTTGTAGTAGTAATAGCTGACCATAAGACCTTACACTCTACAGGAGAGAGAGAGGATCCTGCTGACCATAAGTGCTGACACTCTACAGGAGAGAGAGGGATCCTGCTGACCATAAGTGCTGACACTCTACAGGAGAGAGAGAGGACTCTGCTGACCATAAGAGCTTACACTCTACAGGAGAGAGAGAGGACTCTGCTGACCATAAGAGCTTACGCTCTTACAGGACAGAGAGTGGATCCTGCTGACCATAAGAGCTTGCACTCTACTGGAGAGAGACAGAGAAGATCCCACTGACCATAAGATGTTACACTCTACAAGCAAGAGACAAAGAAATCCCTGCTGACCATAAGAGCTTACACTCTACAGAAGAGAGAGACACAGTGACTTTGGAAATGGAAAATGACTCTGCCGTACAAACTGTGCTCCTCTTTCAACCGCTGATCTGTGGTAGATTATCAGGAGGCTCGTGCGGCAATGCAAAATTAACTTAGCCCACTTTTTTTGCAAACCTCAAACAAATCTCAAAATGCTCAAAGTCATGTGAAACCGTGAATTTTAGCAAATCAACTCAAACTCAGTTCTCCGCTGATAAATCCGCTCATCTCTAGTATTTAGCATTGTTCTGCACGTCTTTTCTTTGCATTGTTTAACTCATTAACTCCCCGGACATACTGGAATGTCTGAGAGAAGTTAGCCTGCTTCTTGCATGAATTATACAGCAGAGCTTGCCTCTAAGGCTGCGTGCCCACGATCAGGAATAGCGTCCAAAACGCTGCATTCTAGATTACAAGCACAGTGGATGGGATTTATGGAAACTGCTTCTATTTAACGCTGCGTAAACTCACCTGCAGTGCGGGTTTACGAGCTGCAGCATGTTAATTTCTGTAGCGGAGATACTAGTCTCTGCTGCATATAGACTGTCATTAGATGTGGTAAATCTGCATAATAACTAAAACACATACGTATATTATTATTATTTATCTATCTATCCAAAATGCTGCTATTTCTGATTGTGGGCATGTAGCCTAACAGTGGCAATCGGAACTAGCTCTAATTGCTGCTGTTTATGCTGATTACATCAAACTCTGGTCAGTGCCAGTGTCAGGTCGTTCTTTACGTAAGAAATTACAGTGCTGTGCTCTTAAATCTATGTGATGTATTCAGCTGTCGCAGCATCATCTGTGTGCTATATGCAGCTCTCGCAGTATCTCCTATGTGATGTATATACAGTAGCTTAAGTGTATCCTATGTGATGTATATACTGCAGAGTCTTTGGGTATTCTATGTGATGTATATACAGCAGAGTCTTCAGGTTTCCTATGTGATGAGTATACAGCCGAGTCTTTGGGTATTCTATGTGATGTATATAAAGCAGAGTCTTCAGGAGTCCTATGTGATGAATATACAGCAGAGTCTTAGTGCATTCTATGTGACATACAGTGAGGAGTAAAAGGGTAACAATGTTTTGAACTTTTGACTTTCAGGCTCCATATCTCACCATCCACTACAGCTTTGAATGTGTGACTACCATCATTTTATGGACAATGATCTTGGCTATCTCATACATAAATTTGATTTGCAATTATTTTGCATATGATTAGTGTTGCAGATTCATGTCATGTCACTGCATTGTTACTGTATTGCTTCTGCAGGTGGAAAAATATTTTTCTTCCTGAATAATACACAATGCCACCTGTTCTCAGAACATTCCCTAATAGCACAGTGTGATATTAGGTAGATTACTAAGTGAAAGGTCACTGATTTGAATCGAGAAGCAGTCATGAAGAAGATTTCCCAAGAAAAGAGAAATAGCATCTTTCAGCTCATCTAGCTGTCTCTCAGCCAAAAAAATTGCCAAACTGCATCATGTGAGTGCCATGACTGTTGGAAGAATACAAATTGAAGTCCATCCATTCAAAAGCCAAGAGGTGGATGTCCAGGCAAAATATCAGAGTCAACAAGGTGGTTTATCACAAGATCTATGAGTTCTGTCGAGAAAAACACAGCAGTGGAGGTGGCTCGCATGCGTAGTAATAGTGAGATCACAGATGTCCATGCAAGCATCGTGTGACACACATTATACAAAAAAAAAACGGTAAAGAAGCCTCGACTTCAATATCTGCATAAGAAATGTCAGCTCGAGTTTGCAAAAAAGTATGAAAAGTGGACAGTAGAAGATTGGAAATGGGTGATTTGGAGAAATGAGATGAAAGTCACTAGACTAGTTCTGATAGGTGCAAATGGGTTTTGAAGAAACAAGGGAAAAAGGGGCAAACGGATTGGGAAATTGAAGGAACTGTCCAATTCGGATTAGGAAGCCTAATGATGGGGGGTTGTTTCACAGCCAAAGACGTTGGATACCAGGATCGATGGTGGTCTCAATGCTGAGCTATATGTAAGTACCCTACAAGACGAGTTACTTCATACACTCAAGTACCATGGGTATGAAAAGGACGACTTAGTGTTCCAGCAGGACAATGACCAGAAGCATATGTTGAGATTGGCGAAGAAATGGTTCAATGACAATGAAATGGAAGTGCAGGATGGGCCCCCACACTCTCCAGACCTTAACCCAAGTGAACACATAGGTAGAGTTGTAGATAAAGTTGTATACATACCCAAGTGAATCGACCAGTATGCACCAACTTTGGCAATGTGTAGCAGAGACCTGGTATTAGATTTCGGTCGACACATGGTTGAATCTGATTGAGAGCATGCCTTGAAGGATTCAGGCAGTGTTGAAAGCCAAAAGAACATTTACAAAATACTAACAAAATAATAAAAATTAAAATTTTGCTTTTAGGAGCAAAACAGTAACAATGCAGTGATATGACAAGAATCGGCATAACTAATCATATGCTAAATAGTTTAAAGTCAAATTTATGTATGAGCTAGCCAAGATGATTGCCTATAAAATGATGGCAGTCTTACGTTCGAAGCAGTAGTGGATTGTGAGTTATGGAGCCTGAAAGTTAGTGTGGAGCCCAGCTGTGACTGAAGCCACATCTTCCAGAGGGGTGCACTGACAGAGGATCCCACTAGAGGTAATTACACTTCCACACACGCAGCTCATCCTAAAAGACCAGTAGAGGGAGCTGTGATAGGCACATAAAAACAAGAAGTTAGTTTCACTTTGTCTCAGATGAGATAAGATCAGACTTCCAGAGACTGTCAGACAGACAGATTGTCTGCTTGGAGAGTTCAGTCAGAGCTCAGGCAGAGAGCAGAGCAGCTCAGCGCAGTGCAGTCTGCTAGTGGAGTTTAGTAGAGAGTGACACAGGGAAGTCACTCCAGCCTATTCAGAGCTGAATTAAGTGTGGCTCTGAGGCAAGCGTGCCGACGCTTAGAGAGCGGCGAAGAGGCAGCTCACCACTGCCAGTGTGTGTGATCATAGAAGGACCTAGATAGGTCGAAGGCGAGTGGAATTTAATGAGACAGAGGAGCCTTAATAGCTCATCTCAACAAGTATTGCCGGACGCTGGGATCCGAGCCTATAGGGATCTCCACGACCCAATAGGAGAACACCAGAGTTCCTGGAGGACTACAAGTCCCAGGAGTACCACCGCGCTGATACGTAGCAGGATCAGGAGGACGGAGTCCGGCTCGGCCGGGCCACCCAGGACCCTGTTCTTTCAGAGAGAAGATCCAATAACAAAGTCAGCCAGGTACAAGACAGAGACTAAGCTAGGCCCAGCTACACGCAGGCCAGAACTTATTACAAGAAAGGGAGAGAACAGGAGGCTACACACCTATCAAGTGGAGGACTCTGGATGTGCACCCTTCACCCTACAGTACTCCGGGACATACCTGCAACAACATCAGTAAAGGTATGCAAAGAGACTGCATTGTGTGTGACTGACTTCTTATCTGCACCCTGCTTCACCATAGACTTTCAGGGACCAGTCTCGCCTGTGGGAGACTTACCATCTAGCTGCCCTATAACATCCCCTGTGAAGATCCATATAGCAGCGCTGGTCCAATTGATCAGATACCACAGGTGGCGTCACGAACTAACTACAAATCCCCTGTAAATAAATCCCCCATTGCATGACCGCCAGGGCCACGGACCGAGTCCTGCTGCCAGTGACAACTCCCATAGACTTCCATGGGCTCGGTGCGAGTACCCCATAGCCCTGGTACCACCAATGTGGTGCGCGTCATCTTCTGGCGTCACGAACAGGATCCGAAAACTTGCAAATTGTGAGTCCTGTGTTGCCTATATTGAACTGTATGGTGCAAAAAGACTGTGTGCTGTTTGTCACTTTTGGCGCCATTTTCCGCCATTTTACCGCCATTCACAGCGCCACAGCGCGAAAAATAGTGGGCGTACCTGAAAAAGAGCGCTGAGCCTTGGACACGCCCCCAACGCTGACGCGGCGGCAGGTCCTGTGGAGAGCTCCAGTGAACGCTCTGACGTCAGAGCGCCAGCGACGCAGGTCCTGTCTCCACCGCTGTGCCTGCAGAGCTGCAGCCTTCAGAGAAGGTAGGCTCCGATTAACTAGGGGGGCGCAAACATGTCGCAGCAGCCAGCTGACAGCGCGGCCCCGGCCGGCGGCCCCAATGACCTACCAACTGGCGCTGCAGCGCAGGATAGAAATGTGGGCCCCTTACCTGGTCCTGTGGCCCCCATAGTACCGTTAACACTGCCATACATGCCTGGAGCAAAGTGGCTCCCTCAGTACAGCGGCAAGCCAGACACCCTGTCAGGGTTCAAGCGAAAAATATGCAGCATAATGGACATGTATCCTATGACAGAAAAGCAAAGAGCTGCAGTAGTAATAGGACAGTTAACTGGTGCTGCTGAAAGGGAGGTAGAGACTTGGACAGCTGCAGATCAGGAATCAGTGCTTACAATCTTCTTAAAGCTACAGACTATCTTTGAGGACCGCACTGAAACAGATCTCCGGATGAGTTTCTATCAATGCTCCCAGAAACCAGATGACAGCATTAGGGACTATGCTTGCCGGCTGCAAGGGGCCCTGCGAACTCTTAAAGAAGTTAACCCTATAAGCGTCATTAACGAAAATCAAATGTTAAAGGAACAATTTGTACGGGGACTGAGGTCTCAAGCGGAAAGCAGAGCTGTGCACTGGTGGTCGTGGATCATCCTGATGCTACCTTTGATGCTCTTAAGGACATGGCTATAAAAGGACTGCGTCCCCTGGAAACACCCGGGATGGCAACCCAGTGTCACCTGAGTGAAGCCACCCAACAGCCAGCAGCATCCACCTTTTCCCCATTGGTTGCGGAAGCCAAAACGCAGGTGGCGCCCCCTACTGAGCTGGACTATTTGCGCTCAGAAGTGCGTCAGTTAACCAAAAACCTGGCCACTGTAATGAGTGCCCTGCAACTGCCGAGGGAGGAGGAAGGAAAGATCCTGCTAGCTGATTGTCCAGAGGACGTCCCTTGGATGCGCCGGAGGAGAGGGAGGACGTCGCCCCACCGGAGGAGGACAACGCCACCTCTAGGAAGGACCCGCGACCAGCATCATCCTCGCCGAGAGCTCATCTGCTATCGCTGCCACAGAGAAGGTCACCCAGCACGTCTGTGTCCTTTAAACGAGCAAATCCTGGGTCCGAGGGCCAACACCCAGGAATAGACTCTTCAGGCCCCTCAGACTGGAACCGCAGGTTTGTGGGAGAAAGACCATACCTGTCCATCATACTGGACGGGATCGCAATCCCTGCCCTGCTGGACACTGGATCTCAGGTAACCATCATACCTGATGTTCTCTACAATAAGTACTGGTCCAGTGATAGTCTCCAACCCCCAAAACCTGACTTTGCCGTGTATGCCTCTAATGGCCTCCCTCTTGAGTTACGGGGAGCTAAAGATGTAGACGTAAAAGTGGGGAGAGTGGAGCTAAAGAATCAGGGACTTCTTGTAGTAAAGACTGTTAATGAAGAAAATGGGTTGAATGTGGTCCTAGGCACTAACATTATTAGTAACTGTTTGGAGGAGGTTGTGTTTTTACTCCAACAGCTCGCCGAAATTGCCAGACCAAGGCAAAAGGGAGAGATCCGGAGGAGATCCGAACCCTGATGTGCCAGCAGCAAGTGAAACTGACCGGTGGTGAGATTGGTAATGTACGGGTAACAGACCCGAATCCCATTGTAATACCCCCAATGAGTGAAATGCTTATTTGGTGTAGAGCAGCAATAGGTCTGAGAGGACGGAACTACCAAGCAGTAGTAGAGCCCCATTGTTCAGAGCACAGACCTACACTCTTAACTGCCAGAGGGGTAGTGGAGGTACATAATGGGAGGGTGCCAGTGCGTCTTCTCAACTGGGGAGAGGATGAAGTCAAATTACCACGTTATGCCACTGTTGCTAAGTTACACGCTGTGGATAATAACTCCATTCACCCAACGGAGCCCTTAACCTCCCCGCAACAAGTGGAGGATAACGGTCCGACCACCCAGGTGGAGGATTGGTGTCGACAGCTCCATGTTGGGACAGACACCACTCCAGCCCACCAGAAACAAGGGATATACCGAGTAGTTCAGGAGTATGCACAGGTATTCAGCAAACACCCACTCGACTTTGGGACAATAAAAGGGGTTCAACATCACATCCCACAGGCAATCATCCTCCCATTAAAGAACGGTACAGGCCTATACCACCAGCGCACTACCAGAAAGCCAAGGAGATGTTGCGTGATATGAAGGAAGCAGGGGTGATAAGGGATAGTTGTAGTCCCTGGGCAGCACCTCTAGTCCTAGTCAGGAAAAAGGATGGAAGCATGCGAATGTGTGTAGATTACAGACAAGTAAATCGCATTACACATAAAGACGCATACCCTTTACCACGCATTGAGGAATCATTAGCTGCACTAAAGACTGCTAACTACTTTTCCACCCTTGACCTCACTAGTGGGTACTGGCAAGTAGCTGTGGCTGAGGAGGATCGGGAGAAGACGGCTTTCACCACCCCGATGGGACTCTGTGAGTTTGACAGAATGCCATTTGGACTCAGCAGTGCCCCTGGAACGTTCCAGAGAGTGATGGAGAGCTGCCTGGGACATCTCAACTTTGAAACTGTGTTGCTGTACCTGGACGACGTCATAGTGTACTCCAAAACGTATGAAGATCACTTGAAGCACCTGGCGGAGGTATTCGAGTCACTGTCCAAATATGGAATGAAACTGAAGCCTTCAAAATGCCATCTGCTCAAACAGAAGGTACAGTATCTGGGACATATTGTCAGCTCAGAAGGAGTAGCGCCAGACCCTGAAAAATCACCGCCATCCAGAAATGGCCGGAGCCGAGAAATCTCAAGGAGGTGCGACAGTTCCTAGGACTGACAGGATACTACCGGAGGTTTGTGAAGGATTACACCAAGAAAGCAGCGCCTCTGCAAGACCTCCTGGTGGGACAGTCCCTCAAGAGCAGAAATTCTCCTTTCCATTGGGGTAAAGAACAGGCAGAAGCATTCAAGGAAATGAAGGAGATCCTGACAGGTGATGAGATCCTAGCCTATCCTGACTACAGCCAGCCGTTCCTGCTGTATACTGATGCCAGCAATGAAGGATTGGGAGCAGTTCTCAGTCAGAAGCAAAATGGCCTGGAGAAAGTCATCGCCTATGCAAGCAGGAAGCTCCGCCCGACCGAGAGAAACCCAGAGAACTATAGCAGCTTCAAGTTGGAGTTCCTGGCACTGGTCTGGGCCATCACGGAGAGGTTTAAGCACTACCTAGCCTCCAGCAAGTTCACTGCCTACACTGATAACAACCCCTTGACGCATCTTGAAACCGCTAAGCTGGGAGCCATGGAACAACGATGGATGGCTCGGCTGTCGAATTACCAATTCACAATTAGGTACCGAGCAGGCCGCAAGAATGCCAATGCTGATGCCTTATCCAGGATGCCTCATGAATCGGACACAGAAGAGGAAGTGGATGATCTGGAAGAGATTGAACTACCTGCCTTTCACAGGAATGGGATAATCCATGGAGCAACACGCCAGCAGGAAGCCGCGTGACAAGACGTTAAATCCTTTACCTCACCACAGTTGGAAGGAGACTCAGGACAGCGATCCCGTTGTCAGCCATATCAAGGAGCTGATAACTCAGGAAGGTTCCTCCTTGGAGAAGGATGCGCCTGAACAAGCTAAGCAGCTGTGGAATGAGAGAAGCCGGTTGTTCATCTACCGTGAGAAGCTGTGCAGGAGATACGTCAACCCCAGGACCATGAAATGGTTTGGCAGATCGTAGTTCCAGAGCAGACATTCAGATGGTGTTAGAAGCCTACCACGATCAAGCGGGACACTTTGGCTGGAAGAAGCTGGAGACCCTGTTGAAGTGTCGTTTCTACTGGGTGGGAATGCGCAGCTCTATTGAGAGATGGTGCCAGAAATGTGGACCCTGTGGCCTCAGAAGAAAAGACTACAGCAGTCAAAAGGCACCCCTGCAACCCATCAAGACAACTCGTCCCTTGGAGATTGTGGCCCTGGACCATGTCAGTTGTCACCCAGCCGGTCAGGATACTCCCATGCCCTGACTATGGTGGATCACTACTCCAGGTTCCTGGTGGTCGCCCCTGTCAAAGATCAGACGGCAGAAACAGCAGCAAAGACGTTCCAAGCGTATTTCTGCAGACCACATGGCTATCCTGAGCAGGTGCTAACTGACCAAGGCCCAGCCTTCGAGGCCGAATTGTTCAAGGAGTTCTGTCACCTGTACGGGTGTAAGAAAATAAGAACCACACCGTACCACCCCCAAACCAATGGTCTCTGTGAGAAGATGAATCACATCGTCGTTGACCTGCTGAAGACTATGCCACTCGAGGAGAGGAATCGGTGGCCAGACTTGTTACCTGACCTGGTAGACATGTACAACCATATACCGGTGAGTTCCACCAATTGCACCCCAGCCTATCTCATGCGGGCAAGACCAGGAAAGCTGCCCATGGATCTAGAGCTTGGAGTTGTAGAACCAGAAGCGGATGTAAATGCTGGAGATTGGAACACCCACAGACAGGAACAGTACAGAAAAGTACAGGCCTGCGTTGAAGATAGTCTCAATCGGGTGAGGGTTAAACAAGAAGATCGCTACAACAAAAGCGCGCCAGCTGAACCTTTCGCACCTGGTGAAATCGTACTAAAAGAAAGAGAAGATTACACAAACTTGACGATCAGTGGGAAAGAGAGCCCTACATCATACAGAGTTCAAGGTTTGATAACAAGAAGACGTGCATAATAAGCAAGGATGGAGGAAAAACGACTGCAACTGTGTCCAGAGACCACCTGAAGTTGTGTCCGGACCCATTAAAGCTTCGTGAGGAAGAACCTGTTGTCCATCAGGAAGAGAGTGATGAAGCAGTCATACATACAGATTTGGGAGATTTACCTGCAGATTGGCCCAGAATTGGAGACGCTGTAATCATTCCCGTGCTTCAATTCTATTCACCTCAAGAAGAACCTCTACAACCAGTTGTTGCAGTAGAGTCAGTACCAGAGGAACCTGCCCCAGCAGAACCTCAACAAGTGGAACCCCAAGAAGTCGAACCTCAGGAAGAAGGATCCCCTGCAGAAGTCGAGCCAGTTCACCCAGCTCCCAGTGTACTTGCCAGTCCAGTAGCGAGATTAAGGCAATTCTATACTTCACTTTCACGCAGACCAAACAGGGAAACGCTACCTCACAGGTCATTGCACCACGCAGATCAGAACGTAGCACAAAAGGAAACATCCCTGCCAGGTTTAGAGATTAGTTCTACCCTGAGTAAATGTAGATAATTGTTAGAGCCACTGTACATAAATGTATATATCTTTGTTTATACTATGCTTTATCATATAGATATTTATTAACCTGTTTTTCTCTTGGAACAAGTGAATGGACATTAATTTTACTTGTTTTCTCTACTCCTTTTTGAGCATTCCTTTTCCAAAAGAGACTGGGACTTTTAAGGTTGCTCAATTCCTCAACCCTTCATTATGCTAATGTATATAGTTATTTGTTTATTCTTATGAAACCGTTCAAGAGTGCCTTACCTCCTGCAAAGGAAGAATTGTTGTTGATATGTTATTGTTCTATTACCTGTTTTTGTATTTCAGCCCCGGAGTGCTGAGTTCTACTAGGGGGGAATGTGGAGCCCAGCTGTGACTGAAGCCACATCTTCCAGAGGGGTGCACTGACAGAGGATCCCACTAGAGGTCATTACACTTCCACACACGCAGCTCATCCTAAAAGACCAGTAGAGGGAGCTGTGATAGGCACATAAAAACAAGAAGTTAATTTCATTTGTCTCAGATGAGATAAGATCAGACTTCCAGAGACTGTCAGACAGACAGATTGTCTGCTTGGAGAGTTCAGTAGAGCTCAGGCAGAGAGCAGAGCAGCTCAGCGCAGTTCAGTCTGCTAGTGGAGTTTAGTAGAGAGTGACACAGGGAAGTCACTCCAGCCTATTCAGAGCTGAATTAAGTGTGGCTCTGAGGCAAGCGTGCCGACGCTTAGAGAGCGGCGAAGAGGCAGCTCACCACTGCCAGTGTGTGTGATCATAGAAGGACTTAGATAGGTCGAAGGCGAGTGGAATTTAATGAGACAGAGGAGCCTTAATAGCTCATCTCAACAAGTATTGCCGGACGCTGGGATCCGAGCCTATAGGGATCTCCACGACCCAATAGGAGAACACCAGAGTTCCTGGAGGACTACAAGTCCCAGGAGTACCACCGCGCTGATACGTAGCAGGATCAGGAGGACGGAGTCCGGCTCGGCCGGGCCACCCAGGACCCTGTTCTTTCAGAGAGAAGATCCAATAACAAAGTCAGCCAGGTACAAGACAGAGACTAAGCTAGGCCCAGCTACACGCAGGCCAGAACTTATTACAAGAAAGGGAGAGAACAGGAGGCTACACACCTATCAAGTGGAGGACTCTGGATGTGCACCCTTCACCCTACAGTACTCCGGGACATACCTGCAACAACATCAGTAAAGGTATGCAAAGAGACTGCATTGTGTGTGACTGACTTCTTATCTGCACCCTGCTTCACCATAGACTTTCAGGGACCAGTCTCGCCTGTGGGAGACTTACCATCTAGCTGCCCTATAACATCCCTGTGAAGATCCATATAGCAGCGCTGGTCCAATTGATCAGATACCACAGGTGGCGTCACAAACTAACTACAAATCCCCTGTAAATAATCCCCCATTGCATGACCGCCAGGGCCACGGACCGAGTCCTGCTGCCAGTGACAACTCCCATAGACTTCCATGGGCTCGGTGCCGAGTACCCCATAGCCCTGGTACCACCAATGTGGTGCGCGTCATTAGAAGTTCACAACATTGTTACCCTTTTGCTCATCACTGTATTTCCAGCATTCTCTGTGCTACAAATGTGATGTATAAACAGCCTCTGGTGTCTTCTATGTGATGTATATGGCAGACCCCCCACTGCTTAAGTTCTATAAACGTTACTTGAGCGGTGATGAATTCCCCACTTTGAGGAGACGCATTGAAATATGTATCTGTGTTTGGGGCAACTTACTGAGGCGAGCAGCTGTTTTTACAGCTCAGTATTGCAGAGAGTCGACTGCATTTCAGACAGACCCGACTCAAACCTGGAAGAGCAGTTTTGAGTTGCAAAACCATTCATACCATCTAACATCACATGTTTCATCAAAGAGAATCAGCTCCAGCCATCACATTATGGGTGAGTTAATTAAATGTTTGACCAAATATAGCAGCTAATTTCTAAGTTGATAATTTTGTACAGCCCTCGAATGATGCTATAAATATCCAGATGGCCATTGGCAGAAAACAGGCTGCCCACCCCTGCACTAGGGGTACTAAAATAAAATATACAGTAATATAAAAATGTACTGCAATTATAGAGAATACAGTACAAGCAATCAAAGAATTGACATTAAAACACCCTAGGGCAGTGGTGGCGAACCTATGGCACGCGTGCCAGAGCGGGCACGCAGAGCCCTCTCGCTGGGCACGCGCACCATCTCCCCAAAACTAGCGCCGCTACCACTCTCCTCAGCCCGCTCGTAATCTCCTGGACTAGGGCCTGCGCAGCGACCAATCTCCTCTGGCTTCTGCACTCTCCCATCGGGCCGCGCGCTGTACCATCAGTCTGCGCATGTGCTGAGGACGGGGATGGCGCGCAGGCTGAGGAGAGTGGTGGCGGCGCTATTGTCGAGATGGCACCCGTGCCCACAGATAGGATTGATAGATGAAGAGACGAGATCATCGTTGGAACGGGCAGAGGTGAGTAGTTTTTTTTTATGCAAGGCCATTATTCAGTATGGAGCATCATGTGGGGCCATCATACTGTGTGTATCATCATGTGGGGCCATTATACTGTATGCAGCAGTATATGTGGCCATTATACTGTATGCATCATCATGTGGGGCCATTATACTGTATGCAGCAGTATATTTGCCCATTATTCAGTATGCATCATCATGTGGGGCCATAATACTGTATGTAGCAGTATATGGAGCCATTATACAGTATGCATCATCATGTGGGGCCATTATACTGTATGCATCATCATGTGGGGCCATTATACTGTATGCATCATTATGTGGGGACATTATTCAATATGCATCATCATGTGGGGCCATAATACTGTATGTAGCAGTATATGGGGCCATTATTCAGTATGCATCATCATGTGGTGCCATTATACTGTATGCATCATCATGTGGGGCCATTATACAGTATGGAGCATCATGTGGGGCCATTATACTGTATGCATCATCATGTGGGGCCATTATACAGTATGTATCATCATGTGTGGCCATTATACAGTATGTGTCATCATGTGTGGCCATTATTCAGTATGCATCATCATGTGGGGCCATTATACTGTATGCATCATCATGTGGGGCCATTATACAGTATGTATCATCATGTGTGGCCATTATACAGTATGTATCATCATCTGTGGCCATTATACAGTATGCATCATCATGTGGGCCCATTATACTGTATGGAGCATCATGTGTGGCCATTATACAGTATGCAGTATCACGTGGGGCCATTATACAGTGTGGAGCATCATGTGGGGACATTATACAGTATGGAGCATCACGTGTTGCCATTATTCAGTATGGAGCATCATGTGGGGCCATTATACAGTATGGAGCATCACGTGTGGCGATTATACAGTATGCAGCATCATGTGGGGCCATTAAACTGTATGCATCATCATGTGGGGCCATTACACTGTATGCATCATCATGTGGGGCCATTATAACAGTATGTATCATCATGTGTGGCCATTATACAGTATGTATCATCATCTGTGGCCATTATACAGCATGCAGCATCATGTGGGCCCATTATACTGTATGGAGCATCATGTATGGCCATTTATACAGTATCATGTGGAGCCATTATACATGTGGAGCTCATGTGGCATTATACAGTATGGAGCATTAGTGGGCCATTATACAGTATGGAGCATCATGTGGGCCATTATACAGTATGGAGCATCACGTGTGGCCATTATCAGTATGGAGCATCAGTGGGCCATTATACAGTATGGAGTCATCTGTGGGGCCATTATACAGTATGGAGCATCACGTGTGGCCATTATACAGTATGGAGCATCAGTGTGGCCATTATACAGTATGGAGCATCACGTGTGGGCCATTATACAGTATGGAGCATCACGTGTGGCCATTATACAGTATGGAGCATCATGTGTGGCCATTATTACAGTATGGAGTATCATGTGTGGCCATTATCAGTATGGAGTCATGTTTGGCATATCATAAGGAGTTGTATTTCTATCTAAATTGCCGTGTTGGCACTTTGCGATAAATAAGTGAGTTTTAGATTGGAGTTTGGGCACTCGGTTTCTAAAAGGTTTGCCATCACTGCCCTAGGGTGATAAAATAAAAAAGTAAATCAAAATAATTATAAATTAAAATACCGCATTTTCCAGCGTATAAGATGACTTTTTAACCCCTGAAAAAATCTACTTAAAAGTCGGGGGTCGTCTTATACGCCGGGTGTCGTCTTATAGGGCGGTGCGAAAGAGTGGTCCCGATGACGAGGTGAGGGGGCGCCTCACCGGGAAGGTGTAAATGAAGTATCCCTATTACCTCCTTGCGGCAGCGGTGCTCTGTGCGGCTTTCTGTGCTGGGGGGTGGCTCTTTGTGCAGCATGGGGCTCCACCGGCATTTCCTGAAAGCCTGGAGGCCCCCGCAGCTCCATTGCTGCGATGCGGTGGCCTCCAGGAAAATGACCGCTGGGGCGGTGCATGCTCAGATTCTGATCTCGTCCCGAGATCTCGTTGCCGAGATCTGAATCTGAGCATGTGCCGCCCCCAGTGGCCATTTTCCAGGAGGCCACCACATCGCAGCAATGGAGCTTCGGGGGCCTCCGGGCTTTCAGGAAAATTCAGCTGAGCCCTCCATGCTGCACAAAGAGCTGCCGCCACCGCCCTCCCAGCACAGAGAGCCGCACAGAGCACCACTGCTTCAAGGAGGTAAAAGGGATACTTCATTTACACCTTCCTGGTGAGGCACCCCCTCATCTCGTCATCGGGACCACTCAACCGCACCGCCCTATAAGACGAAACCCGGTGTATAAGAAGACCACCGACTTTTGAGAAGATTTAATATTTTAACTGGAAACGTTGGGGGTTGTCTTATACAGACCAAAAGTTTGGACACACCTTCTCATTCAAAGATTTTTCTGTATTTTCATGACTATGAAAAGTGTAATGTATAATTCCACGTGTGTTAATTCATAGTTTTGATGCCTTCAGTGTGATTCTACAATTTTCACAGCCATGACAAAGTTAGAGGCAGGTGGAAGGTCCTTAAAGATGATTTCAGGGAATTAGGCTGCAAGCTTAAAGCAAGGACCTCCAACGTGGTATTTTCTGAAATACTGCCGGTACCACGTGCCACACCAGAGAGGCAACGGGAGATTAGGGAGGTTAATAAGTGGCTCAAGAATTGGTGTAGGAAGGAGGGGTTTGGGTTCCTGGAGAACTGGGCCGACTTCTCAGTTGGCTACAGGTTCTATGCTAGGGACGGGCTGCACCTCAATGGGGAGGGTGCAGCTGTGCTGGGGGAGAAAATGGCTAGAAGGTTGGAGGAGTCTTTAAACTAGGGACTGGGGGGAGGGTATTCATTTTATAGGAGGGGAAGGCAGTACAGATAGAGACCTGGGCACAAATAATGAAATTGGGGGTGGGGGTGTCATGGGGGGTGGGGTTAGAACAGTTAATAATTTAAGAAAGAATAGAGGTTCAGAGAGATACATAAAGTGCATGTATACTAATGCTAGAAGCCTCACCAACAAAATGGCGGAATTAGAATTAATTTTGTTGGAACATAATTATGACATGGTGGGGATATCTGAGACTTGGCTGGATGAGAGCCACGACTGGGCGGTTAATTTACAGGGCTATAGTCTGTTTAGAAATGACCGTAAAAATAAGTGAGGTGGGGGTGTGTGTTTATATGTAAAATCATCCTTAAAACCCATCCTGCGTGATATCTGTGAATCTAATGAAGATGTAGAGTCTCTGTGGGTGGAGATTAGGGGAGGGGGGAAAAATAATAAATTACTGATAGGGGTTTGTTATAAGTCTCCTAAAATAATGGAAGAAACAGAGAATATCCTCGTAAAGCAAATAGATGAAGCAGCGACTCAAGGAGAAGTCATTATTATGGGGGACTTCAACTACCCTGAAATACATTGGGGAACAGAAACCTGTAGTTCCAGCAAAGGTAATAAGTTTTTGGCAACTATGAGAGACAATTACCTTTCACAACTAGTTCAGGACCCAACAAGAGGGGGGGCACTGCTAGACCTAATATTATCCAACAGGCCAGACCGCATATCAAATATAAGGGTTGGGGGTCACTTGGGTAATAGTGATCACAAAATAATAAGCTTTCATGTATCCTTTAATAAGATGTGTAGTCGAGGGGTTACAAGGACACTAAACTTCAGGAAGGCAAATTTCCAACGGATGAGAGATGATCTTGGTGCAATAAACTGGGACGATATCCTGAGACATAAAAATACACAAAGAAAATGGGAGACGTTTATTAGCATCCTGAATAGGACCTGTGCACAGTATATACCCTATGGGAATAAACATGCTAGAATTAGGAGGAAACCACTATGGCTAAATAGAGCTGTAAGGGGCGCAATAAGGGACAAAAAGAAAGCGTTTAGGGAATTAAAGCAAGTAGGTAGTGAAGAGGCATTAAATAAATACAGAAGACTGAATAAATTCTGTAAAAAGCAAATCAAGACAGCAAAGATTGAGGCAGAGAGACTCATTGCCAGAGAAAGTAAAAATAATCCCAAAATATTCTTTAACTACATAAATAGCAAGAAACTAAAAAATGATAGTGTTGGTCCCCTTAAAAATAGTCTGGGTGAAATGGTGGATGAGGATGAGGAAAAAGCCAATATGCTAAATGACTTTTTTTCAACTGTATTTACACAAGAAAATCCATGACAGATAACATGATCAGAGATAAAAAAATTTCTCCATTAAATGTCACATGCTTAACCCAGCAGGAAGTACGGCGGCGTCTAAAAATCACTAAAGTTGACAAATCCCCGGGCCCGGATGGGATACACCCCGAGTACTGCAGGAATTAAGTACAGTTATAGATAAACCTTTATTTTTAATCTTTAAAGATTCCATAATAACGGGGTCTGTACCACAGGACTGGCGTATAGCAAATGTGGTGCCAATATTCAAAAAGGGGGCAAAAACTGAACCTGGAAATTATAGGCCAGTGAGCTTAACATCTACTGTGGGTAAAATCCTGGAGGGTTTTTTAAGGGATACTATATTGGAGTATCTGAAGCTGAATAACCTCATGACACAGTATCAGCATGGGTTTACGAGGGACCGTTCTTGTCAGACTAATCTGATAAGCTTTTATGAAGGGGTAAGTTCAGGACTGGACCAAGGGAATGCAGTGGACGTGGTGTTCATGGACTTCTCAAAAGCTTTTGATACAGTGCCACACAAAAGGTTGATACATAAAATGAGAACAATGGGGATAGGGGAAAATATGTGTAAGTGGGTTAAGAACTGGCTCATGGATAGGAAACAAAGGGTGGTTATTAATGGAGCACACTCGGACTGGGTCACGGTTAGCAGTGGGGTACCACAGGGGTCAGTATTGGGGCCGCTTCTCTTTAACATATTTATTAATGACCTTGTAGGGGGCATACAGAGTAGTATTTCAATATTTGCAGATGACACTAAACTCTGCAGGGTAATAAATACAGAGGAGGATAATTTTATATTACAGGAGGATTTATGTAAACTAGAAGCTTGGGCTGATAAATGGCAAATGAGCTTTAATGGGGATAAATGTAAGGTCATGCACTTGGGTAGAACAAATAAGATGTATAATTATGTGCTTAATTGTAAAACACTGGGCAAAACTGTCACTGAAAAAGACTTGGGTGTATGGGTGGACGACAAACTCACATTTAGTGGCCAATGTCAGGCAGCTGCTGCCAAGGCAAATAAAATAATGGGATGCATTAGACGAGGCATAGATGCTCATGAGGAGAACATAATTTTACCTCTATACAAGTCACTGGTGCGACCACACTTAGAATACTGTGTGCAGTTCTGGTCTCCGGTGTATAAGAAAGACATAGCTGAACTGGAGCGGGTGCAGAGAAGAGCGACCAAGGTTATTAGAGAACTGGGGGGTCTGCAATACCAAGACAGGTTATTACACTTGGGGTTATTTAGTTTGGAAAAACGAAGGCTTAGGGGTGATCTTATTACAATGTACAAATATATGAGGGGACAGTACAAAGACCTTTCTAATGATCTTTTTACTCTTAGACCTGTGACGGGGACGAGGGGGCATCCTCTACGTCTGGAGGAAAGAAGGTTTAGCCATAATCACAGATGCAGATTCTTTACTGTAAGAGCAGTGAGACTATGGAACTCTCTGCCGTCTAATGTTGTAATGAGTGATTCCTTACTAAAATTTAAGAGGGGACTGGATGCCTTTCTTGAAAAGTATAATATTACAGGCTATAGTCACTAGTTTCCTAGATACAGCGTTGATCCAGGGAGCTAGTCTGATTGCCGTATGTGGAGTCGGGAAGGAATTTTTTTCCCCAATGTGAAGCTTACTGTTTGCCACTTGGGTTTTTTTTGCCTTCCTCTGGATCAACATGTTAGGGCAGGTTAGGATAGGATATGGGTTGAACTAGATGGACTTAAAGTCTTCCTTCAACCTTAATAACTATGTTACTATGTTACTATGAAAATACAGAAAAAACTTTGAATGAGAAGGTGTGTCCAAACTTTTGGTCTGTACTGTATATATAAATTTATATATATTATATATATAATATATATATATTAAGTTTGAATCACCTCCCTTTCTACATAAAAAATAAAGTTATAAATAATATGCATATTTGCTATAACCACATCTGCCTGTGTCAAAGGGGAAAGTAAAAAAGTTATGGGTATTACAAAATGGTAACTCAAATCGCATTTTTTTTTTACAATATTTAGAATTTATTCTAGTGATTAACTATATAGATTGATATAGAAATAATCATAAGGACCTGAAGATTCATGCTCACAGGTCATTTTTACTGCACAATGAACTCAAACAAAACACAAAATACAATGTTAAAATTTCATTTTTTTCACCATTTCACCTCATTTGGATTTTTTCCAAGTTTTCAGTGCATTATATGGCAAAGTAAATAGTGTACTTAAAATCTACAACTTGTCCCTCAAAAACAACAAACCCTTATACAGATACTAAAGGGTAAAGTTCTTTATCATGCTAAATTTCAGCTAACTGTGAAGCACAGTCAGTGTATCAACCATGATGTTTGGACTGGCTGTTGAGTTTGAGCTGGAAGACCTGCTGTCAATCTGAAATTCATGGTTCGTACATGAATCGTGGTTCATAGTGTGAGGATCTGAGGTTGTGAATTATAATAATCACCTAGGCAGGTTAACAATGCAACTATTTTTTTTATTCCATGTGTCCATGGTTTTACAACAAATCCAGGTAGATGGCCAAAATAAAATGTCTTCAGTACACAAGATCCCTTCCCCAGGGCCAATAGTCCCACTGTCTCCGTACCAGGTGATACTCACTGTCTCCCAACTTTTGGTTGGCCCACAGATTTCATATCTCCCACCAGTATAGTCTGTAGTCACAGTTCAGGCTCATCCAAATGACAGGTAACACAACCAAAGCCCATGTATCCAGTAGCAATAGTTCCAGTTAAGAAATTTCCTGAAATCCAAAGGACAAATCCCTCAACAATAGCACGTGTGTTCAGCTCTGCCGGGAACAGATCTCCAAACTCCATAGGCCATCCATGCATGTCCTCCAGGATGTCATCAGCCATCCTCTCTCTACGAGGTCACTCCAATAACTCCCTGACTAAACATGTGGCATCTTTTCTTCCCTTCCCCTTAAACATTTGCCTTTAGCTCAAAGAATGAAGCATATTCCATAAGTCCATCACCTGGGACTGCATGTGAGACCACCTGTTGTGACGATTCGCTTGGGTCTAAAATCCTCATACACACAATGGGCCTAGCTGCTGGCAGCAAAATGGCTTGAGATCATGAGATTAAAAGAACGATTGCTTTACATTTATCTTTGGCAATCCTTTATTCCTGTCTGGCCTTAGGTATACATAAGATCCAGCCAGCTTGCTGCATGCCTTATTCTGCTTGCTGTCACTGAATAGAAACATTGATACCTGAGGATGAAGTGATGAGCAAGCAAATTACTAATAAAACACAGTAAGCAAATATCTAATAAAACACAACAATATTGACACAACTGCTACACCATGATGGAAAAAGTCTGTATCCTGTAGAGCAGTGGACTCCGCTCTACGAGTTTTGGTCCAATAGTCCTTAGTCCATGGCCAGTTCCTCACACATAGCACCTGAATTTGGCTTTGGGAAGCATTCTTATAACCAAATAAAAGCTGATAAAAACGGCATGCATAATGTCACAAAAAATTCAGCTTGTGAGTTTCCGTTCCTCTGGATTCACACACACAATGTACCACATATATATTGATGTCCTTTTTTCATATGAGTCTTTGGTCCTCCTAGACACCATGAGCAGAATGCAACATTGTCGTGTTCTTTAGTTTGTTGTTCAAAATAACATACATTTCTTAAGACCTTTTGAATTTATTTTCACCAGTTAACAAGATGCAAAGGTGATGAATGAAAGAGAAATCTAACTCAAATATTCGGTATGACCAATGTTTGCCTTGAAAACAGCACCAACTATTCTAGGTACACTTTACAAAGTTAGGGATTTATAGGATTACAATGAATAATATATGTAACCAATCACAACATCAATTACAAAAAGTTGGGATGCTATTTAAAAATAAAGAAAACAAGAAGGCAATGATTTGGAAATGTTTCATAGCCATATATTATTTGCAACATAATATAGAGCACAGATCAGAAGTTAAAAGTTAGACATTTTTCCATTTCATTTGAAAACTTATTTTAAAATTGTTAGCAGCAACACATGTCAAAACAGTTGCTACAGGTGTAACAAGGCGGCACGGGGTGGTAGTCTTGGGCGAGTCCATTAAGCAACAGTCAGTGAGCACCCCGGCACCTTGCACACAGAGAGATGGGTACTCACTGTGTCTGCTGGAATTCTAGACCCATGAAGGAACACAGAGTCGCAGTCTTAGTTCCAATGGTTAAACTTTACTAAATGTATCCATCACATCAAGGGGTACAGTTCACACAGTTCAACATTTTCTATGCTTTCCCTGCCATCTCCATGGACCATTTGGGCCCCATCTGTTCACCATGCGTCATCAGCTCCCGTTCTGGTCTCGGATCCCGAACTCTTCATGGGAACGATCCTGTTGAGCCAATGCCCGTTCCCACTGCTCTCCATGCTAAGAGCAACTGTATTCCCCATGACTGTGAACTTTCTGTGCAAACTGATGCGCACATCCTGCCCAGGGCAAGACTGCCCGGGCTACTCCCCTCTATCCAGGAAATGCTTCCCCTATCCCCCTGTGGCTCTGCACTGTCACACCCTAACTCCTCCCAGCTGTTTAACCAATACATTTACATTCCAGCAGTAACACATTAAGAGAACAACACATCATGCTGCAGCACGTTACACAACACAAGAACATTAGAAAACCGCACATTGCATTAATAAAATGTTAGGAAACCGCAAGTGACATATGTGCTCGGTGTTCAGGAGAGATAAGGCAGTTGAGGGTCTCCGCCACCTCCTTACAAAGGGTTGACAAAAGGCTTTAAAGTAAGTAATACTAATAAAATACAGCTGGAAGGGAGGGTGAATTTTCAACTAAGTCACGTAACTGTGTATAAAAAGAGAATGATAGAGAGGCAGAGTCTCTCAGCAGCAACAATAGTCGAAGGTTGTCCAATCTGTGAACAACTGTGTCTTAGAATTGTGGAATTATTTCAGAAAAATGTTCCTCAGTGTAAAATGGCAAGACCTTGAATATCCCACCATCTACAGTAGATAATATGAAAAGAGTCTGAAATTCTGGAGAAATCCATGTGCACATGGGACAAGGCAGACAGTCAATATTGTATGTGCATAATCTATTGGCCATCAGGCTGCACTGCATTAAAGGGAGAAGATACAGATTAGATATTAGAAAAAACTTTTTGACAGTGAGGGTGATCAATAAGTGGAACAGGCTGTCATGAGAGGGCATGAGTTCTCATTCAATGGAAGTCTTCAAACACAGGCTAGGCAGTCTGAGATAGAATCATAGAATCATGATCATAGAATGGTAGAGTTGGAAGGGACCTCCTGGGTCATCTGGTCCAACCCCCTGCTCAAAGCAGGATTCTCTAAATCATCCCAGACAGATGTCTATCCAGCCTCTGTTTGAAGACTTCCATTGAAGGAGAACTCACCACCTCTTGTGGCAGCCTGTTCCACTCATTGATCACCCTAACTGTCAAAAAGTTTTTTCTAATATCTAATCTGTGTCTCTTCCCATTCAGTTTCATCCCATTGCTTCTACTCTTTCCTTGCGCAAATGAGAATAAAGATGATCCTTCTACAATGTGACAGCCCTTGAGATATTTGTAGACAGCTATTAAGTCTCCTCTCAGTCTTCTTTTTTGCAAGGTAAATATTCCCAAATCCTGCAACCGTTCCTCATAGGACATGGTTTGCAGACCGGTCACCATTCTGGTGGCTCTTCTCTGAACTTGCTCCAGTTTGTTGATGTCTTTTTTAAAATGTGGTGCCCAAAACTGGACACAGTATTCCAGATGAGGTCTGACCAAAGAGGAGTAGAGGGCAATAATGACCTCACGTGATCTAGACTGTATGCTTCTGTTGATACATCCTAGAATTGCATTTGCCTTTTTTGCTGCTGCATCACACTGTTGACTCATGTTAAGTCTGTGATCAATTAGTATACCCAAGTCTTTTTCACATGTGCTGTTACTTAGCCCTATTCCTCCCATTTTGTATATGCTTTTTTCATTTTTATTGCCCAGATGTAGTACTTTGCATTTTTCCCTGTTAAAATCCATTCTGTTAGTTGCTGCCCACTGCTCCAGTTTATGTATATATTTTTGAATCCTCTCTCTCTCTTCTCTAGTATTAGCTACCCCTCCTAGCTTTGTGTCATCAGCAAATTTGATCAGTTTACCCTCAATTCCTTCATCTAAATCATTGATAAAGATGTTGAACAATACAGGGCCCAAAACAGAGCCTTGTGGTACCCCACTTGAGACATTCTTCCAACTGGATGTGCAGCCATTTACAACCACTCTTTGGGTCCAATCACTAAGCCAGTTATGAATCCACCTAACAGTTGCCTTGTCCATTCCATACTTAGTCATTTTTTCAATAAGGATTGTGTGAGATACTTTGTCAAATGCTTTGCTGAAGTCAAGATATACTATATCTACAGCATTTCCCTGATCCACCCAGTCAGTGATTCTGTCATAGAAGGAAATTAAGTTAGTCTGACATGACTTATTAGTTACAAACCCATGCTGACTCTGTTTAATCACTTCATTCTTATCCAGGTACTTGCATACATGTTCTTTAATAATTTGTTCAAAGATCTTTCCTGGTATAGAAGTCAGACTCACCGGCCTGTAGTTCCCTGGGGAATGGTTTAGTGAGTCCTGCATTGAGCAGGGGGTTGGACACGATGACCCTTGAGTTACCTTCCAACACTAATATTCTATGATTCTATGATAAAGTGAAACTGTCACTATATTTGATCTATCTAAACTATTAATATGGGCATGCAGTGTAATGCAGCTGCTTTGCAGGTAAGTGCAGACTCCACTAGGGGGTGTTGGTGAGAGAAGAGAGGTCGCATCTGCAGCACAGCAGCACAGTGCAGGCTGCACCGCACCACTAGTTGGCGATAGAGGGTGGTCAAAACGAGCCAAGTCAGTAACGGTCAGTAAGCGCAAAGTTTAAAGGGGAAACAGAACTTGTGGTCGAATACAAGTCAAGGGTCAGAACCAGATGGGAGCAGAAGTACCAGAGACGTGAGACGGTGAGCAGTGTCAGAGTTAGGCCAGTAGGTCAGAGCCAGTCGTCGTGTGGTAACAAAGAAGAGAAACAGGAGACAAATTCAGAGTTCAAGCCGAGTCATACATGGAGGAGAATACACACCAGAGTAACACTAAGTCAGGTACAAGGAACAGATCAGACACAGGTACGGGAAGTCAGAGGCAGAAAGAACACTGGGGTATAACGGGTCAGCTGCTCAAGCCAAGGACCAGAACTATCACTGACATGGGCCACCTGCAAGAGCACCAAGAAATAGCCACTCCTGAACCAAAGAGAGGCAGAAATAGTTAACCACGCCATGACCAGGCCAGAAAAGGAAAAGCAGAAAGCAAACCCCGACCAGGATCATGACTTATAGGTTATAGACTGCTGAAAAAAGTCATACCTGTGTGTCTCATATCAGATGCCTTGTTATTGAGAAATCATCTTTTATTACTTTATGTAAGTGACCTATTCCAGGCTCTCAGGTGGATAGTGCCTGGAAGATAATAATATGATTTCGCCCACCATGCGTAAAGTGAGCGCTTCATGTGCGATTGGTATCCAGGGTCTGGAGGAGAGTAGACTCTCCTCCAAGTCCTGGGTACCATATTCCTGTAAAAATAGAATGAAAATAAAAATAGGGATATTCTTATCCTCTAGTGGCCCCCAGAGTCCTCCCGCTCCTCAGCAGCGCTGCCGGCAAGTTCCGTTCCCAGACGTGCTTAGCGAGAATGACCTTTGTGACATCGCAACGTCACAAAAGTCATTCTCGCTAAGCACGCCTGGGAACGAAAATTGCCGGCAGCGCCGCTGAGGACCAGGATCGCCGCTGAGGAGATCAGGGGCCGCCAGGAGGTGAGTATATCCATATTTATTATTTTTTATTATTTTTAACATTCTATCTTGTACTACTGATGCTGCATAGGCAGCATCAATAGTAAAAAGTTGGTCACACTTGTCAAGCACTATGCTTGACAAGTGTGACCAACCTGTCAATCACTTTTCCAAGCGATGCTTCAAATCGCTTGGAAAAGCGCGAGCATTCTGCAAGCTAAAAACACTTGCAAAACGCTTATGTTTTGCAGGAAAACGCATGCGAATTATGCATGTGTTATACCCGCTGCAGGGAGTTGCGCAAATGCTGCGTACAATTCCGGAGCATTTCTGCAACGTGAGCATATAGCCTCAATGTAAAATAAGCTCTTGATGCAGAGCTATCCTCTAGGCAGCGTCCTCCCCATAACCTGGAAGAGGTCATTTACATATAAGAAAAACATGGATTTCTTTGGAATAAGATATCAGATCGCAGATATCATGATATCATTTTATTCAGATTCCTATGACCTACATGCTCACATAGACAGCTTAGGAGGATTGATCCTACTGACAGATTCCCTTTCAAAACAAGCACGGTTCAGTCATGCAAACCCCTGCATGGGCTCAGGAATACTACCAAACATCATTGTCCAAAATTTTGGAGAATTGGAGGTATATACAAAATTTAACGAGGGTACTGTTCATAGTCACTTGACATCTTGGTTGCACTGGCTTTCACCTTTTAACCCTTGAACAGAGATCTGGTCTTACACAAGGACCCAGAACTGGGGCTATTGAGTCAAATGGTGTTCGGTGGTGCAGACTGGCAGGAATACTCAGGTAGCTGGATAAGAATCAGGGAGACAGACAACATACAAAACGTTAGGCAAAAGAATGGTCAGTAAACAAGCAGAAGTGAGAAACAAGAAACTCCATTAGAAACTAGGAGCAAAATAACATGGTGTATGAGCCAGCCAGGGTTTCAAGGTATGCTGTTCAAGCTCCTTTGAAGAGGCACCAAAAATGGGCAATGTTGAGGCTTTAAATGACGTACTTAACCAAGGAAACTTAGTGCAGCAGATGAAAGACACATCATGCTTACTTCTGTCAAAATCGGAAGATGTTCAGCACATCTCAGAACTGGCAGCAACCAATGGGACCCAGATACATCTATCTACTGTTTGTAGAGGTCTGAGTAAAAGTGGTCTTAATGGAAGAATTGCTGTCAAAAAGCCATACCTTCGACATGGAAACAAGTGTGAGTGACTCAATTATGCATGAAAACAGGAATCTGGTTGCAGAAAAATGTCAGCAGGTGCTCTGAACTGATGAATCAAAATGTGTAATATTTTGCTGTAACAGAAGGCAGTTTGCTGAAGAAGTGCTGGAGTGAGGTAAAATAATGAGTGTTGGGGAGTTGGTTGGGATTATTCGAGTCCTCAATACTGAGTACTACAGGTAGATACTTATTTATCATCAGGGAGGCTCCAAATTGATTCTACAGCAGGATAATGACCCCAAACCTACAGCCAATGTCATTATACCTGTCTTTAGAATAGAGAACAGCGAGGAGTCCAGGAAGTGATGATATGACCCCTACACAGCTGTGATCTCAGCATTATCAAGTCTGTCAGATTCATGAAGAGACCAAAGGATTGCTCAAGCATACGCCATTTCCAAGATGTTTGGAACAACTTTTTGCCAAGGACCTTCAAAAACTGTGTGGAAGTGTACTGAGAAGGATTGATGCTGCTTTGAAGACAAATGGTGGTCACATGAAATATTTTAGATTTCTCTATTGTTCAATCACTTAGCATTTTGCTAAGTGATAAAAGTAAACTATTGACACTTCTGTTTTTTAAACCATTTTTACCTTGTGGCTTTTTTTCCACATCTGCCTAACACTTTTGCACTGCACTGTTTGAATATCAATCTGAAAAAAATAGCCTTAATCAACACATCAGTTTGAGAAGCCTTGCCCATCATGGTTAAATCAGCTATGATTCCTGAGTGCCATGCTTGGATGTAGATTAGAGCATCGCTAACCATAAAGACAGCAAGAGGATATGAGTGCGCTTATCTTGTGGGAGGAAGTGACTTGTCTACTTATGTGATTATGTCAGCATGTGAAATTCCTGTGAAAGCAGCTGTGTTTTGATATTGGAGCATGACTAAAGAAATGTTGGCAATATGAGGGTGAGAGATATTAAAGGAATGGTAAGAGAGTTGTCACATGGACTGATGATGAGTTCTAGCTGTATTGCAGCATCAAAAATGCCTATATGATCAATAAATGAAAATGGTCATGAGATATAACTTCACCAATTAAATTACTTTTACGGCTAGTCTCCACAGAATGGTAACTCACTGCATCACAAAGGCAAAAAGGTCTATTATCATCCTCCTATCTCATAACCTCTGTTTCTCTTTTAAGCAGACAACCGGCATTGGCAGTGATGGTCAACAGAGGAAATGCTAGTTCTCTACAAGCAGCATTCTGCTTGCCAAGTTTAACTTATAACCTACCTACTTGTCAACAGTTAACCAAACACAGAAGTGTTAGTGAACTGCCAGCCTCCATTTATTATACCGGTGTCCCTATAATGGAGTCAAACCAAATAGCTGCTATGGACCCCATGATTTGGGGGCAGAGTCCACATGTTAGCAGATTCAGCATTCCAATAAGCACAGAGAAGTTCTGCTTATAGGCCATCAAGGCATGGTTATGCTTCTGGTCAACCACTTCTTTTTTTTTAAACCATACATTTTTATTTACAAATTGTGCCAAACATTACATCATATTGACAGTAATTTCTTAATGAGTAACACAATGTTATAGGGGTTGGGGAAGGGAAGAACTGGTCAATCTCTTTTATGACTACTCCAACATGTTGTGACCAATGTGGTCTGTCTCTAAAAACAGGGTCAGGTGGTGGAGGGGCATCTTCACCAATCATCTGTTATCTTTGCCTGTGGTTGCCAGATATAAGCAATGATCAGCTGCAAATTTTTTGTAGAGGCCACTGCCAAATACTGGACCTCATCTCCCATTCAAGAGAATGAGAGATAAGGAGCTGCTATATTCTGTCTTGTACATTGTCTACATCTGGCAGCTTCCATAGTGGATAGCAGCTGATAAGTGTGGGTGCTGAGTATTGGATTCTCGCCGATCTGATATTGAAGATCAATTCAATGGATAGGTCAAGAAAATCATAGTAGTGGAAAATCCTGTAAAAAACTATGTATTTCAGAAATTAATGTCATTTGCCCAAAAGCCTGGATTCCTATAATGGTCCTCTGGACTAGCCATATACAGTAGATACATAGGTAAAGGATATCAATCAGGCTTGATCATAACTTGTGATTTTTTTTTATTGTTTTAGCGTTAATTTTACAGATGAGTTATCCCCTAAGGAAACAGATTTGGAATGAATGCCTTTTTAAAATAGAGGAATGTTTTTTCTTTGATTGTCATCAGTCTTTTAAGAAGAACTATAATTTCTTTCAGCTTTATTGAATTGTGACTGCCTCAAAGATTAAATTGTTGAATACTTTGCTAATCATTTTGATGGAGACAAGGCAAAATCTTTATATGATACTAATAGCTGCAAACACAATCACGTTGCTTTTGTGCTTGATAGTCATCCAGCTGCAACCCCTATAAAAGATCTATCACAACACGCAATCCATTAATTGTTAATTCAGGACAAATTCACAACACAGGCCTATAAACCTTAGATGTCAGAATCTCCCAGGCTGCTGATCTCCGTAAGTCATTGCTTAAATTGCCATGCAAGGAAAAAACAAAACCTCTTTTTCCAGCTGACTCTCAGATTTGTGCACTATGGGAGGCAAATGAGAAAAAAAAGTGTCATACTATTTTAAAGAAGCCTTTTATACTGAACACAAAAGTCCTCAGAAAATATAATTATCAAAACTACCACTGCTGATGGCTTGCTTCTTGCCCCTGCCCACCCCCCAACAAAACATATGGGGATTTACCCTCTGATTGCATTACCATTTGAAAGATGGGAAAGGCTCTGCCTTTTATTTTACTTTTTGAACCTGAAATTATTATGCTGCTCAGTATGCAGATCGATTGTGGGTGGCGCTATAACAAAGCGTTTTCAGTTTGTTTGGGACCAGACACAGGACCACTACTGAAAGAACTATTAAGTACTTTGTGTATCATTTACAGAAGACATAAAATTAACAGTCATTAAAATTAACAGTCACTTCTAGCCTAGTGCTGTTCACGTTGGTGTAGATGGAACCTTACATGCATTCTATGGGAATTGAAAAAAAATGTATTACAAAAAGGGCATTATGATTTACTATCTAAATAAATTTAGTAAGAGCGTCATGTTTCTTTTGTCTAGGGATGTAATCGATGTAGAATATTAAAATGGCTGCTATCTTGATTCTTTGTCAGAAAGCTTTTCTGGAATGTTAGGACAGTTCAGGTGCCTATATGCATGTGCACAAGGAAGCTGCACTGGTGTGACCTGGGGATAGCTTGACTGGATGTGATATAGATTATCTCCAGATCACAGCTTCTTACTGCACATGCTCATAGGCACCTGACCTAACATTCTAGGATAGGTTCCTGTCAGTGTAACCAGATGGCGGCCATTTTAGTATACTACAATGATTACCTTCCTGGACAAAATTAATGTTATTGGCTTATTAAAGGACTGTCCTTCCTTTCCCATCTTTCCTTTCACATCGTTCCTTTCCCATTTTACCTTTCTCATCCTTCCTTCCTTTATTTTCCTTTCTCATCCTTCCTTCCTTGCTCATCTTTCCTTCCTTTTTATCTCCCACCCTTCCTTCCTTTTGCTTTCCCTTCCTTCCTTCCTTCCTTCCTTCCTTCCTTCCTTCCTTCCTTCCTTCCTTCCTTCTTTTCTTCCTTCCTTCCTTCCTTCCTTCCTTCCTTCCTTCCTTCCTTCCTTCCTTCCTTCCTTCCTTCCCCTTCCTTCCTTTGTCCCAACCTCCCTTCATTCTCTCCTCCCACTCTTCCCCTTTCTCTCCCTTGTGTCCTTCTTTCGTTCCTCTGTTTTTTTCTGTATTTCTGGAGAACCCCGACATCAAAAATTTGGGCAGATTTATCAAATCGGTCAAAAAGTAAAACTGCCTGTGTTACCCTTAGCAACTAATCACAGCACAGCTTTCATTTCTAAATCTGCTATGAAAATATTAAAGCTATTCTGTGATTGGTTGATTTAGGCAGCGCACCCATTGTTATGTATATATCCCTGAATCATAGCAGAGTAAATGTTATCATCCTGTCCTTTTGCATTAAAATACTCAGATTACGTTTTATGAAACAGGAAAATGGCATCTTCTAAGAATACAAGCTGATATAGCATATTTGTTTATGCTTTGAATAGGCTCATAAGTTACACCAAGGTGTGGAGAAAAGTGCAATTCCTCATACAGAGATGATCTACTTCACGCATTACAGTAGGAAAACGGGTTCTGATCGGCCCTCTTGTGTGCTACTTAATACATACTTGGGAAACATTAAGGGCATAATAGGTTGCTAGGCAACATCACAGTTACAAATGTAGCTGGAGAGATAATTTATATAAAGATATGAGGCTTGCATCATTATTTGCCAAGCAGCCCTTTGTTTTATGAGAGACAAATTTGATAATATGAAGGGGAGGACATATCATTGGTGCAACCTGTGCAGGCGCACAGGGGCCCAAGAGGTAAAGGGGTCATTACCTTGTCATTACCTTGATCAGCTATTGTCTAAAAAGGGCCTATATACTGTTCTTTCATAGGGGCCCTCTTCTGTCCGTGTCCACCAGTGATTATATGTACCAACTATGGCCCCCCATCAAAACACAACAGTTGTTTTTCAAAGGATGGGTAACATTAATATTATTATTATTTGCACAAATTTTGGTGTAAGGCATGCTTATATTAACTATGTATGTTATGATATGTTCATTTTGCCAGGACATGTGAAAAAGTACAAAATTTACCATCTGCAGAATACCCATAAATAATTACACACAATTAGCAGTACTGAATGATATTTAGTCATATCCCATCTATTTATTTAATTGGAGAAGAAAATAGAAGGTAAATGCTAATAGGTCAGATACTTATTGCATCTAGTTTTTTTGGAAAACGTTAGCACCAAAACATTTCCTGCAGACTGAAATTAGCATTGGAAAGTTTCCAAATGTTACATATAACTTATCTTGATAATCTTACAATTTATTCAAATAGAAAGCAAGAACTAAATCTGAATTTTAACTAAAAAACCCTTCATGAATCAGTAAGGTAAAGCACCATGAAAAATATGGGTCAGTGCCTGTAATTTTTATTTAAAACTGTGTTTTTTTAGCAACAACTATAAAATATCCAACCATTCATGGAATTAGAGATTTGTGTGATCCTACCTTAAACTGGTCTTTTTTCTTCTTCTTCTTTATACTGGTGTACAGAGCTCTTGATCCCACCATGCTTCAAAAAGATGTGGTTTCATAGAAAATAAAATATACTAAAAGAAAATATTGAAACAGAAGAAAAGCAAAAAAAAAAAGGCAAAAGACAAAGACAAGAAAAACAATTTCCCAGAGATGGAGATGAGAAAAGTAGTTTGTGAGAGACTATTTTGTGAGGTTGTGTGTATCTCTGTAGTTGTCTTTATTGAGGCCTGTCCTCTGTTTAGATGTCCTCTTGCCTTGAAAAGCAGCTGGTCTGTGACAACCAAATTCTTTAAAGAAGAAAAAAAGAGAGAATTCTTTTCACATTTCAAGTTGTTTCTTTTTCTACCCTCCCACTGACACCATCCCATTCAGCCCTGAAGATAACTTTATTCATCAACACATCATTGTATCAAGTTCAATAGGAACACAGCATTATCATTCTTTACAGCAGGACAAGGCAGTTATATCTACTCTACTTTTCAGAGGGCTCCTTATAACACTTACATGGTCTAATCAACGCCATTCCTCCACTGTCAGCGGCTAGGCAGTAAATGGACACTTGTTGGTTAGTTTTTCAAAGTTGCAGCTCACGACTGCTCAGAAATAACTAGTGTATTGCTTTAGAAAGAGATGTAAAGTCACATGCATATGTGAATGTTATCTTCTTGTTTCTAACTGCATCACTTTGCAATCAATTAGGAGCTTCTTAAGGCAGAAAAATGTCAATGGGACATCAGTGATTTCCTTTATTGCAGTATAGCTGTCAGTTAAAGGTTATCTCTCCTAGTAAAAAATTAACCATACCTAAGCCTACATGTACAAAAGACTGACTAGATGAGAGCTCAGGAGACATAATAATGACTACTACTGCATTGCCTTTATGTATTAGACCAGTGAGTATTGGGTACACAGCTACAGGACAGGGCCCTTGACTAAAGGAACCCTTCTGAACAGGGTCATTGTTACTTTTCTTGGGAAAAATGGTGGCAGCTTCTTCCATCCAGGACTACTGTGTAGACTATCTGTCATGTAGAAGATCAGATAACATACTTTGTAACACTTTGTAGACATTTTCATTACTTAATGTCCCTTTTGTGGCACAGAATTTAAAGGGAAACCATCATGTCCAAAAATGCTCTTAACTTGAAGATATGCCCAGTATCTGCACCAAAAGTCTGGCTACTGGCAGGAAGTTAACTTTACTCCTCCCAGCAGCCTCCGGCTTTCAGTCATAGAGGCAACCAGTGTGGCTTCAGTCACCACTAAGGTCATAATGACTGCACCCCTGGCACTGTGACACCTGTCTCACAAAAAAAACAGCTTTGAAAGAGAGAACAGGGTCTCATTAACTTATAAACCAACAAAAAAATAGACCCCATAAAAGATAACTTTTATTAATATATTAAAAGCATAAAGGACTCCTATCAAACATGAAACTTAAAATGAACATATAGGAGTATAATTAAGATATAGCATCCAAGGTTAATGAGATATTACTAGGTAAGGAATATACAAGCCTATCAATTCCCTAGTTTTTCCTATCAATCGTCCTACCTTGCTGCAGAGGTTGGCAGCCTGATGCATAAGATGATGCCCCCAATCAACGTCAGTGCCTCTGAGTGCCCTAATGGACACCCTAACTATAGTTCAAATAAAGCACAAACAGTAAAAGAAAGCAATAAAGAATAGGAAATGGGCATATGTGTGTATAACAAGATGTGTCAGCCAAAGATTTCATATGACATAGCTATAGCAGTGTATTTATACAGCTTCACAAACTATGTAAGGAGCCAGTACAATATGTCAGTGTCTCAAGTTCAGAACATAACCAAGCAAATATTACTCCAAAATACCCCCTTCCTTCTGGACCAATTTCCAAAGGAAAGAGAAAATGTACCTTTGGCAGCAATACACACAACTATTATATTACAGTATATTTCATATTGCTCTGCATGTCCCAATCAGAAATCTGCATATAGATGTCCATCAATATGGATGTCACATATAATGAGTGAAAGAAATCGACACTTATTGTAGTAGTCCCCATTTCATATTGCTCTGCCTTTCCCAATCAGAAAATTGTACATAGATGCCCACCAGTAGACTGAAGCACTGCTTCAGTCACTGCTCAGTACATAGTGAGCGACGGTGGTGACTGTGCCCCCGCCTCAGCACTAATGCACTGCACTGGTGACTGTCAGTCGGTGTTGGGGTGTGGTTACAACCACTGTTCACTATGCATGGAGTGGTGACTGAAGCCGCACCGGCCACGCCTCTATGACTGAAAGCCCAAGACTGTTAAGAGGATTAAAGTTAATTTCCTCCCCTAAGCTGGGCTATCAGTGCAGCGCCCGCACATGTTTGGAGCATTGGAGCACTATTAGCCCCCACCTGCTCAGGGAACCGACACTTGCCCGGGTGCGCCAGGTGCTGACGCCGGCCCTGTTGGGGGTACAGCCCAGTCAGGGAGGTGTAGAAACTGGCATATGTTGAGGTGTAGGCTGGACGTTCAGCAGCTGCAAATGGAGGAATTGGAGAAGTCGGAGGAAGAGGAGGACAAAGCGAGCCATTTTGCTGGCAACCTATGTGTCATCAGAGGAAGGTGGTACAAAATCCTTTGCAACCCAGGCATGGTTCATTATTATGAATGTGAGATCACCAACATTTTGGGTCGACAGCTGCGTCCTTCTTTCTGTCAGGATTGATCCCGCTGCACTGAAGACTCTTTCTGATAGCACACTACCAGAATGGCAAGCGAGCTCCTGTAAAGCATATTGGGCCAATTCAGGCCAGGTGTTCAGTTTACAGGCCCAGTAGTCAAAGGGGAATGAACTGTGAGGGAGAACATCGATAGGGGAGGAGAGGTAATTTTGAACCATAGTTGACAACTGCTGTCTCCTGTCTGTTGCAATCGATTCAGTATTACCAGTCATGTGAGCGTTATTCGAGAATCAGTCCACAACATGGTCATGAAATCCCTGTCTCCAACGCCACTTCGGCTGTGTGCACCACGAACACCTCTTCCGTTTGGCCCAGTACAGCACCGTTGCTGTGTGCTGGGAATGCCTCTAACAACACATGTGGTCCAATGTTCCAGTTGTCAATGATGCACTGACAGTGGTGGGTGGAGGAGCCCTTCTGCCAAATCCACATCCCTCCAGTCATGCACAAACCCTGTACCTGACCTTGGCAAGCCAATATTTTCTCTTGCCCCCTGAGAAGCATCCTCCTCCCCAAGATAATCATCTCCGTCATCCTCCTCCTCCTCTTCCTCTTCTTCCTCCCCATTGTCCAGGACACTTCCCTGAGCAGACAATGCCTGACTGTCATCAAGGTTTCTCTCCTCCTCCTCCTCTTCCTCCTCCGCTGCAGATACCTGATCCTTAATATGCATCAAAGTTTGCATGAGCAGACACATAAGTGGAATGCACATGCTTATGATGGCGTCGTCTGCGCTTACCAGCCGTGTGCATTCCTCAAAACACTGAAGGACTTTACAGAGGTCTTTCAGCTATGACCACTGCACACAAGACAACTCCATGTCTGCCCTCAAACTGCCTGCCCGTGTATCCTCCCACAAATGCATTACAGCCTGCCTGTAATGTATGTAGTACAGTTCATATAGCGTCTTGTGCTTGGGTGCGATGAAAACACAGGAGTCACAGGTTTGATATAGAAAAGTCCTGTATTACTTCATACAAGTTGGCAGAAATAGTCACACAGTTTGCAGACACAGAAACAGGAGACACAGCAGGCCAGAGTAATCCAAGCTCAGCAATCACTCTCCAATACAGATTCAGGATCTTCTTCTCTGTTACCGTAAGTCCATGCAAACGTGGGTCTTTCAAAGAGCAGGGTTCAGAGTCCACAAGTGCTTCAGAGTTCCTCAGTAGGAATAGCTGGAGTAAAAGGTCCAAGGCTTACAGGAGTCAAGTCACAGGTTCACTGCAGGCTAGATTCTGAAGCACTGATTGCTCAGCTGTGGCTGCTTAAGAAGCAAAGGAGAGAATCAGGGCGGGAACATGCAAGCTGGAAACTCCATTTTGACTGAGGGCAAGATAGCTGCAGCAAGACAGAAAGTAAAATGGCTGACGAACAAACTGAGTTTCAGGAATATATACATAGAACCTTACATTACTCCCCCCTTAAGGACAACCTCCGGATGACCTCAGACCAGGCTTGTGTGGGTACCTCTGATGAAACTGACGGAGCAAGCGAGGAGCATTAACGTTATTGACCGGTTCCCATGAGTTGTCCTCCACTGGGTAGCCCTGCCATTTAATCAGATATTGTAACTGATTTCTATACAACCTGGAATCTAAAATCCTTTCCACCACAAATTCTTCCTGACCATCGACTAGCACTGGGTCAGGGCAAGGAGAGGAACGTCCAGGAAACGTATTGGGTGTCGCAGCCTTTAGTAGGGATACATGAAAGACAGGGTGGATTCTCATAGTTCTGGGCAGTTGAAGACGACAAGCAACGGCACTTATAATTTTACTGATTTTATAGGGTCCAATGTACTTATGTCCCAACTTAGACGATGGAATCCTTAACTTAAGATTTCTGGTTGACAGCCAGACCAAGTCTCCTACCTTGAAAGCTGGTGCAGGTTTACGAAATTTATCTGCTGCTTTCTTGTACCTTTCTTGAGCCGATTCCAGATTTTCCTTTAGAAGATCCATATTCTTCTGTAAAGACGTGATTCTTTCAGCCACTGCTGGTAAAGGCGTTTCTATGGGAAATCGTGGTAGAATGTTAGGATGATAACCTAGATTAGAGTAAAAAGGAGACTGTTTAGTGGAGGCACTCTGAGAGTTGTTATACGAGAACTCAGCTAATGGAAGTAGATCCACCCAATCATCCTGTAGGTGGCAGATAAAGCAGCGGAGATACTGCTCCAGGGTTTGATTGGTTCGTTCGGTCTGTCCATTAGTCTGGGGATGAAAAGCAGAAAAAGGTTTACTTTAATGTCCAATGCTGCACAGAAATTTTGCCAAAACCTAGAAGTGAATTGCACCCCTCGATCCGAAATAACCTCATCCGGTACTCCATGTAAGCGAAACACATCTTTAATCATCAAATCTGATGTCTGTTTTGCAGTGGGTAAGCCGACACAAGGGATAAAATGAGCTGCCTTTGTTAGACGGTCAACCACCACTAGAATGGTGTTTCTTCCCCTGAGAGGTTGGTAACTCCACAATGAAGTCCATAGAAATGGATCCCCACGGGCGGGACGGGGTGGAAGAGGCTGTAACAGACCAGTTGGTGAGGAGCGAGGTGTTTTGCATCTTGCACAGACCTCACATGAAGTGACATAATTCAAAACATCCTTCCTGCAAGTGGGCCACCAAAAGAAACGAGAAAGAAATTCCTGTGTCTTTAGAATTCCTCTATGCCCAGCTATCTTGGAATCGTGAATGAGTTGCAATACTCTTAATCTGACTGTTTCAGGAATATACAGACGTTGTCCCTGAATCCACACACCATTCTTAAAGACAAGACTTACGTCCCTTGGGGGTTGTGCCAAAAAGGAATCCGCATGGTATGCTTCCTTGATGTCCTTAAGTAGGTCTTGATTATGAATTACTCCTAGGAATCTAGAGTCAGGAAGAATAGTCTTAGGAGGAGTAATTGGACGTGTCTCTGCTGAGTAAATCCTAGAGAGTGCATCAGCCTTTCCATTGCGCGATCCTGGTCTATAAGAGATGATAAAATTAAATTGGTTTAAGAAAAGATTCCAGCGAGCCTGGCGAGGAGTCAGGCACTTAGCCGACCTGATAAACTCAAGGTTACGATGGTCTGTCAGGACGACTATTTGCTGTGCAGCTCCCTGAAGAAGGTGTCTCCATTCTTTGAAGGCGGCAATAATGGCCAACAACTCTCTATTGCCCACATCGTAGTTCCTCTCAGCCGAAGACAACTGCTGGGAAAAGAAGGCACAGGGATGCAAGACATTCTTCTCACCTGTTCTCTGAGAGAGTATAGCTCCAACGGCACAGTCTGAAGCATCCACCTCTATTATGAAGGCAAGCTCGGGGTTGGGATGTACTAGGATAGGTGCAGTGGTAAATTTATCTTTTAGACGGGAAAATGCTTCCTGGGCTTGGGGAGTCCAGGAAAACCTAGACTCTTTCCGGGTAAGTTGAGTGATAGGTGACACTACCTCAGAGAAATTTCTAATGAAACGTCTATAGAAGTTGGCAAACCCGATGAAGCGCTGTACCTCCTTCACATTTCTAGGACTTGGCCAATCCTTGATGGCTTGGGTTTTGCTTCCATCCATACTAATTCCTTGTGTAGACAGTACATACCCCAGAAATTGAATTTCGGTCCTATGGAATTCACACTTTTCAAGTTTGATGTAAAGATGATTTTGTCTTAGACGTTCCAAGACCATTCTCACATGTCCATGATGTTCCTCTGTGGAGTTAGAAAAAATTAGAATATCATCCAAATAAATTACCACGAATGTATCTAGGAGATCCCTGAAGATGTCATTCACCAAGTGTTGGAAAGTGGCTGGGGCGGTACTCAGACCAAAAGGCATAACTAGATATTCAAAGTGTCCATAGCGTGACCTGAATGCAGTCTTCCATTCATCCCCAGGTCTAATACGGACTAAGTTATAGGCCCCACGAAGATCTAGTTTAGAAAAAATTTTGGCATGTCGCACTCTCTCCAATAACTCAGGGATTAAAGGCAATGGATAACGGTTTCTAATAGTAACCTTATTGAGTTCCCTATAGTCTACGCATGGTCTCAGAGATCCATCTTTCTTCTTTACAAAGAAGATGGGTGCACCTGCAGGAGATGAAGAGGGGCGTATGAAGCCCTTGGCTAGATTTTCATCTATGTAATCCTTTAAAGCCTTTAGCTCGGGCCCCGCCAGGGGGTAGATCTTACCAAAAGGTATCTCTGCTCCAGGCAATAATTCAATTGGACAATCATATGGACGGTGAGGAGGAAGCTGGTCAGCGTTCTTCTTGTCACATAAATCCACATAGTCCTGGTATACAGCTGGTAGTTCAGGGACTGACATGATTCCTTTAGGAACAGAGCAAGCTGAAACTTTTGGACTCATCTGTTTCTCTGGAAAGTGTAATTCCTTGGTCTCCCAGTTAATGGTAGGATTCTGAGCCTGCAGCCATGGTAGCCCTAGAATAATGGGAAAGTGGGGAGAAGAGATAAGCATAAAGGACAGTTTCTCTTGATGATCTTTACCCATAAGAACCCTCAAAGGCTCTGTTTCCTGATCCACTGGTCCAGAGGTCAGCAGGGAGCCATCCACAGTTTCCATCTGTACTGGAGTAGCCTTCTTCACTGAACGTATTCCCTGTTTCAGAGCAAAGGAGACATCCATAAAATTTCCACTTGCCCCTGAGTCGATCATAGCAGAGCTAGACACCCAAGCTGAGTCAACCCAGAGTTTGATGGAAAGAAAGCAATGAGAATTGTTTTTCTTACAACTCAGCTGGGGACACCGCTGAGGAAACTTGAAAAATGGCAGCGTTTACACAGTCAACGTCCTCAGAGGTAACGGAGTTTAAGTCAGAGAAATCAAGATCTGTTGCTGCAGATCTCTCTGGAGCTGAGGCTCGGACCTGACAGATCCCCTCTCGCAACACTCACAATGAATGAGTGCTGCAGTAGTCTTACGAGAACGGCTGGGGCAGTTTATAATGAAGTGCCCTGACTTACCACAATAGAAACATAGATTCTCCTTAAAACGATGTTCCTTGCGTGCATCACTAACCCGTCGTTGTAAAGAGTCTACCTGCATGGGTTCAGGTTCAGGTTCCCGTGTAATCCTACTCAAAGGTCCTTAGCTGGAGAGGAAGGTAGGAAAAGGTTAGTACGATTGCTTTCGAACCATATCTCTTGCCTGCGTTCAGTCAGACGAGTATCAATACGGATGCAGTAGTTAATAAAGTCACCTAAGCAGTGGGAGGTCGGCACGAGCAAGTTCATCCTTAATCAGTGGATAACCCCTTTCGAAAAATAGATTTTTTGGCGGAACTGTCCCAGGTGGTATCAAGGGCCCATCTCCTGAAATCCAAGGCATATTCAGCTACGAGTGCTTACCTTGGCGCAAAGCTAACATGGCTGCTTCAGCTGTTGCACCTCGATTGGGGTCATCAAACACCTGCCCCATGGCTGAAATATAATCATCAAGGTGATTCAAACAATCATCCTCAGTCTCAATCAAGGGTTTGCCCACATTAAAGCCTTGTTGGTAAGCAACATAATTATAGTAAGCACCTTAGATTGTTCAGTGGGAAATTGTGAAGCATGTGCAGAAAAAAAAAAGATTGCATTGATTAATAAATCCCCTGAATTTCTCACGTTCACCGCCAAAACGAAAAGGGGGCAACTTGGGAATCCCAGCACTCGGGGCTACGGCAGGAGCCTGGACTCGCCCCCTAGAACCTCAATCCTGGCTCGCAAATCCTGGGTAGTCTGTCCAACCACTTGCAAATTGTGATTATTGAGGTCCTGTAGATTTGTAAAACGGGTCTTTATATTCTGCAAATCTGCAAGGATATTATCAGTCACTCCGCAAAGTTCCTTTATGCGGGCCTCCTTTTCCAGATCTTTAAGACAGGATTACTGGAAGAAGAGGAAAGAAAAAAAACAATAGTGTTCACCTGTGGCAACACTGCAAGAGAAAAAAAAATTAAGGGAACTGCTCACCTGGAATGGTTGTGAGAAGTCACAACCACTATCATCACAGAAAGTTTCAACCAGACATCTGATATCCAGAGTTACAGCAGACAAAAAAGAGAAAAGAAAGGAAAAAAACAAAAAAACAATAGTGTTTTACCTGTGGTAACACTGCAAAAAGAAAAAACTTAAGGGAATTGCTCACCTGGAATGGTTGTGAGAAGTCACAACCACTGTCATCACAGAAAGTACAACCGGACGTCTGATATCCACAGTACAGCAGACACAGCCTTCCAGACCCAGCAGACACTAACGTTTTGGCTTCAGAATCTTGTAATGTATGTAGTACAGTTCATATAGCGTCTTGTGCTTGGGTGCGATGAAAACACAGGAGTCACAGGTTTGATATAGAAAAGTCCTGTATTACTTCATACAAGTTGGCAGAAATAGTCACACAGTTTGCAGACACAGAAACAGGAGACACAGCAGGCCAGAGTAATCCAAGCTCAGCAATCACTCTCCAATACAGATTCAGGATCTTCTTCTCTGTTACCGTAAGTCCATGCAAACGTGGGTCTTTCAAAGAGCAGGGTTCAGAGTCCACAAGTGCTTCAGAGTTCCTCAGTAGGAATAGCTGGAGTAAAAGGTCCAAGGCTTACAGGAGTCAAGTCACAGGTTCACTGCAGGCTAGATTCTGAAGCACTGATTGCTCAGCTGTGGCTGCTTAAGAAGCAAAGGAGAGAATCAGGGCGGGAACATGCAAGCTGGAAACTCCATTTTGACTGAGGGCAGATAGCTGCAGCAAGACAGAAAGTAAAATGGCTGACGAACAAACTGAGTTTCAGGAATATATACATAGAACCTTACATTACCCCCCTTAAGGACAACCTCGGATGACTCAGACCAGGCTTGTGTGGGTACCTCTGATGAAACTGACGGAGCAGCGAGGAGCATTAACGTTATTGACCGGTTCCCATGAGTTGTCCTCCACTGGGTAGCCCTGCCATTTAATCAGATATTGTAACTGATTTCTATACAACCTGGAATCTAAAATCCTTTCCACCACAAATTCTTCCTGACCATCGACTAGCACTGGGTCAGGGCAAGGAGAGGAACGTCCAGGAAACGTATTGGGTGTCGCAGCCTTTAGTAGGGATACATGAAAGACAGGGTGGATTCTCATAGTTCTGGGCAGTTGAAGACGACAAGCAACGGCACTTATATTTTACTGATTTTATAGGGTCCAATGTACTTATGTCCCAACTTAGACGATGGAATCCTTAACTTAAGATTTCTGGTTGACAGCCAGACCAAGTCTCCTACCTTGAAAGCTGGTGCAGGTTTACGAAATTTATCTGCTGCTTTCTTGTACCTTTCTTGAGCCGATTCCAGATTTTCCTTTAGAAGATCCATATTCTTCTGTAAAGACGTGATTCTTTCAGCCACTGCTGGTAAAGGCGTTTCTATGGGAAATCGTGGTAGAATGTTAGGATGATAACCTAGATTAGAGTAAAAAGGAGACTGTTTAGTGGAGGCACTCTGAGAGTTGTTATACGAGAACTCAGCTAATGGAAGTAGATCCACCCAATCATCCTGTAGGTGGCAGATAAAGCAGCGGAGATACTGCTCCAGGGTTTGATTGGTTCGTTCGGTCTGTCCATTAGTCTGGGGATGAAAAGCAGAAGAAAGGTTTACTTTAATGTCCAATGCTGCACAGAAATTTTGCCAAAACCTAGAAGTGAATTGCACCCCTCGATCCGAAATAACCTCATCCGGTACTCCATGTAAGCGAAACACATCTTTAATCATCAAATCTGATGTCTGTTTTGCAGTGGGTAAGCCGACACAAGGGATAAAATGAGCTGCCTTTGTTAGACGGTCAACCACCACTAGAATGGTGTTCTTCCCCTGAGAGGTTGGTAACTCCACAATGAAGTCCATAGAAATGGATCCCCACGGGCGGGACGGGGTGGGAAGAGGCTGTAACAGACCAGTTGGTGAGGAGCGAGGTGTTTTGCATCTTGCACAGACCTCACATGAAGTGACATAATTCAAAACATCCTTCCTGCAAGTGGGCCACCAAAAGAAACGAGAAAGAAATTCCTGTGTCTTTAGAATTCCTCTATGCCCAGCTATCTTGGAATCGTGAATGAGTTGCAATACTCTTAATCTGACTGTTTCAGGAATATACAGACGTTGTCCCTGAATCCACACACCATTCTTAAAGACAAGACTTACGTCCCTTGGGGGTTGTGCCAAAAAGGAATCCGCATGGTATGCTTCCTTGATGTCCTTAAGTAGGTCTTGATTATGAATTACTCCTAGGAATCTAGAGTCAGGAAGAATAGTCTTAGGAGGAGTAATTGGACGTGTCTCTGCTGAGTAAATCCTAGAGAGTGCATCAGCCTTTCCATTGCGCGATCCTGGTCTATAAGAGATGATAAAATTAAATTGGTTTAAGAAAAGATTCCAGCGAGCCTGGCGAGGAGTCAGGCACTTAGCCGACCTGATAAACTCAAGGTTACGATGGTCTGTCAGGACGACTATTTGCTGTGCAGCTCCCTGAAGAAGGTGTCTCCATTCTTTGAAGGCGGCAATAATGGCCAACAACTCTCTATTGCCCACATCGTAGTTCCTCTCAGCCGAAGACAACTGCTGGGAAAAGAAGGCACAGGGATGCAAGACATTCTTCTCACCTGTTCTCTGAGAGAGTATAGCTCCAACGGCACAGTCTGAAGCATCCACCTCTATTATGAAGGCAAGCTCGGGGTTGGGATGTACTAGGATAGGTGCAGTGGTAAATTTATCTTTTAGACGGGAAAATGCTTCCTGGGCTTGGGGAGTCCAGGAAAACCTAGACTCTTTCCGGGTAAGTTGAGTGATAGGTGACACTACCTCAGAGAAATTTCTAATGAAACGTCTATAGAAGTTGGCAAACCCGATGAAGCGCTGTACCTCCTTCACATTTCTAGGACTTGGCCAATCCTTGATGGCTTGGGTTTTGCTTCCATCCATACTAATTCCTTGTGTAGACAGTACATACCCCAGAAATTGAATTTCGGTCCTATGGAATTCACACTTTTCAAGTTTGATGTAAAGATGATTTTGTCTTAGACGTTCCAAGACCATTCTCACATGTCCATGATGTTCCTCTGTGGAGTTAGAAAAAATTAGAATATCATCCAAATAAATTACCACGAATGTATCTAGGAGATCCCTGAAGATGTCATTCACCAAGTGTTGGAAAGTGGCTGGGGCGGTACTCAGACCAAAAGGCATAACTAGATATTCAAAGTGTCCATAGCGTGACCTGAATGCAGTCTTCCATTCATCCCCAGGTCTAATACGGACTAAGTTATAGGCCCCACGAAGATCTAGTTTAGAAAAAATTTTGGCATGTCGCACTCTCTCCAATAACTCAGGGATTAAAGGCAATGGATAACGGTTTCTAATAGTAACCTTATTGAGTTCCCTATAGTCTACGCATGGTCTCAGAGATCCATCTTTCTTCTTTACAAAGAAGATGGGTGCACCTGCAGGAGATGAAGAGGGGCGTATGAAGCCCTTGGCTAGATTTTCATCTATGTAATCCTTTAAAGCCTTTAGCTCGGGCCCCGCCAGGGGGTAGATCTTACCAAAAGGTATCTCTGCTCCAGGCAATAATTCAATTGGACAATCATATGGACGGTGAGGAGGAAGCTGGTCAGCGTTCTTCTTGTCACATAAATCCACATAGTCCTGGTATACAGCTGGTAGTTCAGGGACTGACATGATTCCTTTAGGAACAGAGCAAGCTGAAACTTTTGGACTCATCTGTTTCTCTGGAAAGTGTAATTCCTTGGTCTCCCAGTTAATGGTAGGATTCTGAGCCTGCAGCCATGGTAGCCCTAGAATAATGGGAAAGTGGGGAGAAGAGATAAGCATAAAGGACAGTTTCTCTTGATGATCTTTACCCATAAGAACCCTCAAAGGCTCTGTTTCCTGATCCACTGGTCCAGAGGTCAGCAGGGAGCCATCCACAGTTTCCATCTGTACTGGAGTAGCCTTCTTCACTGAACGTATTCCCTGTTTCAGAGCAAAGGAGACATCCATAAAATTTCCACTTGCCCCTGAGTCGATCATAGCAGAGCTAGACACCCAAGCTGAGTCAACCCAGAGTTTGATGGAAAGAAAGCAATGAGAATTGTTTTTCTTACAACTCAGCTGGGACACCGCTGAGGAAACTTGAAAAATGGCAGCGTTTACACAGTCAACGTCCTCAGAGGTAACGGAGTTTAAGTCAGAGAAATCAAGATCTGTTGCTGCAGATCTCTCTGGAGCCTGAGGCTCGGACCTGACAGATCCCCTCTCGCAACACTCACAATGAATGAGTGCTGCAGTAGTCTTACGAGAACGGCTGGGGCAGTTTATAATGAAGTGCCCTGACTTACCACAATAGAAACATAGATTCTCCTTAAAACGATGTTCCTTGCGTGCATCACTAACCCGTCGTTGTAAAGAGTCTACCTGCATGGGTTCAGGTTCAGGTTCCCGTGTAATCCTACTCAAAGGTTCCTTAGCTGGAGAGGAAGGTAGGAAAAGGTTAGTACGATTGCTTTCGAACCATCTCTCTTGCCTGCGTTCAGTCAGACGAGTATCAATACGGATGCAGTAGTTAATAAAGTCACCTAACGCAGTGGGAGGGTCGGCACGAGCAAGTTCATCCTTAATCAGTGGAGATAACCCCTTTCGAAAAATAGATTTTTTGGCGGAACTGTCCCAGGTGGTATCAAGGGCCCATCTCCTGAAATCCAAGGCATATTCAGCTACCGAGTGCTTACCTTGGCGCAAAGCTAACATGGCTGCTTCAGCTGTTGCACCTCGATTGGGGTCATCAAACACCTGCCCCATGGCTGAAATAAAATCATCAAGGTGATTCAAACAATCATCCTCAGTCTCAATCAGAGGGTTTGCTCACATTAAAGCCTTGTTGGTAAGCAACATAATTATAGTAAGCACCTTAGATCGTTCAGTGGGAAATTGTGAAGCATGTGCAGAAAAAAAAAAGATTGCATTGATTAATAAATCCCTGAATTTCTCACGTTCACCGCCAAAACGAAAAGGGGGCAACTTGGGAATCCCAGCACTCGGGGCTACGGCAGGAGCCTGGACTCGCCCCTCTAGAACCTCAATCCTGGCTCGCAAATCCTGGGTAGTCTGTCCAACCACTTGCAAATTGTGATTATTGAGGTCCTGTAGATTTGTAAAACGGGTCTTTATATTCTGCAAATCTGCAAGGATATTATCAGTCACTCCGCAAAGTTCCTTTATGCGGGCCTCCATTTTCCAGATCTTTTAAGACAGGATTACTGGAAGAAGAGGAAAGAAAAAAAACAATAGTGTTCACCTGTGGCAACACTGCAGAGAGAAAAAAAAATTAAGGGAACTGCTCACCTGGAATGGTTGTGAGAAGTCACAACCACTATCATCACAGAAAGTTTCAACCAGACATCTGATATCCAGAGTTACAGCAGACAAAAAGAGAAAAGAAAGGAAAAAAAAAAAAAAACAATAGTGTTTACCTGTGGTAACACTGCAAAAAGAAAAAACTTAAGGGAATTGCTCACCTGGAATGGTTGTGAGAAGTCACAACCACTGTCATCACAGAAAGTACAACCGGACGTCTGATATCCACAGTACAGCAGACACAGCCTTCCAGACCCAGCAGACACTAACGTTTTGGCTTCAGAATCTTGTAATGTATGTAGTACAGTTCATATAGCGTCTTGTGCTTGGGTGCGATGAAAACACAGGAGTCACAGGTTTGATATAGAAAAGTCCTGTATTACTTCATACAAGTTGGCAGAAATAGTCACACAGTTTGCAGACACAGAAACAGGAGACACAGCAGGCCAGAGTAATCCAAGCTCAGCAATCACTCTCCAATACAGATTCAGGATCTTCTTCTCTGTTACCGTAAGTCCATGCAAACGTGGGTCTTTCAAAGAGCAGGGTTCAGAGTCCACAAGTGCTTCAGAGTTCCTCAGTAGGAATAGCTGGAGTAAAAGGTCCAAGGCTTACAGGAGTCAAGTCACAGGTTCACTGCAGGCTAGATTCTGAAGCACTGATTGCTCAGCTGTGGCTGCTTAAGAAGCAAAGGAGAGAATCAGGGCGGGAACATGCAAGCTGGAAACTCCATTTTGACTGAGGGCAAGATAGCTGCAGCAAGACAGAAAGTAAAATGGCTGACGAACAAACTGAGTTTCAGGAATATATACATAGAACCTTACACTGCCTCTGTTCGCACAGCCTCTCAACCATGTGCATGGTGGAGTTCCACCTTGTTGCAACGTCTATGATTAGGGGGTGCCTGGGGAGGTGGAGCGATCACTGCAGCCCCTGCATACGACTGGAGTCTATTGGCGAGCGACGGATGTGCGAGCACAGTCTTCGCACCTTATGAAGCAGGGCTGTTAACTCCGGATAATTATTTAGGAAGCACTGCACCACCAGGTTCAAGGTGTGAGCCAGGCTAGGAATGTGTCTGAGTTTTGCCAGGGCTATGGCCGCCACATAATTACGGCCGTTATCACTGACTACCTTGCCTGGCTCAAGATGTAGACTGCCCAGCCATGACTCAGTTTCTCACTGCAAGTAGTCAGCCAGTACCTCCGCGCTGTGTCTGTTGTCTCCCAAAGACATCATCTTTAAAACAGCCTACTGACACCACTAGCTGTTCGATAGTGGGACACCTCGTGTGCAACACTGGCAGCTGCTGATGGAGTGGCTCGTGCGACTGCTCTCTGTCGACGAGCTTTCGCTTCTGGAGGAGGGTCGAACGCCTACAGCAAACTGTTGCCTATACAATGGGCTAGGCAGCACTGTCCCACCGCCGCTGTCCCCTGTGGACCCTGCATCCAACACATTAACCCAGTGCGCAGTGATGGACACGTAACAGCCCTGGCCATGCCTACTGGCCCATGCATCTGTTGTGAGGTGCACTTTTCCACTCACTGATTGTTTCAGTGCCTGGACAATACGGTCTTGCACATGCAGGTGGTGGGCAGGGATGGCTTTTCTAGAATAGAAGTGCCGACAGGGTAGGTCATAGCATGGGACAGCGTAGGCCATGAGCTCTCGGAACGCTGCACTTTCAACCAAATGGAAGGGCATCATCTCTAATGAGATCAGTTTGGCAATGTAGGCGTTCAAAGCCAGTGTACGCGGATGAGAGGATGAGTACTTTCTTGTCCTACTCAGAGTGTCTGCTAGAGTGAGCTGGACTTGAGAGCTGCATATAGGTGAACTAGAGGTGGACATGATGGACTGAGAGGGGTTGGTGATCGTGATGGTGGTGGTGATGGCCTAGATTCAGTCTTTCGTTGAAAAAACATTGTGATTCCCTGACTGCTTTGGCCTTGCGACGACACCTCAACATTTCTTGCTGGTGGTGTGCTAACCGGTGGGCTTACAGTCGGTGAAGCGATAGAGCGTTGCTGGCTACCTTCAGTCGGAGCAGGTGCACATGTGCTACCTGAGGTTTTGTAGTCCGTCCACGCTTGCAAGTGCATGTTCATTAAATGTCTAAGCATGCAACTGGTATTCAAATTTTGGAGATTTTTCCCTCGGCTAAAGGTCCTTCCGCACTTCTTACAGATAACCTTTGCCTCATCATTGGGATTTTGGTCAAAAAAGTGCCACACTGCACTCTTCCTACTATGGTATAAATTTTCAGGGCTTGCACGCTGTGCTAATTTGACCGTCTGGCCAAGCTGTCCTGCAACTCTTTTTGTTTTTTTAACACATTTTTGGACTGCTACGGGCCTGCCAGATAACCGCTGCTGCAATGTCGATGCCTGCTGCAGATCCTTCTCCTCTTCTGAGCTATTGCCAGTGGCTCCTCTTCCCCCAATGGATGCCAATCTGGGTCAACAACTGGGTTATCCATCACCTCCTCTTCAATTTCATCTGCACCTTCCTCTGTGTCACCGTGTAAGGTGGTATAGTACACTCCCTGACAGAAGTTATGTCGCTTATTCATGTTATGTAAATAAAAGCTTGTAACCTGACGTTAAATTGATCCATTGGTTGTATAAATTATTCTTTTGAAAGCTGAAACCCTCCGAAATGTGTTTAACATGAAGAAAATAAATTGGCATCAATGCAGAAATATTGATCATTTAATGGACACAGAATGGTCAGATTTTGGCAAGACAAAAGTTTTGTCGTCCACAGAAAGTAATGTGATATTCAATCAAATAATTAACTTAAAATACAAATATATGTTGCATAACATTGGTGAATGAAGTTGTGGTGCTATTAGAGTCATATTTAATATTTTGTGTGACTTCCATGAGCTTGAAGGACTGCATCCATGCGGTTCAACAATGATTCATACAATTTATTAATGAAGTCATCATGAATAGTAAAGAATGCAGTCTTACATGCCTCCCAGAGTTCATCTAGATTCTTTGGTTTTGTATTCCAAGCTTCCTCTTTCATCCTACCCCAAACATGCTCAATGATGTTCATGTCTGGTGACTGGGCTGGCCAGTCCTTGAGCACCTTGATCTTTTTTGCCTGGATGAACTTTGTTGTAGAGGTGGATGTATGAGATGGAGCACCATCCTGCTGCAGAATTTGACCACTTTTATGATTTAGAATATAAGAGGTGGCTAATACTTCTTGATATTTTAGGGTATTGATATTGCCTTCCACCTTGCAAATGTTTCGCACACCTCCGTACTGAATGTAACCCCAGACCATGATCTTTCCACCACCAAATGTAACTGTTTTCTGTGTGTATTTTGGATCCATACGGGCTCCAGTAGGTCTCCTGCAGTATTTGCGGTGGCTGAAGATTCATCAGAGAAATCCACCTTCTGCCACTTTTCCAGCATCCATCTGTTTAGCAGACTGTGGGACTTTGCAAATGCCACACGGTTTTTTATTTGACTTTTGTTTAGTGCTGGCTTCTGGGCACTGATTCGACAATGGAGGCCATTTCGAGACAGAATCCTACAGACTGTTCTAGTTCACACAAGGACTTGAGGTGACCAGGCCTGTTGGAGCTCTGCTGTAGTGGAAGAGGGGCTTGCTTTGGATTTTCTAACCAACAAACATTCTCCTGAGCAGTTGTCTTGTGGGGTCTGCCAGACCTGGGCTTGTCAAACACATCTCCAGTCTCTTCAAATCTTTTTTTAATTCTTTGTACTTGATGCTGAAACACATTAAAGGTGCCAGTCACCTCTTCATGGATCTGGTCTTCAGCCTCTTGATAATCCAGGCTTTGGTCGCAGGGTGGATTTTTGGCATGTTGTCAGAGATCAAGTTGCAGCTCAAGTGAAGGTCTGGGGTGCTGGGTTTCTTTTTATACACAACCACTAATTAACCGATCATTTACTGAGCACAAGTGAGGATATAAACTAGGATTGGGTGCATTATATGACCAGGCGCCAAAACTTTTGTCTTGCCAAAATCTGACCATTCTGTGTCCATTACATGATCAATATTTCTGCATTGATGCCAATTTATTTTCTTAACCTAAAACACATTTCAGAGGGTTTCAGCTTTCAAAAGAATAATTTATACAACCAATGGATGAATTTAACGTCAGGTTATAACCTTTTATTTACATAATATGGATAAGCGACATAACTTCTGTCAGGGAGTGTATGCGGGAAGGGGCACCTGAGTTTCATCAGGGTCAGATTCTGGCTCAGTAGACTGCGAGGGCAATGTAGTGTTTTTGGTGAATGTACCAGCAGAATCATCTAGCAGTGGCTGTGCATCAGTGCACTCCATCTCTGATTCATGTTGGACTGGGAATTCAGGATTTGACTTGATAACCCAGGCATGGTATGAGGAAAAGAGCTCCATGGAGTAATCTGAAGTGTGGCCTGCTGCATCTTTCACTTTTGTTGGGGGTGAAGGTCACAAGGAAAGGTGTTGTTCCTGACCAGGAGCCTGCACTGATGACTCAGTGCTTGCATTTTTTGAAAGTTCAGAAGAGGAGGTGATAGAGCTGGAGGCTGTTTCAGCAATGTAAGACAAAACCTGTTCCTGATGCTCCGGCTTTAAAAGCTGTTTTCCTACTCCCAGAAAAGGGAGCCTTCCAGGCCTTCTTGAGCCAGACGATAACGCAGGCTCAACACCTTCTGCTTTAGGTGCTATTGTGCTTTTGGCACTACCAGCAGATGCACAACCACCACCATCAGTACCAGCTGGCCCCCCACACCCACGTCCGCAACATCTTCCACCATACTTCCTCATGTTTGGGAAAATGTACCCAAAATACCAGCAGATATATGGTACTGTATCAGAAGCGTACAGCTGTATACGGTGAAGGGGAAAATTCTAAATCTCCGTCTAAATTTCGATAGTAACACACAGACGCTCACAGGCTCAGTATGGATTAGACCAGAATATAAAAAGCAGAAAAAGGGTAATGTATCAGAAGATACCAGGCGTATACAGTGTAGGGATAATTGTAAATCTCCGTATATATTTCCAGAGTCAAACACAGACTCTCACAGGCTCAGTATGGATCACACCAGAATATAAAAAGTAGAAAAAGGGTAATGTATCAGAAGCGTACAGCTGTATACATTGTTGGGGTAATTGTAAATCTCCATATATATTTCCGGAGTAACACACAGACGTTCACAGGCTCAGTATGGATTACACCAGAATATAAAAAGTAGAAAAAGGGTAATATATTAGATGCATACAGTTGTATACAGTGTTGGGGTAATTTTCAATCTCCATATATATTTCCAGAGTCAGACACAGACTCTCACTGGCTCAGTATGGATCACATCAGAATATAAAAAGTAGAAAAAGGGTAATGTATCAGAAGCGTACAGCTGTATACAGTGTTGGGGTAATTTTAAATCTTCGTATATATTTCCTGAGTAACACACAGACGCTCACAGGCTCAGTATGGAGTAGACGAGAATATAAAAAGCAAAAGAGGTTAATGTATCCAAAGATACCAGGTGTATACAGTGTAGGGCTTATTGTAAATTTCCGTATATATTTCCAGAGTAACACACAGACGCTTTCTCAGTATGGATTTGACCATAATACAGAAGGCAGAAAAACGGTACTGTATCAGAAGATACCAGCTGCATACGGTTTTGGGGAAAATGTAAATCTCCGTAAATATTTCCGGAGTCACACAAGGATAGCATGTATTTGTCCATGATACCAGCCGGTACACGGTAGTGTGTGAGGAGCGTACAGCTCTATACGATGTGGGAAAAAATGAACGCTCGGTAGCTGTGCAGAAAAAAAGAATAAAAGTATTAGTGCTGTGTAGGTGCTGTGTAAAAAGCACTCTGCACAGAAGGGTACACACAGCAATACAGCTAGCAGGCAGCCTAATAATCAGCTCTGCTGCTGCACACTAGAAAATCCTCCCCTGTCACTGGCACGCAGCCTAATAACCAGCATTGCTGCACACAAGAAAATCCTCCCCTGTCACTGCACACTAACTGTACAGCACAATCGCTATCAGCACAAGCACAGAATCACTTTTCTTTCATGCCTAACTCTCTCCCTACTGAGAAACAGCGGCAGCAACCTCTCCCTACGCTAAGATCGGCAGAAGTAAAATGGCGGTCGGCGGTCAGGGCTTTTATAGCCACTGTGACGCCACACAAAGCAAGCCAATCACTGCAATGCCCTTCTCTAAGGTGGTGTTGGCCGCTGCCCATGTCATCTCGTTGCCCACAGTGTGCGTCCTTGCTCATTGGCTGAGAAAAGGCGCCTGCAAGCATTTTGGGAAAACCGATTTTGGCGCTCAGGTCGACGACCGCATGGCCGACCTCACGCTATGGTCGGGTTTCGCTCGGCAAAACCAGACTTTGGCGAAAGTCGGTGATTTTTGAATCTGACCGACCTGTTTCGCTCAACTCTAGTCCTAACTTATAAACTATGGAATTAATTAATTCAATCAGTAAACAATGTAAAGAGAAAAACAATCAAAACGCCAGAATTGCATTTTTTTTGGTCACCTTAACTCTTTAAAAATGTAATAATAAACAATCAAAACATTTTACGTACACCAAACGGTTTCAATAAAAATGTCAGCTTACCACTCAAAAAGCAAGTCTTTTATTAGCCCCTTCAACAGGAAAAAATTATTATTATTGGTCTTAAAAAACTGATATTGCAAAGCACAAACCAAAAATCTTTTTTACAATATTCTAAAATTTCAGCATTTAAATAGAGTAAAGTTGTAGCATGTTTGGCATTGTTGTAATCAGACTGACCTTAACAGTGATTTTTTGTAAGTCATTTTTACTGTACAATGAACATGGTAAAAACACTCCCACAATACAATAGCAAAATTGTACTTTATTCAGCATGTCATCACTCGTGGATTTTTTTTTACCTGTGTACAATATGTGGTACAATAACTAGCGCCATTCAAAACTACAACTCATCCCGCAAAAAAACAATCCCTCACTTATGAATGTCAGTGGAAAAATGAAAAAGTTATGGCTCTTGAAAGAAGGATGATCAAAAAACTAAAGCGCAAAACTGAAAATGTCCACCTTTACAAACACCCCTATCGATCACAATGTGTAAATTAAAGTAAACAAGTGTCGATCAACATCATCGAATGGTACTTTATTTTTAATAGTTTATTTGCCAAAGTTTTGAACATTGCTGAGCAGAAAGTCTTGTCCACATACATGATTATTCTTCTTTCTCATACTTACCTGATATAGACAATTACATTTCCATGAATGAATTCAATACGTTTCCATATGTATCCTAAACTTCATTTTTCCATTTATATAGCAGAAAGAGTTGGCCGGGAAATTAAAAGTTTATTTCTGTTTCACTTTTATTATTCTTCAAAGTCATTTAAGGGTAAAACAAAGAGAATACCACAATAATAAAATGAACAAGACTTGAAAGTGGATAGTAAAAAAAATGTAAAAGAACATAAAGCATTTGAGGAAGAGTATGATGGTGTTGAAAAAAAAAAGCCAGAAAAACTGGTGCAGGTGATAAGCTTCCTCCAGCCATGACAAATTAAGTCAATTTTCAATGAGTAAACCTACTGTAGATGAAAGTAAAGAGAGAAAATCGCTTTTTCCTTGTGCGCCTGTAATGACTATTAAGACAAGAAAACCTGTGAAAGTCAGCTCTTGCAAATCACAAATTGGACTTGAATTATTTACTAGTTGCCTCCAGCCATCATATATTTATTTTTTTTTATTTCTACTTTTTCTGGTTGAAATTTACAGGAAGATAGACTATATTACCAGGGAAGTTTCTACATTGGAGGAGAAAAGTTGCACAACACTCTTGTCATTCAAATGTTTATTGTGCAAAATCTGGGATAAGCCTCAGCATCAGAGTACCCTTTAAGTACCTACATCTATAGCTAATTCCCCTTAGTATTGAGATTTTCACAATGGCCTAATCCACTACCTCTTTTTTTTGTCCAAGCAAACCCGTGCTATTTTCTCTCACGTAAACTAACAAGCCTGTCCCAGCTCATAGCAGCGGAGGTCAAAGAGAGAGTCTCTGTGTTTATACATCACCCCCACCTTGTGTTGCTTGGCTGAGGATAGCAAAGACGTTAAGTGCTTGCCTAGGCCTCAAACCATCTTTAGAAAGAAAAATAAGCTCTTAGATATTGGAAACATAAGATTTTATAGACTACAAATAGAAGAAATGCCAAACAGTCCTTTGTGCTTTCAGAAGCTTCCCCCGGGAGTCTGCTATCTAGAAGCAAGTGTTTTCATTATTTTAACGACTTTATTAACACAAACAGGTTGGATTTTACTCATTTTGCCATTGTAGGATTGTTTTGCCGCCCATTCGCCTCGCCAGCTTGCCACAGCTGTCAACGCAAACATGTACCGCATTACATATCTGTCAAAAATGGAAAGAAAAATAATCCGTTTTTATGGTAGCAGTAGTATTGCTAAGAGAATGCTGTGATAGGCTTCTGTCCAGTGGTCATGACATGTAGGCCTCTGTATACAGAGTTATTGTTTCTATGGTTACAGACTACAAACAAAGTGTGCAGTCTAATCCTGCAGTAAGGTGTTAAAGCACCCCTAATACTCTCTCCTGCTGTAACCTACAGAAAGTAGGAGTAGAATGTGATTACATGTGAGAACACAGACATTGTTAAAAAACCAATCAGTGATTTAGTTCTCAGGGCTTATACACATGGCCAACATTGGGCTTCCATGCAGGTACATGGGGCCTCGGCACTACTTTTATATGCCTCCAATAATGTGGAGTTTTTGTCTGTTGTATATAGAAGGGTTATTCGCCTTGTAAGTCTGCAATTCAACAGATGGGCATCTTTTGGCTCAATGCTTTGAAGTGGCGCTACTTCGCGTACTACATACCATGCTCAGCTATATGCAGCTGTCCTTATACTTAAGGTGTTATTCCTGTTTAGACTTTTATAGAATATCCACAGGATGCTGACTCTCACTGTCACTTGCACCTATTTCTAGAACATGGTAAATAGATGTAATGCACGGTCGGTAACCTATTACTTTGCTACAGCTGCTGCAACAGGCATGGCAAGTATGAGGCCACTCCATATTCTGGAGATAAGTGCCAGCAGAGGCGTAACTATAATATGTGCAGAGATTGCAATCGTACCCGGGCCCTGGAGACTAAGGAGACTGTAAGAATTGGCCAAATTATGTGCTAAGTATCTTCATTTTTTCTTATTATCGAGAGTAGTAATTCAATTCAAATGTCATATATTTCAGGTTTACATGCTATAGCGCTACAGAGTGCAGCTTTATTTGTTAGTCATTAGTATTTGGTCAGCGTTTCATCAGCGCTTTTCAAGTATGTAGGAATAAATAAATGACAAAGCTTCTCCTACACTCTGGAATGTTAAACATGGACCGTGCGTGTGCTGCCTGTGATTTTCACAGACCCAAAGACTTGTAGTGGTACTTTTCATCTGTGGGCCCAGAAAAATTTACATGTCTCCAAGATTTTTGCACAGACACACAGTCCACTAAAAAACATGTGACAAGCTCCATAGACTAATAATGGATACGTGTTGCATCCGTGAAAAACACGGATGATACGCTATGTGCAACATGGACATCTGAATGGGTCTTAATGAGTGGCAAAATTAAGAAAGTAAGGATATTGTTAGACAATTGAAAATCTTATGGTAAACCTATAGTAATATTTGTAATAGTGTATAATGGTGTATCTAGTCAAGTATGTAATGATTGCCTTCGGTATTTATATATTTGCACTTTTAGCTCCACTCTTCTACATAATTTTCTTCTAAAACGCTTCATGTTGTCTATCTGAGGGTTTTTGTTAACCATCCTTGTGGGAAACCGTAACTTAATTTTGTATACATTCAGTCATTGCATGGCGCCAGATAAAATGAGATTCACACTAGTGTATGTTACACATTTCTTCCTCAGACACACTGGTTTGTACATATGCAGATAGGAGTCTGTGAACAACACGTGCCCTAGAACACTGTGCTGGAAACCAGATCTTGAGCGCTCCAGCAGGACACAGAACAAACATGGGAAAGCTCTCATATGGCAGTAGGGGTTTTTCCGCTTCTCCTGGATATGAACAGTACAAACCTCTGAGAACCTCTTGCTAAAATAAACTTCTGCTCCATGGTTTTGTGAACCACTTTTTTCATGCTAGTGGTTTATTTTTTCTTCCTTTGATGCTTTCCTTGTTCTCACACTCATTTATTCTCCGTTTCAGACTGATTTCCCTGAACTTGCTGCAACTTATGAAAAGTAGGTTGCTGATGAGTCCTTTTTTATTTTCTTGATGCCAAGATGGCTCCTTGTATGAGGATTGGCATCTAGCAGCTCAATTCAAAGACTTTAAATCTAATGACTTTAAGTGTGGTCAAATTTTCTTACATCTTGGGTGGGTTAAACCTGTAACAAACTCTTTGACCCCTTACCAGTCAATCCAATTCCATCTAATGCAGTGTGACTAATATAGTAGATATTTAATCTACTTTGCTGCTGAAATGCCTTTTAAAGTCCCATTTTCTCTTTTCATTCAGTATAAATGTTTTCTTATAAAGAAATTGCTGATGTAAATTCTAAATATATGATCTGGTATTTCTAAAGCTGTTTCACTGGTGCAGGTGGAATATACATTACATTTATTATGCTCTATTTGCTTCAACAATTTTGACTTACCTAATATCCTGATCTGATGTGTAAAGCACTACTGACAAAAGTATTAAAGAGTCCATCAAACTTTCCGATGAGCTTCTAAAATTTTTGAAAGTGAGAATTGGAGAGTTTTTCAAAACTATTTTTTCATCAAAAATACCAGCTCCTTAGATCAGGGTTCCCCAACTTTAGCCCTCAAGGCCCACCAACAGGTCATGTTTTCAGGATTTCCTTTGTATTGAACAGGTGATGCAATTATCACCTGGGCAATACTAAGGAAATCCTGAAAACATGACCTGTTGGTGGGCCTTGAGGACTGGAGTTGGGGAACCCTGCCTTAGATGACAGTCAAACGTGGCCTCTAGTATTTCCCAGAGTTCAATACAACTGTCATACTTTTGTTAGAAATAGATAAATTAAGCAAATAAATTAATAAAATAAACAAATAGATGCTAGCTGACTCTAGTGTGAACAGACATTTAGATATACACCTTTACTTATAATAATAACTACATAATATCACCATGAAAACTAACCAGAGATCATCTCCAAGTTCATAGTTAATAAAAAATGTAGCAGTAGAAATTAAATGTAAATTGGGCCTGTGTTTCCAATAACAAATAAGTATTTAATACAAACAAAAGATATCTGTAATACAGCAGAAAGTATATTACACAACTCACAGTATTTAGGCAGGACGCCTAAGGCCCCAACCTATCTACAGGAAGCTTAGTTCAGGAATTCTAGCCTGGAATCTTTATAAGTTTAGAGGATCTGAATTGTTAAAGGGGTTGTCCAGTCTAAAACGACAAGTCTGCAGTCCCTCTTTGTGACTGCAGATTTGTGAATCCTCACATTGCATGTCCTGGGCTGTGTTTAATCTCCGATATTAGCGCTGGGAATGGCAGTCACATGACTGCAAGTATGTGATATGCATACTCCTGGACAGAATCCGACTGGACTGTTTCCTGCCTCGTGCAATATACTTGCATTTAGCAAGGCCGGAAACAGTCTAGTCAGATTCTGGCTTGAAGAATGCATATCGCAATACTTTAGGTCATGTGACTACCGTTCCCAGCACCAGAGCTGGAGAATACTCACCATATGCAGTGTGTGTGCTGTGAGGATTCACAAGTCTGCAGTAATATAAAATAGCACATTCTCTTTTAATTTTTGTTACTTATAGCACACTCTCATTATTATGTAGAGTCCTCTAATGTTAGATATAATATAAAATGACTGCTGATGGAGCAGCATCTGACCAGAAGACCAGTTCATCAGACTCCTCCACTGAGAAAGCTTTACCAAGTTCCATCATCATTATGGATGAGCGAACGTGCATGGTGATACTCGGATATCACTCGAGTATCTGGGTGCTCAGATGTGCTTAGCACTCAACGAGCATTGGCTGGTGCTCGGATTTGAAGCTCGAATCCCCGCCCCATATGTTTGGTGCCTTTAACACAGCCAATAAGCATGTAGGGATTGCCTGCCAGTCACTGTAATGCAGTAGCCATTACTGTGATTGGCTTTCCGTATTACCTCATCAGAGGTTATAAAATCACTGACGCCATGACACAGCTCAGGGACAATTGAGATTGGAGGGAGAGAGCAGCTATCCAGGCCTGTGTGTGTACAGTTTAACTAATCAAGTCTAATAGAGTCTAAATCACTTGAAGCAATTATCCCCCTTTACTCCTCCTTGGTCAAGCCTCATCTGGAATACTGAGTACAGTTGTGGGCACTACAGAGAAGAGATACCAGGATGGTGAGTGGACTGCAAACTATGTCCTACGAGCAACGGTTAAAGGATATGGGAAGGTGTAGCTTGCAAAAACGAAGGCTAAGAGGAGACTTAATAGCTATCTACAAATATCTGAAGAGATGTCAAAGCGTAGAGGAATCATCCTTATTCTCATTTGCAAATGGAAACATGAGAAGCAATGGAATGAAACTGAAAGAGAGAAGATTAGAGATTGGAAAAAGCTTTTGGACAGTGATGATTGTCAATGAGTGGAACAGGCTGTCACAAGAAGTGGCGAGTTCTCCGTCAATGGAACTCTTCAAACAGAGGCTAGACAGTCATCTTTCTGAGATGGTTTAGTGAATCCTGTGCTGAACTGAGCAGGGGGTTGGACACAATGACCTTTGAGGTTCCTTCCAACTCTAACATTCTATGATTCTAATCAGAATCCTCTTTTGTTCCAACTGGTGCTGATGCTGAACCATCATACTAACAGTCCTTCTAGGAGCTAATCCAGTGCTTTGCTGTTTGCATCAGATACATTCTGCTTTTATCTTAGGGACAGTTGCAGGAGCAGGGACAGTGGCAGAATAAAGCCTATAGGTAGGCCTTAGGGCTTTGCAGACCGTTGTTAAATATATAACTGATGCATGTGACCAAATTTATTTTTTTGGGGTGAAAAAATTGACTATATTGTAATCCATGCAGTGTAATGTGCTTAGTTATGGTGGTATTAGTCTTCAGAAAAAAAGTTCCAAACTCTTTCTGGATTGAATTAGTAATCCATACAGTCTAATGCACTTAGTGTTCCATTCCAGTGGTATCAACCTCCAAAAAAACTTTCAAAAATGTTTTCTGGATTAAATTATTCATCCATAGAGTTTAGCGTGGTTACTGTTACATTACGATGGTATTACTATACAAAAAGCTAAAAAAAAATCTTTGTGGATTGATTTAGTAATCCATACAATGTAACAAGCTTAGTGGACAACAAGGCAACAAAGATGGCAGAAACCCACGAGACTCTCAAGGGAGTGGGCAGAGGAATATCGGAACCAGACCAAACTAGAGGTGGCAGGAGCCTGTGGTCAGGAACCAGCCACTTTCCAAGAACCACCAATGCCCGAACCCAGGCTGCAGCTTTCACTGCTGGGGTTCTTACAGACTGTGGACGTGAGAGCCAGGATACAGCTACTGGTGAGCAGTCTGCAGAGACTAGGTTGGTCAGAAGAGAGAAGGAGTCAAGCCAGGACCAGTACTGGAGACATGCTAGCGGGCTGTCTAGCCACAAGTTACCGAGAGATGGCATCCCAGCGGGAGGTGTTATGTACGACCGGCAGCAGAGATGGGGGTCCAAAAAAGAGTTTGGGAGTTGGGACCTGTCATCACATCTTGTTCAACCAGCGAACAGTAGAGAGGATACACTTGCCTTAAAGGCTGCAAGAGCTGACTGCTGGAACCAGGGTAATGTACCTCAAAATGGAGGGGCAACATTAATGGTATGCAGTGGGCATGGTCTAAGAAGTAATCTGGATAAACCCTTCTTGAGTACTGAACGGGCCTAGGAGAGGCTCCTCGAGGCAGCTTGAGACTGGACTACCACCCCTGAGAGATCGGACTGTCTTTGGGGTTCCTCACCTCCCACGAGAGGTGGTAAGTTCTCCTTCAATGGAAGTCTTCAAACAGAGGCTGGACAGACATATGTCTGGGATGATTTAGAGAATCCTGCTTTGAGCAGGGGGTTGGACCAGATGGCCCAGGAGGTCCCTTCCAACTCTACCATTCTATGATTCTATGATTCTATGATTCTATGTGGGAGCAGGCAATAGTGCAAGTGACACAGGGGGATGTCGCCCATTTCAACATGTTGGAGGCTCTTTATTCTGGGCTTTAGTGGGCTGGCCAAGGACCCTATATAATTTAGGAAGAGGACAATTTCTTGATACCCTCCCAGCGTCCATGCTCTGTTGACAGGGTATTTTTGAAAAGGAGGGAAAAGTTTTTAAAGATGGTTAAGCAATACCTGACAGAATAAACCTGCATACTCCCTAATTCCTCTGCAACCTTCCACTATTGAGTCTCAAAGCTTGACACCTGGCATGAGTTTTCCCTCTATGCATTGGTGGTGTTGTGCTGCCCAGCCTCTGGGGTCTTGTCTGAATGGGTTTTTAGTGCCACCGGGAGGGGGTCATAACAGACAGGCACTTTCAGATGTCAACAGAAAATGATGACAGGCTCACTCTGATAAAAATGAACAAAGCTTGGATTAGCCTCAACTTTTCCACACCACCAGATGACAGCAGCACCTAAAATGTTTTTAATATTTCGATATTTGAATGAGGCCCTTCAGTTGTTGCCTTCAAGGGTCTATGAATTACCATATTACCCTCCTTATCATTTTCTCTTGGCTTTGCACTTTGTGAAAAGCCTTTATGAGTGTAGGAGTAAAAGTACATCAACTACTCTTTCAAAATATTTTAATGGCAAGCCATTTGTTGCCTTTAAGGGTCTATGGATGACTGCATGACCCACCTTTTATTTTTTTCTGGCTATGCACTGCATGGAGAGTCTTTATGAATATAGGAGTACCAAAGCTACTCTTTCTTAATATTTGAATGAAACACTACAGTTGGTGCCTCCTTCAAGGTGTATGGATGACCCTGCTTGTAATTTTTGGCAAGGTAATGCAGACCTTTTAAGAGAGAAGGAGTACCACAACTACACTTTGTTCATAATATTTAAATGAGGAACTACAGTAGTTGCCTTCACAGGTGTATGGATGACCCTGCTTGCAATTTTTGGCCTTTGTAATTTGAGTCTAGGAGTACCACTAGATGACAATTTGAGCATAATTATATGAGGCTTTCGTTTATGTCTAATACATGGTGTATCTGAGTCTGTCAGTATTCCGGGTTTTCTAGGTAACTTTGTCAATGATTTTGCCCTTTGTTAAGATGGAGTTTGCTGTTTTGTGTGCCCTACTTCCTGTTCGTTTGTTTAAAGCCTGGCTCAGGTGCTGGCTTCACTGCTGGAATATTCTGCTTCCGTTTCCCTGCAACCCAGCTGCTTTGTTCCTCACAGATCTTTTGTGTGTTTACCAGGAAAGTGCATAGCCTTATCTTCAGGTGTTTCTCAGCCACAGCAGCTTCAAACCCATGGCTCTGGACATTCTCTGCATATGTAAGTTGCACAAAGTACTGTGTTATCACTAAACTGTTGACTTGGGAATTTAACCCTTGGTTCACTCCATCTGATAAGAACTGTGTTTCTGAACTGTTGCTGTTTAACCCTTTGTGCATTACCTCTGGTGAGAGCTGTTGGAACTGTTACTGGAACCTTACTGACATATGAACTTGTTGTTGGACTTCACTGAATTAAGCCACAACTGAGATTAACTTGTTCCTGGACCTCCCTGTGTTTTCTGCATACCTGGATCTGACTCTTCACACACCAGCAGTGTGTAAATCCAGCCACGTTATCTGTGCATCAGACTTACCTTATGGTCACATTTGTGTGAGGACTCCGTCGTAAGAACTTTACCGCCCTCGCTATAGAGGTTCAAAGACTTATATATCTGGATTCATATAACTGGACTTGTGTATATATATATGGACTCATTGCATGTCACTACGGGTTGTTTGAATATTGTTTTTGGGTGTTTTGCTGTTTCACAAATACATTATTTGCATTCAAAGAAACCCGTCTCTGATTGTTCATTGCCCCACGCTATCAGAATCCTCGAGTTCCTACAATAGTATTACAGGATATTCCAGCCTAAAAAAGAGGATTCTGCTGGGGCAATGACGGAGACACGGGCAGACAAATTGTTCACCATAGTTAACTCCTTGCAGCAGGAGGTGGCGGCTGCACTCAATCAGATTAGAGACTTGGAGTCTCGGGTTAACCACAATGCACAGGGGTTTGGTCAGGCTCTCCAAGATCTACGTTCTAGGTTAGGAGTCCTGGAGGCCTTACCTACTGAGCCTACCTCATCCACCAGTATGCCCAAATTGCCTCCATTCCGTTTTAATGGTGACCGAAGTCAATTCCGTGGGTTTGTTAATCAATGTATATTATTTTTTGATGTACATGCCTCCTACTACCGGTCTGATAGATCTAAGGTTCTATGTATTATTATGTTGTTGACATCACGTGCACTGGCTTGGGCAAATCCTATGGTTGAAAGTCATGATACCCGTCTAAATAATTTGGACAATTTTCTTGCAGCCATGGCGCAAATGTTCGACGATCCCAACCGCCGTGCTACCGCTGAATCTGCCTTGCTTTCCTTACGCCAGGGGAAACAGTCAGTCATAGAATATGTTACTGAATTTAAAAGGTTAGTGGTGGACACCCAGTGGGAAAACAATGCTTTATTACCAATCTTTAGAAAAGGTTTGTCAAATGCAATCAAGGATGAGCTAGCTCGTTCAGAGTCTCCACAGGAGTTTGAATTGTTTATACAGCACTGTGTACGTATTGATATCCGTTTAACTGAACGCAGACAAGAAAAATGGGCCGCTGTAAATCGCATTACTAATTACTCTCTTCCGTCCAGGGAAACCACAGGCAAAAACCCGCGAGAGGCTGAGGAGGTGCCTATGCAGGTGGACTCACTGCAGAGACGTGAGAATAATGAACGCCGCGAACACCGTCTCCGTGAGCGCTTATGTTTCTATTGTGGTCAATCGGACCATTTCCTCATCAATTGTCCTAAATGTCCTAGGCGACCCAACAAGGTGTTGGCGGTAGTAGGGGATTATGATAACACAGACGCTGAGTCTGAAGTTTCGGAAACCAGTCTACATCTAGATGCGGTTTTTCCCCCAATACTGATGCCGACTTCCCCTAAAGATCAAGGGGAGAAATATTCACATTGTTCTCTTCCTATACAGATTCAGTGGGAGGAACAGTGGATATCAAGTTCTGCCATGATAGACTCTGGAGCAGGTGGGAATTTCATGGATTCTTCTTTTGCAAAGGAACATGGTATAAAGACACAACTAAGAGCTTCACCAATCACTATGGAAACGGTGGATGGTTCCCCATTAGTTTCTGGACCAGTAGATCGGGAGACAGTGCCTCTGGAGTGTAAGATGGAACCAGACCATCAAGAAACACTTTCATTCATGTTAATATCTTCTCCTCATTTTCCTGTAATTTTAGGAATTCCCTGGTTACGGTCACAAAATCCAATCATCAATTGGGAAACCAAGGAGATAACCTTTCTCCCGAAGTGCAGTTCTACCATCAGTCCAACTGTAGCGGCTCCAGTTACCCAGAACTTGGAAGAGGTGATACAGGTACCTACTCTCCCTCTGATATATCAGGAATTCTCAGACATTTGTGATAAAAGGAAGGCAGATCAACTTCCCCCACATAGACCGTATGACTGCCCCATAGAATTGCTTCCTGGAGCAGCGATTCCTTTCGGCCATGTTTACCCGTTGGCGGCTCCGGAATTAAAATCTTTACGAGAGTATATAGATGAGAATTTAGCCAAGGGGTTTATCCGACCATCTTCTTCACCAGCGGGAGCTCCAATATTCTTTGTAAAGAAGAAGGATGGTACTCTAAGACCCTGCATTGACTACCGGGAGTTAAATAAGGTAACCATTCGTAACAGGTACCCGTTGCCCCTAATTCCAGAATTGTTGGAAAGAGTTCGCCAGGCCAAGGTATTTACCAAATTAGATCTTCGTGGGGCATATAATTTACTCCGTATACGGCCCGGAGACGAATGGAAGACAGCTTTTAGATGCCGGTATGGACATTTTGAATATTTGGTGATGCCATTCGGACTCTGTAACGCTCCTGCTGCTTTTCAACATTTAGCCAACGACATTTTCAGGATTTATTGGACCAATATGTGGTAATTTACCTTGATGACATCTTAATCTTTTCTGACTCCTTACAGGAACATCAGGAACATGTCAAGACCGTACTTAGACGTTTGAGAGATAATCATTTGTACATCAAACTCGAAAAGTGTGAGTTCCATTGTTCTGAAATTCAATTTTTAGGCTATGTTATCTCGCCTCAGGGATTGAATATGGAGTCCAGCAAGATCCAGGCAATCTTGGACTGGCCGGTACCAGGAAACATTAAGGAGGTACAACGATTCATTGGCTTCGCTAACTTTTATAGACGGTTTATCCGAAATTTTTCAGAAATTGTCCGTCCCATCACTCTCCTCACCAAGAAGGGGAAGAAGTTTGAATGGTCTTCGCAAGCTCAGGAAGCCTTTGATCGCCTGAAGGGTTGTTTTACCACGGCTCCAATATTGATGCATCCGGATCCTGCACAGCCTTTTATCGTGGAGGTGGACGCGTCTGACTGTGCATTGGGAGCTATCCTCTCACAACGTACCGGAGACAAAGGTTTGCTGCACCCGTGTGCCTTCTTCTCTCGTAGGTTATCTTCTGCAGAACTTAACTATGATGTGGCAGATAAGGAACTTTTGGCAATTATTTCTGCCTTTAAGGAATGGAGACACCATTTGCAGGGGGCAACTCAGCAGGTAGTAGTACTCACGGATCATCGCAATTTGGAATTCCTTAAGTCTGCCAGGTGTCTTTCTCCTCGACAAGCTAGGTGGAGTTTGTTCTTGAACCAGTTTAATTTTATTATTTCGTACCGCCCAGGTTCACGTAATGGGAAAGCTGACGCATTATCCCGAATCCATACCGTGGATTCCGTGCCTGGGACCCCGTCGAAGACCATCTTGTCGGAGGCCAATTTCGTTGGAGTGCTCCGGAACCGGGACTTGTGGCAGGAGATCAAGCTGGCCTATGACGGTGACGTATTTCTTGCAGCTCCACCTGACAATGTGAATCTTGTCCTTCGGAATGGTGTGTGGCTTAGAGATCGATGTATTTATGTCCCAGAGGCTGTAAGACTTCGAGTTCTCAAATTGGTCCACGACTCTAAATTGGCTGGTCATAGGGGGGTACAGAAGACGCAGGAATTGTTAACTCGTTTTTTTTGGTGGCCTACCTGCTTGAAGGATGTGAATGACTATGTCCGCTCTTGTGAAGTTTGTGCCCGGTACAAGGTTCCTCGCGTTTCACCTACTGGTCTTCTTAAACCGCTACCTGTACCGTCTCGCCCTTGGGGGTCTATTTCGATGGACTTTATTGTGGAGTTACCCACCTCTGGTGGTAAAAATACTATTTTGGTGGTAGTAGATCGTTTAACGAAAGCTGCTCATTTCATTCCGTGTGCTGGTCTTCCCTCAGCTACAGAGACAGTAGATCTAGTTATCCAGAACATTTTCCGGCTGCATGGGGTACCAGATGACATCATTTCTGACCGGGGAATACAATTTACCTCTAGATTTTGGAAAGGATTTTGTTCTGCGCTCCACATTAATGTTTGCTTGTCTTCTGCATACCATCCTCAGACCAACGGGCAGACCGAACGGACAAATCAAACCTTGGAGCAATATCTACGCTGTTACGTCAGTCATTTGCAGGACGATTGGCTGAAGCTACTTCCTCTAGCGGAATTTTCGTACAACAACTCCCAAAGCAGTTCCACGAAGGTAACGCCTTTTTTTGCCAACCTGGGTTATCATCCAAGTATTTTGCCTAGGTCTCCGGTTACGATTTCGGTACCAGCGGTTGAAGACAGAGTGACGGCGTTGCAACGTAATCTTGAAGTTTTGAAGGACTCCCTGACCACAGCACAGGAGCGTTACAAGAAGTCGGCCGATAGATTCCGGAAACCAGCACCTATGTATAAGGTAGGAGACTCAGTTTGGTTGTCCACCAAGAATCTAAAATTGGGTGTTCCTTCGCAGAAACTGGGACAGAAATTCATCGGTCCATTCAAGATCACTGGGATTGTGAGCTCTGTTGCCTGTCGGTTGAAGCTACCACGGACTTTAAAGGTACACCCAGTATTTCATGTTTCCTTATTAAAACCAGTCTCTCCTAACACGTTTCAGGGACGTATCGTACCTCCCCCTCCACCAGTGTTGGTTGATGGCGAAGAACAATTCGTGGTACAGGATATTGTTAATTCGAGACTTCATAGAAACCGGCTTCAGTATCTAGTTAGATGGCAAGGTTACTCTCCTGAAAATGATTCTTGGGAACCAGTAAGTAACATCAATGCGCCTCTGAAGATTGCTCAGTTTCATCGGAGATACCCGGACAGGCCTGGTCCAGGACCGTCCGGAGGCCGTCTTTAGGGGGGAGTAATGTCAGTATTCCGGGTTTTCTAGGTAACTTTGTCAATGATTTTGCCCTTTGTTAAGATGGAGTTTGCTGTTTTGTGTGCCCTACTTCCTGTTCGTTTGTTTAAAAGCCTGGCTCAGGTGCTGGCTTCACTGCTGGAATATTCTGCTTCCGTTTCCCTGCAACCCAGCTGCTTTGTTCCTCACAGATCTTTTGTGTGTTTACCAGGAAAGTGCATAGCCTTATCTTCAGGTGTTTCTCAGCCACAGCAGCTTCTACCCATGGCTCTGGACATTCTCTGCATATGTAAGTTGCACAAAGTACTGTGTTATCACTAAACTGTTGACTTGGGAATTTAACCCTTGGTTCACTCCATCTGATAAGAACTGTGTTTCTGAACTGTTGCTGTTTAACCCTTTGTGCATTACCTCTGGTGAGAGCTGTTGGAACTGTTACTGGAACCTTACTGACATATGAACTTGTTGTTGGACTTCACTGAATTAAGCCACAACTGAGATTAACTTGTTCCTGGACCTCCCTGTGTTTTCTGCATACCTGGATCTGACTCTTCACACACCAGCAGTGTGTAAATCCAGCCACGTTATCTGTGCATCAGACTTACCTTATGGTCACATTTGTGAGGACTCCGTCGTAAGAACTTTACCGCCCTCGCTATAGAGGTTCAAAGACTTATATATCCGGATTCATATAACTGGACTTGTGTATATATATATGGACTCATTGCATGTCACTACGGGTTGTTTGAATATTGTTTTTGGGTGTTTTGCTGTTTCACAAATACATTATTTGCATTCAAAGAAACCCGTCTCTGATTGTTCATTGCCCCACGCTATCAGAATCCTCGAGTTCCTACAATAGTATTACAGATCTCTCTTCCATCTAATTTTAGGCAGTTCTAGCTCTTTCATAAATTACACGAAATTTAATTGTTTTTTTTTAAAAAATCAATTTACTTAACTTTATATTTTTAAAATCCTTTGTAATTTTCCTAATATAAAATCACTACACAAAAGTGTTTTTTACATTTTTTTCATGTACTTCAATTTCTCTTCAAATTTGAATGTTTATTGTTAGTCCTTAGTGGGTAAAACTGACACCATGTCTCACAGCGATCTAGGAATCAGAGATACTTCAGGTGCTTTCCATGCTGTCTCCTTCCATTCAGCACTTCCATTTCAACATTTCAGTGCCGCCACACCTCCTTGTAGGTCTGCTGGAAAAATGCTCAGATTTCCATTGACTCCCATTATACTCGTTAGTCAAAACGAGCATCCGAGCATTAAAATTGCTTGGTTCGAGTGACGAACATCTAATGCATTTTAGTGCTCGCTCTCCCTAATCATCAACATTTCATTTCATTTCTAACAAGAGAAGACATTGTGAAATTGTCAGATCCCGTCTGGGTTGGAGCCGATGTTACTGCAAACACTAGGGAAGCAGAGGCAGGTAGCGTAGTCAGGTGGCAGGCCAGTCATTCACTGGAAAGCAGTGTTTTGTAGCAGCAGGAACGCAGGAGAAAGAAGCTTGACTAAAGGCTGGAAGCACAATAATCTCCGCAATGACACACCACAGGCCAGTTTATATAGGGCGTGTAATTGGCAATCAGGGCCAAACAGAGAGCACTGGGTGAAGCCGATCAGGAAGAACAGTCAATGGTATCCGGGTTCAGCAAGGAACTTTGTAGCCAGCAGAATAGCTCAGATGGTAGAGCTGCTGGCCGGTGGACAAGAGACACTGGGTTCGATTCTGACAGTACTCCCCTCCTTTCCCAGGATGGCCTCTGGACATCTCAGGAGCTGGCCTATCTGGGTACCTCTGATGGAAGGCTCTTGTAAGTCCAGGAGCATGGACGTTGTCCTTTGGTTCCCATGAATTTTCCTCTGGTCCGTAACCTTCCCACTGCACCAGATACTGCAGTTTACCTCAGAATTTTCGGGAGTCCAGAATCTTATTCACAATGTATTCTTCTTCACCACGGATCCTTTCTGGTGGAGGAGGTGGCTGAGTTCTTCCTGGAAACGGGTTTTCACAGAAGGGTTTGAGCAAGGATATGTGAAATACTGGATGAATCTTTAGATTGTTGGGAAGTTTTAAACGAAAAGCAACCTGGTTAATTTTTGCAGAAATTTGAAAAGGTCCAATGAATTTCTGACCCAATTTGTAGGATGGCACATGTGTCTTAAGGTTTTTAGTGGACAGCCAAACTTTGTCTCCAACCTGAAGAGCAGGGGGCACTCTCCGATGTTTATCTACTGCTTCCTTATATACTTCCTGGGTCTTGAGTAATATCTCTGATAATTCCTTCTGGGATTCCTGTAATTTTGCAAGCCTGTCATTAACAGCAGGAATGGGAGTGTTCACTGGCAGATTAGGGATAAATACTGGATGTACTCCATAATTAGCAAAAAATGGGGTTTGAGATGTAGCGCTATGCATGGAGTTGTTGTAGGCAAACTCTGCTGTTGGTAAATAGTCCACCCAGTCATCCTGAAGATAGGAAATGAAGCAACGGAGGTATTGCTCCAAAGTCTGGTTCGTTCTCTCCGTCTGGCCATTGGACTGAGGATGGAAAGCGGTAGAAAGATTCACAGTGACTCCCAAGGCTGTACAGAAACTCTTCCAAAATTTTGACGTAAACTGAATGCCTCTGTCAGACACCACGTTGTCAGGAATTCCATGTAACCTGAATACCTCTTTGATCATCAGTTCTGCAGTTTTTTCAGCAGTAGGAATTCCTTCAGTTGGAATAAAGTGGGCCATTTTTGTGAGTCGGTCCACTATGACAAGGATGACGGTCATCTGTTTGGAAGGGGGTAGTTCCACAATAAAATCCATGGAAATAGATCCCCAAGGCCTGGATGGAACTGGGAGTGGTTGCAAGAGTCCTAGAGGAGACGATCGTGGGGTCTTGTTTCGTGCGCATGTTAAACAGGTTGAAACATATTTCCTCACATCCTTCCTACAATTAGGCCACCAAAAGAAACGAAGTAGTAAGTCTTGTGTTTTTGCAACTCCAGGATGTCCTGCCAGTTTAGAATCATGGACACTTTTGAGGACTTCAAGGCTAGAAGATTCAGGTACATATATTTTGTGTTTCTGCATCCAAAACCCCTCTTTGAATGAAAGATCGACATCTTCCGAAGGATGGTTAAGGAAAGAGTCCTCTTGATATCCATCTTTAATTCTATTACATAGTCCTCTAGAGTGCAATATTCCCAAAAAATTTTTAGGGCCTAGAATTGTATCGTCATTACTAGACCTCTCCTGAGGTTCCGAACACATCCTGGACAGGGCGTCAGCCTTGCCATTTCTTGAACCAGGCCGGTAAGAAATTATAAAATTGAATCTTGAGAAAAATAAGGCCCATCGTGCTTGTCTTGCAGACAATCTTTTTGCTGTACGGAGGAATTCAAGATTCTTGTGGTCCGTGAGGACAGTCACAGGGTGATTGGCACCTTCCAGAAGATGTCTCCATTCGGAGAAGGCAACTTTAATGGCTAACAGTTCTTTATTACCGATGTCGTAGTTCTTTTCTGCAGATGACATGGTGTGGGAAAGAAACGCACATGGGTGAAGTTGCATCTTGTCCCCAACTCGCTGAGACAGAATGGCTCCCACTGCAGAGTCCGAGGCGTCCACTTCGACAGTAAATGGCAATTCAGGATTTGGGTGTACTAACAATGGAGCAGACGTAAAAAGAGTTTTCAACTTGTCAAAAGCCTCCTGTGCCTCCGGAGACCAGAAAAATGCTTTGGTCTTTTTTGTTAGTGTAGTAATTGGTAGTATGATCCGTGAAAAGTTCTTTATAAATTTTCGGTAAAAATTTGCAAATCCTATGAAACGCTGGACGTCTTTTAAATTTCTTGGAACAGGCCAGTCCACTACAGCATTGATTTTGCCGGGATCCATGCTCAGACCTTCTGGGGAGATGATATATCCCAGAAATTGGATACTGGTTTGTTCAAACTCACATTTTTCAAGTTTAATGTAAAGAAGGTTCTCCTGTAGTCGTTCCAGGACTAACTGGACGTGCCTGCGATGCTCTTCCAAGGTGTCTGAAAATATAAGAATGTCATCGAGATAAGCCACAACAAATTGGTCCAAGAAATCTCGAAATACATCATTAATAAAATGTTGAAAGGTGGCTGGGGCATTGCTAAGGCCAAAGGTCATAACCAGAGATTCAAAATGTCCATATCTCGTTCTGAAGGCGGTCTTCCACTCATCTCCTGGGCGAATCCGTATGAGGTTGTAAGCCCCTCTAAGATCCAGCTTCGTGAAGATTTTCGCAGAACGGAGTCTCTCAAATAGTTCAGGAATCAAGGGTAGCGGGTAGCGATTCTTGACAGTGATATTATTCATCTCTCTGTAGTCAATACATGGCCGCAGAGTGGAGTCTTTCTTTTCAACAAAGAACAGGGGTGCCCCAGCTGGAGATGTGGAAGATCGAATAAAGCCTTTCTCTAAATTTTCATCCAGGAACTTTCATAATACCTTCAATTCAGGTTCGGAAAGATTGTAAATCCGTCCAAATGGAATGGTTGCTCCGGGCAGCAATTCAATGGGACAGTCGTAAGGACGGTGAGGAGGTAATTGATCTGCTTTCTTCTTACTGCAGACATCAGAGAACTGCTGATATTGAGGTGGTAGTTTCTCTTCCTTCTCATGCGAAATCTCAGAGATTTGGACTTGTTGGAGAACAGAGGGTTCCTTATGACAATTATTCTTACAGTAGTCAGATGGAAAGGTGATGGTCCTTGATGCCCAGTTGATAGAAGGGTTATGGACTGAAAACCAGGGGATCCCTAGAATAACCGGAAATTTCGGAGATGAAATAAGGTGGAAACTGACAGCTTCATGATGATCCGGTTCTATACAAATCTCCAGTTCGATTGTCTCATGCGTGACAGGTCCAGAAGACAAAGGTGAACCATCCACAGTTTCCATTTCAATTGGTGTGGATTTGGTCCTACTGGAAATATTATTATCACGTGTAAATTTTAAGTCCATAAAATTTCCTCCTGCTCCCGAATCCAACAGGGCAGAGCATTGTATTTTTTGGGTGCTCATTACAACCTGAATGGGGATTACAAAATGAGATGATGTAGTATGTATTTTGTCTATTTCTGGCGTTACTGATGAGATAGTCTGCAAGATGGAATCCGACTGCTGAGAAAGGTCCATATTGCTGGCAGACCTGTTGTTGGTAAAGGCTATAGTCCTTTTGTTAGGACAGTTGATGGCATAGTGTCCAGGGTCCCCACAATAGAGGCAGAGATGTTCTGCACGTCGCCTTTCCTTCTCCTGTGCAGAGTGGTCTTCGGATGACGTCGATCTGCATCGGTTCAGACACGCCTTGCGTCTTTTCTTGGTGGTCTGATGCTGAAAATGAGAAGCCAGGGCTATTCCCAAGTGCTCGCAGTCTCTCCTTTCTCCTTTCAGTAAGTCTCTGGTCTATCCGGATACATAGTTGAATAAAGTCCTCCAACTGATCAGGGGTCTCAACCCTGGCAAGCTCGTCTTTCACTGGTTCTGATAACCCTCGTCGAAATTGACTTCTCTGGGCCGCTGGATTCCAGGTGGTGTCGGCCACCCAGCGACGGAACTCCGATGTATATTCCGCAACAGAGCGACGTCCTTGGCGCAAATTATGTAATTTGGTTTCTGCTGTGGCACAGCAGTTTGGGTCATCAAAAACTTGATTCATAGCTGCGGTGAAGGCTTCCAGGTCATTAAGGAGGTCATAGTCCTTTTCTACATAAGGTGAAGCCCAAGCAAGAGCTTCATCCGTCAGGAGATTTATCATGAAAAAAACTTTCTTCCTCTCACTGGTAAAGGGAGCAGGTTGCATCTGGAAGTATATGCGGCATTGATTGAGGAATCCTCGGTACTGCTGGCGATCCCCACTGAACTTTGCAGGCAGCGGCAGCCGCGCGTTTGAGTCAGACCCTGAATTGCGCACGTCCAGAAGTTGTTTTTGTAGCTCAATTACTTCCTGTTGTACCACCGTGAAATCATTTTGTAACTTGGAATATTTTCCTTGAGAATCAGTACAAAAACTTTGAAGCTCCATAACTTGCCGCCTCAGGGTGTTCACAGCCGACTCTATTTTGGCGCGAGATTATTCTGTCAGGATCCCGTCTGGGTTGGAGCCGATGTTACTGCAAACACTAGGGGAAGCAGAGGCAGGTAGCGTAGTCAGGTGGCAGGCCGAGGTCAGTTCACAGGAGAGCAGTGTTTGTAGCAGCAGGAACAGCAGGAGAAAGAGCTTGACTAAAGGCTGGAAGCACAATAATCTCGCAATGACACACCCACAGGGCCAGGTTTATATAGGGCGTGTAATTGGCAATCAGAGGCCAAACGAGAGAGCACTGGGTGATGCCGATCAGGAAGAACAGTCAATGGTATCCGGGTTCAGCAAGGAACTTTGTAGCCAGCAGAATAGCTCAGATGGTAGAGCTGCTGGCCGGTGGACAAGAGACACTGGGTTCGATTCCTGACAGAAATAAAGACAGGGCAATATAAATAACAAAAATATTATGAGAATCCAATATGTAAGGGGCAGTGCTATGGATAACCAGAGATGATATTCTGTAATAATGGGATGGCGTGCTACATAACAATAGAGTTAACAATGTAATGAGACAATGCTATTCATAACAAGAGAAGAAGATATACATTACAGACCAAAAGTTTGGACACACCTTCTCATTTAAAGATTTTTCTGTATTTTCATGACTATGAAAATTGTAAATTCACACTGAAGGCATCAAAACTATGAATTAACACATGTGGAATTATATACTTAACAAAAAAGTGAGTAACAACTGAAATTATGTCTTACATTCTAGGTTCTTCAAAGTAGCCACCTTTTGCTTTGATGAGTGCTTTGCACACTCTTGGCATTCTCTTGATCAGCTTCAAGAGGTACTCACCGGAAATGGTCTTCCAACAATCTTGAAGTAGTTCCCAGAGATGCTTAGCACTTGTTGGCCCTTTTGCCTTCACTCTGCGGTCCAGCTCTCCCAAAACCATCTCGATTGGGTTCAGGTCTGGTGACTGTGGAGGCCTGGTCATCTGGCGTAGAACCACATCACTCTCCTTCTTACATAGTTACATAGTTATTAAGGTTGAAGAAAGACTTTAAGTCCATCTAGTTCAACCCATATCCTATCCTAACCTGCCCTAACATGTTGATCCAGAGGAAGGCAAAAAAAAAACCAAGTGGCAAACAGTAATCTTCACATTGGGGAAAAAAATTCCTTCCCGACTCCACATACGGCAATCAGACTAGCTCCCTGGATCAATATCTAGGAAACTAGTGAATATAGCCTGTAATATTATACTTTTCAAGAACGGCATCCAGTCCCTTCTTTAAATTTTAGTAGGGAATCACTCATTACAACATTAGATGGCAGAGAGTTCCATAGTCTCACTGCTCTTACAGTAAAGAATCTGCATCTGTGATTATGACTAAACCTTCTTTCCTCCAGGCGTAGAGGATGCCCCCTTCTCCCCGTCACAGGTCTAAGAGTAAAAAGATCATTAGAAAGGTCTTTGTACTGTCCCCTCATATATTTATACATTGTAATAAGATCACCCCTAAGCCTTCGTTTTTCCAAACTAAATAACCCCAAGTGTAATAACCTGTCCTGGTATTGCAGACCCCCCAGTTCTCTAATAACCTTGGTCACTCTTTTCTTGGTCAAATAGTCCTTACACAGCCTGGAGGTGTGCTTGGGGTCATTGTCCTGTTGAAAAATAAATGATGGTCCAACTAAACGCAAACCGGATGGAATAGAAATGCCGCTGCAAGATGCTGTGGTAGCCATGCTGCTTCAGTATGCCTTCAATTTTGAATAAATCCCCAACAGTGTCACCAGCAAAGCACCCCCACACCATCACACCTCCTCCTCCATGCTTCACGGTGGGAACCAGGCATGTAGAGTCCATCCGTTCACTTTTTCTGCGTCGCACAAAGACACGGTGGTTGGAACCAAAGATCTCAAATTTGGACTCATCAGACCAAAGCACAGATTTCCACTGGTCTAATGTCCATTCCTTGTGTTCTTTAGCCCAAACAAGTCTCTTCTGCTTGTTGCCTGTCCTTAGCAGTGGTTTCCTCGCAGCTATTTTACCATGAAGGCCTGCTGCACAAAGTCTCCTCTTAACACTTGTTGTAGAGATGTGTCTGCTGCTAGAACTCTGTGTGGCATTGACCTGGTCTCTAATCTGAGCTGCTGTAAACCTGCGATTTCTGAGGCTGTTGACTCGGCTAAACTTATCCTCAGAAGCAGAGGTGACTCTTGGTCTTCCTTTCCTGGGGCGGTCCCCATGTGAGCCAGTTTCTTCGTAGCGCTTGATGGTTTTTGCAACTGCACTTGGGGACACTTTCAAAGTTTTCCCAATTTTTTGGACTGACTGACCTTCATTTCTTAAAGTAATGATGGCCACTCGTTTTTCTTACTTAGCTGCTTTTTTCGTGCCATAATACAAATTCTAACAGTCTATTCAGTAGGACTATCAGCTGTGTATCCACCCAGACTACTGCACAACACAACTGATGGTCCCAACACCATTTATAAGGCCAGAAATCCCACTTATTAAACCTGACAGGGCACACCTGTGAAGTGAAAACCATTTCCGGTGACTACCTCTTGAAGCTCATCAAGAGAATGCCAAGAGTGTGTAAAGCAGTCAAAGCAAAAGGTGACTACTTTGAAGAACCTAGAATATAAGACATAATTTCGGTTGTTTCACACTTTTTTGTTAAGTATATAATTCCACATGTGTTAATTCATAGTTTTGATGCCTTCAGTGTGAATTTATAATTTTCATAGTCATGAAAATACAGAAAAATCTTTAAATGAGAAGGTGTGTCAGGGCTTTTATAGACACTATGACGCCCCCCAAAGCAAGCCAATCACTGCAATGCCCTTCTCTAAGATGGTGGTGGACGCTGCCCATGTCATCTCATTGCCCACAGTGTACGTCCTTGCTCATTGGCTGAAAAAAGGCGCCTGAAAGCATTCTGGGAAACTCAACTTTGGCGCTAGTTTCGATGACCGCATGGGCGACCTCACGCTATGGTCGTGTTTCGGCCAACGAAACCCGACTATGGCGAAAGTCGGTGACTTTTGAATCTGACCGACCTGTTTCGCTCAACTCTAATAAAACCCTTAATTCAAAAGCTGTATTTTGTTTTTACTTGTGCTATATTTGTATAAATCTGCAGACTCAGGGGAACAAAAGCAAGGTTCAGTTCTCTTTAACATGAGCACAGCTCTGAAGTTCTCATCTCCAGACACACCAAACACTGAATGAGTCCAAAGGCTCCACATTTACCTTTTGCACAACAGCTTGTTCGTGGTGGAGATATTCTGAATAGCCTCCCACCCACTTTTCAAATGATCACAAAAACTCAGCCCTTAATAGGACCAATTAACTCCTCGCAGCACATAGTATACTTGAGTATTTTTCTAAGTTCATATCACTGAGGCCAACATCCCCAGTGACACATATCTCCCCTCCAGTATTTTACCGGTGACCTTCTCATAATATATATATAAATATATATATATATATATATATATATATATATACACACAGCTCTGGCAAAAATTAAGAGACCACTGCACAGTTTTATAAAAATCAGCTTCTCTGCATGTCTGACATCCATTCCATTCCAGTGTCAGTTGAATTCCAACCAGAGTACACCTCATTCTACTTAATGTGCTTCTGATTAGGTGATCACCTGAACCAAATCTTATTTAATGAAGGAAAGTATATAAAACACTGCTGTGGTGTTCACAATCCTCTTGCAATAGGACAACCTGGATGGGAAAACAAGTGCTAGTAATATCCCAAAAATAATAGGAATGAAAAAATAACCATGCAAAAGAAGTTGAAAAGAAAAGTCTTGAGTGAGGAAAAGAAGGGCTCAATTCTGGCTTTACTAGCAGAGAGATACAGTGAGCATCATGTTGCCTTCATCCTTAAAATTTCTAAGACGGCAGTCCATTACAACAAGGTCAAGCTGCAGACATTGGGGACAACAAAGCTACAGACCAGCAGAAAACAACTCTCCACTGAACGGGATGACCGTCATCTTATTCGAATGTCACTCAGCAACCATAGAATGACATCAAGTGACCTACAAATGGCAAATGGAAGCTGGGGTGAAGTGCATGGCAAGAACAGTTCATAACAGGCTCCTAGAGGCAGGGCTCAAGTCATGTAAAGCTAGAAAAAAGCCTTTCATCAATGAGAAGCAAAGGAGGGCCAGGCTGAAGTTTGCCAAAGACTATAAAGATTGGACTATAGAGCACTGGAGTAAAGTAATTTTCTCTGATGAGTCTAATTTTCAGCTTTGCCCAACCCCTGGTCGTCTAATGGTTAGTCGGCGACCTGGAGAGGCGTACAAGCCACAGTGTCTTGCACCCACTGTGAAATTTGGTGGAGGATCGGTGTTGTTCTGGGGATGCTTCAGCAAGGCTGGAATTAGGCAGGTTATTCTTTGCGAAGGACGTATGAATCAAGCCGCATACAAGGTTATCCTGGAAAAACAGTTGATTCCTTCTGCTCAAGAAATGTTCCCCAACTCTGAGGACTGTTTTTTCCAGCAGGACAATGCGCCATGCCACACAGCTAGATCAATCAATATGTGGATGAAGGACCACCACATCAAATCCCTGTCAAAGCCAGCCCAATCTCCAGACCTGAACCCAATTGAAAACCTCTGGAATGTAATCAAGAGGAAGATGGATAGTCACAAGCCATCAAACAAAGAAGAACTGCTAAAATTTTTGTACCAGGAGTGGCATAAGATCACCCAAAAGTAGTGTGAAAGACTAGTGGAAAGCATGCCAAGACGAATGAAAGCTGTGATTAAAAATCATGGTTATTCCACAAAATATTGATTTCTGAACTCTTCCTGAGTGTATTATTATTATTATTATTAATATTTATTTCTATAGCACCATTGATTCCATGGTGCTGTACATGAGAAGGGGTTACATACAAATTACAGGTATCACTTACAGTAAACAAACTAACAATGACAGACTGATACAGAGGGGAGAGGACCCTGCCCTTTCGGGCTTACATTCTACAGGATTGTGAGGCAGGAGACAGTAGGTCGGGGGGTTGCAGCAGTTCCGGTGTTGGTTGAGGCAATAACTCCGGTAGTGGTGAGGAGGCAGCAGGGTCATTGCAGGCTGTAGGCTTTCCTGAAGAGATGGGTTTTCAGGTTCCGTCTGAAGGATCCGAATGAGTTTGATGGTCGGATGTGTTGGGGCAAAGAATTCCAGAGGATGGGGGATATTCGGGAGAAGTCTTGGAGGCGGTTGGGTGAGGAGCGAATAAGTGTGGAGGAGATAAGGATGTCTTGGGAGGATCGGAGATTACGTGAGGGAAGATATCGGGAGATTAGTTCAGAGATATAAGGAGGAGACAGATTATAGATGGCCTTGTAGGTCAGTATTAGTAATTTGAACTGGATACGCTGAGGGAATGGGAGCCAGTGAAGAGATTTGCAGAGGGGAGAAGCGGAGGAGTAGCGAGGAGAGAGGTGAATTAGTCGTGCAGCAGAGTTAAGGATGGACTGGAGAGGTGCGAGGGTGTTAGCAGGAAGGCCAGAGAAAAGGGTGTTGCAGTAGTCGAGGCGGAGATGATGAGGGCGTGCACAATCATTTTAGTAGATTGAGGGTTGAGGAAAGGACGGATTCTTGAAATATTTTTGAGCTGAAGGCGACAGGAGGTAGAAAGAGCTTGGATGTGCGGTTTGAAGGACAGGGCAGAGTCAAGGGTTACTCCGAGGCAGCGGACTTCTGGTACGGGGGAAAGCGTGATGTCGTTAATTGTGGTAGATAGGAGTGTATTGTTGTGTATTGTTGTTTCTAAATTAGGAGTGTATTGTTGTGTATTGTTGTTTCTAAATTATTGTGAACCTGTTTTCTTAGCATTATATGAGGTCTGCAAGCAATGCATTTTTTTTGTTATTTTGACCACTCTCATTTTCTGAAAATAAATACAAAATTTATTGTTTGGAAATTCAGAGACATTTTGTCAGTAGTATATATATATATATATATATATATATATTATATATATATATATATATATCACATCTCTAAAGCATAAGACAGTTTTCAGAAAAAGTGTTCCTAGTCCTAGAGACATTTCCACACATAGACTAAAATAATGACTTACTAGGGGTGAGTATTTATTCATTGATCCACAAATATACTGTAGACACAATATTTCAACTGATTTTGCATTAATATTAGCGGACTTTTTCCTGATTGACCTTAAAAACCCATATGAAATGCATAAACAAGCTTATAGAATGAATACATTTTATAGAGTCGTCTTTAATGAAATATAATATGTTATATGTGTTCATTAATAAATACTTTACTTTTACCAGCAGCTGGTGAATTTTGAAATTTACAGGGAATGATGGCTTCTAAAGGTTCAAACTATTGTTTTCATCTGAGCAAATTATAAGATTCCAATACTGCCCTCAGCTCCTGGGCATATAAATGGAAAGCACGATCTTGCAGGTCCATCAAACCATCTCTGCATAAGAGAAACAGCAGTGAATTCAATGCACAGCATTAGAAATGAAAAGTGACAGCTTGAAAGCTAACCCTGTTCTTCATGTTTAACAGCCACATCTAAACGGTGCAGAGTTATTACACTCACAAAGGACTCCTAACTCTTTTCATTAGGTGATGCAAACAAATGGTAAAAGAGAATAGTTTTCTATAATGTGGGTAATATGTTATCCTGTTTATTCCATTATCTCTTAAACAACATCAACTTAAAGGAGATGATACTGAATTACACAGATCAGTTCTGATACCTGCAGACATGCACAGCAATACTCCAGTAGTTATTGATTTACTTGCACAGACTGCACATCAATGCCATATTGTGGTGTTACATTGTATTCTATAAGTTCCCGCATTTCTGGCCTACTTAAAAGTAGTGTATACAGTATCAACTCCTTATTGGTTAGGACTAGTGTTGAGCATTCCGATACCGCAAGTATCGGGTATCGGCCGATATTCGCGTTATCGGAATTCCGATACTTAGTTCCGATATTTTTCCTATATCGTATACCGGAATCGGAAGTTCCCATAATTCTTTGAGAGGCAATGTGATTTTTGTCAGCCAATGAGGAATCTTATGAAGTGTGGGCACATCCTGTAATGCTGCGGTCATCTTAACTAATGGCATGGCTGTGATTGGCTGCTGAAATGATGTCAGAATGCACTATAAAAGGCGCCGCCTCCATTTTAGCGTCACTGTGCTGTGAACTCAGTTAGGGACAGAACGCTGCTCTGCTGACTCTGAGGGACAGTTAGATATTGCGATTTTGTGTACTGGGCTTTAGGCAGGCTAGTTTACCAACCGCTGTGTAAAGCTTCCTTTTGCCAGTGTTGTTTTAACAGCTCTGTGCAAGGTGTGTGTGAGTGCAGGTGACGCTGCAGTTTGCTCTGCATGCAATGCTGTCTGTAGGCATCTGCACGTGTCACTCACAGACTCTTTTTTTTTTCTTCAGTGTAATTCTTGCTGCTCCATGCAATTTAACTATTAGTGTGACGCGCTTCCATCCGTATCCAATACATTGGTTGCAAACACTATAGAAGTAGACAAAGGAGTAGCCTTTCCCAGATTGTGGACAGTTGTGTTTCAGTGTTCACTTCAGTCTGTGTTTTTTATTTTTTGAGTGCACATCACGCTCCAGTTACTTGTTCAAGCACTGCTGCTTGTACTCTGCTGAGCGTGTCTCAGTGCCTCATCCTTTTCATTTTTCTCCAATTGGTGCTTCTCCATTATATTTGAAAAAAATCTAATCTATTAGTGTGACGCGCTTCCATCCGTATACAATACATTGGTTGCAAACACTATAGAAGTAGACAAAGGAGTAGCCTTTCCCAGATTGTGGACAGTTGTGTTTCAGTGTTCACTTCAGTCTGTGTTTTTTATTTTTTGAGTGCATATCACGCTCCAGTTACTTGTTCAAGCACTGCTGCTTGTACTCTGCTGAGCGTGTCTCAGTGGCTCATCCTTTTCATTTATCTCCAATTGGTTCTGCTCCATTCCATTTAAAATCTAATTAGTGTGACGCGCTTCCATCCGTATACAATACATTGGTTGCAAACACTATAGAAGTAGACAAAGGAGTAGCCTTTCCCAGATTGTGGACAGTTGTGTTTCAGTGTTCACTTCAGTCTGTGTTTTTTATTTTTTGAGTGCACATCACGCTCCAGTTACTTGTTCAAGCACTGCTGCTTGTACTCTGCTGAGCGTGTCTCAGTGGCTCATCCTTTTCATTTATCTCCAATTGGTTCTGCTGCATTCCATTTAAAATCTAATCTATTAGTGTGACGCGCTTCCATCCGTATACAATACATTGGTTGCAAACACTATAGAAGTAGACAAAGGAGTAGCCTTTCCCAGATTGTGGACAGTTGTGTTTCAGTGTTCACTTCAGTCTGTGTTTTTTATTTTTTGAGTGCACATCACGCTCCAGTTACTTGTTCAAGCACTGCTGCTTGTACTCTGCTGAGCGTGTCTCAGTGCCTCAACCTTTTCATTTCTCTCCAATTGGTGCTGCTCCATTATATTTGAAAAAAACTAATCTATTAGTGTGACGCGCTTCCATCCGTATCCAATACATTGGTTGCAAACACTATAGAAGTACAGAAAGGAGTAGCCTTTCCCAGATTGTGAACAGTTGTGTTTCAGTGTTCACTGTAGTCTCTGAGGAATAACCACACTTAGGCCTTATAACTTTTCTGACTTTCTTTATCAATCTACCAAGATGAAGAAGGCAGGGAGTAAGGCACGTGGTCGTGGCCGTGGAGTTTCAGCAGGGAGAGGATGTGGGGATTCTGTGGCTGCTGCCGCACCCAGTGACACAGCATCCACCAGTTTTTCCCGTGAGCGTTCCTTTATGCGCACTTTTGTAGGAGCTCAGCGTACCCCCCTGCTGCGGGAAGAACAAATTGAAGCCGTTGTTGGTTGGATGGCAGCCAATGCATCGACTTCAATTCCTTCCACCTCCTCTCAGGACCACAGCACTGTTGAACAACCATCTGTCTCTTCACCGCCTGCCAAATTGCCCAGGCAGTCAGAGAGTTCTGAACTGGAGCCAGCTGAGTCTCTGCTTCTGTTCTCAGAATCTGTTGGCTTGCAAACAGGGGCCCAGCCAAGCAGCATTCTGGAATGTGAAGAAGAGGCAGTATGCAGTGATGCGCAACAGCTGTGTCTCTCTGAATGTGAAGAGGCGGGTGAGCCAGTGCCGATGGTCTGCACACCGCAGAACGCATCTGATGATGATGAGACTCAGGTGCCATTTTCTGTTGAGCATGGTGCTGGCCAGACCACCCAACAGCAGCAGGTGTTGGAAGAGGGTAGTGGAGATGATGAGGTCCAAGACCCAACATGGCGTGAGGAACAGGAAGGTGGTGGTAGCAGCTCTGAGGAAGAGATTGCCCCAGCGGTCCAAACAGTAGGGAGAGTTAGGCTGCAGACTCGGTTGCCTGTAGCCTCCAGTTTGGCACCCGTTCGTAGCAGTTCTCTTCCAACAGCAAAAACGGGTGCTCCCAGGACTTGCACTGCGTGGTCCTTTTTTGACACACTTGCAGATGATATTTGCTATGTCAAATGCAAGCTGTGTAATCAAAAAGTAAAAAGAGGTAAAAATGTCAGTAACCTTAATACCACAAATATGTGGAAACATGTGCTGTCAAAGCGCGTGGTTGAGTTCCAAAGACACACTGGAGATGTAGGCCAACCTACAGCAGCACCTACATCTTCAGCTCGTGTTGGAGCCTCTTCCTCCAGCTCACACACAGCTGGTTCTGCTTCCTCACAGGATGTAAGGTTCTTTGTACATGTTTCTTGAAACTCAGTTTTTCCGTCGGCCATTTTGCTTTCTGTCTTGCTGCAGCTATCTTGCCCTCAGTCAATATGGAGTTTCCAGCTTTCATGTTCCCGCCCTGATTCTCTCCCTCTTGCTTCTTAAGCAGCCTCAGCTGAGCAATCAGTGCTTCAGAATCAAGCCTGCAGTGAGCCTGTGACCTGACTCCTGGAAACCTTAGACTTTGTACTCCAGCTATTTCCTACTGAGGAACTTTGGAACACTTGTGGACTCTGGAAACCTGCTATTTGATAAATCCACGTTTGCATGGAATTACGGTAACAGAGAAGAGATCCTGAACCTGTTGTGGAGAGTTATTGCTGAGCTTAAGTTACTCTGGCCTGCTGTGTCTCCTGCTTCTGTACCTGCAAACTGTGTGACCCTTTTTGCCACTTGTATGAAGTAATACAAGTCCTTCTATATCAAACCTGTGTCTCATGTGTTTTCCTCGCACCCAAGCACAAGACGCTATATGAACTGTACACCATACATTACAAGATTCTGAAGCCAAACGTTAGTGTCTGCTGGGTCTGGGAAGGCTGTGTCTGCTGTGACTGTGGATATCAGATGTCCGGTTATACTTTCTGTGATGACAGTGGTTGTGACTTCTCACAACCATTCCAGGTGAGCACATTCCCTTAATTTTACTCTGCAGTGTTACCACAGGTAAACACTATTGTTTTTTTTTTTTTTTCTTCTCCTTCCAGTACTCCTGTCTTAATAGATCTGGAAGATGGAGGCTCGCATAAAGGAGCTTTGCGGAGTGACTGATACAATCCTTGCAGATATACAGACTATAAAGACCCGTTTTGCAAACCTACAGGACCTCACTAATCACAATTTGCAAGTGTTTGGACAAACTACCCAGGATTTACGAGCCAGGATTGAGGTTCTAGAGGAACGAGTCCAGGCTCCTGCCATAACCCCGAGTTCTGGGATTCCCAAGTTACCCCTTTTCATTTTGGCGGTGAACGTGAGAAATTCAGGGGATTTATTAACCAATGCAGTCTTTTTTTTTCTGCACATGCTTCACAATTTCCCACTGAACGATCTAAAGTGCTTACTATAATCATGTTGCTTACCAACAAGGCTTTGATGTGGGCAAACCCTCTGATTGAGACTGAGGATGAATGTTTGGATCATCTTGATGCTTTCATTTCAGCCATGGGGCAGGTGTTTGATGACCCCAATCGAGGTGCAACAGCTGAAGCAGCCATGTTAACTTTGCGCCAAGGTAAGCGCTCAGTAGCCGAATATGCCTTGGATTTCAGGAGATGGGCCCTCGATACCACTTGGGACAGTTCCGCCAAAAAATCTATTTTTCGAAAAGGGTTGTCTCCACTGATTAAGGATGAACTTGCTCGTGCCGACCCTCCCACTGCGTTAGGTGACTTTATTAACTACTGCATCCGTATTGATGCTCGTCTGACTGAACGCAGGCAAGAGAGATGGTTCGAAAGTAATCGCACTAACCTTTTCCTACCTTCCTCCCCAGCTAAGGAACCTTTGAGTAGGATCACACGGGAACCTGAACCTGAACCCATGCAGGTGGACTCTTTACAAAGACGGGTTAGTGATGCACGCAAAGAACATCGTTTAAAGGAAAATCTATGTTTCTACTGTGGTAAGTCAGGGCACTTCATTATAAACTGCCCCAGCCGTTCTCGTAAGACTACTGCAGCAGTCATTCACTGTGAGTGTTGCGAGAGGAGATCTGTCAGGTCCGAGCCTCAGGCTCCAGAGAGATCTGCAGCAACAGATATTGATTTCTCTGACTTAAACTCCGTCACTTCTGAGGACGATGACTGTGTAAACGCTGCAATTTTTCAAGTTTCCTCAGCGGTGTCCCAGCTGAGTTGTAAGAAAAACAATTCTCATTGCTTCCTTTCCATCAAA
>JARQOD010000004.1:457064694-457086941 GCA_033576555.1 Oophaga sylvatica | reverse complement strand
GGACCCTCATGACCAGGTCTGTCCGGGTAAATTATGTGAAAGGTCCGAACCAATCGATCTGCGTTATCATCAGACGCAGGGACCCACGTCCTCTCCTCAGGACCATACCCCCTCCAATGAACTTCCACGTTATCATTGACTACCACTGAAGGAGGAGGTAGAGGTGACGGTATGACTGGTGCCACATACTTTTTAAGTAATGACTTGTGAAACACATTATGAATTTTAAACGTAGGAGGGAGGTCCAGACGAAATGCCACAGGATTAATTATGGAACTGATCCTGTACGGCCCGATGAATCTGGGACCCAACCTCCAGGAGGAAACTTTAAGTTTTATATTCCTGGTAGACAACCAAACCAGATCGTTCACCTTCAGATCTAGACCAGAAACTCTCCTCCTATCAGCCATCCGTTTGTAACGGTTCCCCGTAACCTTCAGTCTTAAGCGATCTGGAACTATCAGTCTCCCTGGAAGTCCCACAGGGGCGTCCCCCTGAGCCCCCAATACCTCCCCCTCAAGCTCAGAGCATACAGCTGACACTACAACTCCCTCCTGAGGAATAGGAACCGGATCATCCGTCTTCCCGGCCCCTGGGAAAGTACGAGATAAGGCATCAGGAAGCAACTTTATTGAGCAGTCATATGCGCGATGAGGAGGTAACTCTTTACACCCCTCCTCTGAGAACATCTCCCCAAAGTCCTCCAGAAAAGGAGGCAAAGTCCTAGGCACAACCGCACCGATGACCGTGCTCATGCAGTTATTCCTGCAAAATTCACCCCACTGGCTTATCTTTCTGGATTGCCAATCAATCACTGGGTTATGTTTAGCCAACCAAGGAAGTCCCAACACAATAGGAGTAGGTAGACCCTCCAACACATAACAAGACAATTGCTCTTTATGAATTGCCCCTACTCGAAGATCTATGTTATGAACAGCTTGTACCAAGCTACCTTGACCAAGAGGTCTAGAATCAATAGAGAGTATAGGGACCGGTTTGGCCAATACACTCAGTTGCATACCATGCACCTGGGCAAACCGAGCGTCCACCAGATTAGCCCCGGACCCACTATCAAGAAAAACAGAAATCCTCTCAGTTCTAGTACCAATCACCACCTCCGCAGGCACGAGAAACTGAGAGGGATTTGGGGACGAAATACACACTCCCAGGTTAACTCCTTGGTTCAAAGAGGTCCGGGATGGACACCCCCCAACAAAATGTCCCTCTCTCCCGCAAAAGAAACACCTTCTAGTCTTGCGGCGCACCGCTGATTCCCTCCTACAAAATGATGTCCCTCCCAACTGCATGGGTTCCTCAGAACAGACCAGGGGAACCTCAGTATAAGGGACTTTAGTAGTAGGTGGAGTCATCACGGGGGGCGAAGACGTCTATCAATGCGAATAGCGAGGGCCATAGCAGCCTCCAGTGATGGAGGAGAATCATACTGAGCCAACACATCTTTTAATTTGTCAGACAACCCTTGACAAAACTGGCTCCTAAGAGCTGGGTCATTCCACTGAGTATCTGTTGCCCATCTACGGAACTCAGAAGAATATTCCTCCGCTGGACGATTTCCTTGCCGTATTTTACGCAACCTTGTTTCAGCAAGGGAGACTCGATCCGGATCATCATATACCAGACCCAGGCAGTAAAAAATCGATCCACTGACTGGAGATCTGGGGAGCCTGGAGGAATAGAGAACGCCCAAGATTGAGGATCCCCTTGTAAGAGCGAGATAACAATTCCCACCCTCTGCTCTTCACTCCCAGATGACCGAGGCCGCAGCCGAAAGTACAATTTACATGCCTCCCGGAAAGTAAAAAATTTGTCCCGCCCACCAGTGAACCTGTCCGGGAGAGCAACCTTAGGTTCAGATCTGGTTTGCTCCGGGGAGACAAAACCTTGGACTTAATGTCTGCCAACTCCATGGACAATCCCTGCAACTGCCGGGCCAGCTGGGCTACTGGATCCATGATAGCTGGGGAGAATCTTTAGTATGGCCGGTGAAAATGTCACGCTGTATAGCAGATATATATATGTGATGACAATAATCTATATCAAAAGGGCAACATACTATATAACATGCGCATAGCTATATGATAACATAGATTTACCTGACAGAAAGTCCAGTGGGTCAAAACGGAATCCGTTATACGCTGTCTCCGGCTAGAGGGTGACCGGGGTCTAAGCTGACCCTAAACTGGGGTCCTAACTAATCCCTCAACCTGGAGGTACTGTTAAAGGTACAGAGGTCCAGGCCACCAGCGTAAACCCTGTCTCCTATCAATCCCTGCCAACTGTATTCTAGTCCTAAGAAGGACCCTCAATACCACCAAAGGGAATGAACAGGTAACGGTTAATGAACAGAAAGACATACAAGAAAGACAAGAAATAAAGTAAATAAAGTCTTACATACAACACTCACACACAGTAGGAACACCTAAGGTCTCAGAGATAAACTATAAGCTGTAAGAGTAAAAACAACTAAGGAGCTCTTAGCTTAAGTATTCCCAGAACCGATCCAGTCTGCTAAACTATATGAATGCTTTCACCGGCATCCAACACCCAGACTGGCAGGAATATAAAGGAAACTAATTAGAACATAATCCAAAGCAGCCGGGCGAGGCTGGACCTAGTCTTAGCAAAGAGCTAGGTAAAATTAACTCTCTCATTACCAAACACAAAGAAACAGCAGCTCAGCTGTGAGAAGTCAGAATGTGCAATCGCGACGATCTTCGTGGCGATGCACCCATGACATAGACCCTGTAAGGAACTTATCTAGATCTGTGGTGAGCATTTTGAACCCCCAAGTGTTTCACACAAGTTTATAACGTAGAGCCGTAAAAAATTAAAAAATCATATTTTTTCCACAAAAATGATCTTTTCACCCCAATTTTTATTTTCCTAAGGGTAACAAGACCTCAAAAGTTATTGTGCAATTTGTCCTGAGTATGCTGATACCCAATATGTGGGGGTAAACCACTGTTTGGGTGCATGGCAGAGCTCGGAAGGGAACGCAGTTTGACTTTTTCAACACAGAATTGGCTGGAAGCCATGTCATGTTTGGAGAGCATCTGATGTGCCTAAACAGTGGAAACCCCCCACAAGTGACACAATTTTGGAAACTAGACCCCCTAAGGAACTTATCTAGATCTGTTGTGAGCACTTTCAACCCCCAAGTGTTTCACTAAAGTTTATAATGCCTGGGTGTGAAAAAAAAAATTCCACAAAAATTATTTTTTAGTCCCCAATTTTTTATTTTTCCCAAGGAAATTGGACCCCAAAAGTTGTTTTCCAGTTTGTCCTGAGTACGCTGCTACCCCAAATGTGGGGGGGAAATACTGTTTGGGAGCACGGCAGGGCTTGGAAAGGAAGTAATGACATTTTGGAATACAGACGTTGATGGGGGTCATGTTCCGTTTGCAGTGCCGCAGATGTGCCTAAACAGTGGAAACCTCCCACAAGTTACCCCATTTTGGAAACTAGACTCCCTAAGGAACTTATCTAGATCTGTGGTGAGCACTTTGATCCCCCAAGTGCTTCACACAAGTTTATAATACCCAGGCATGAAAATAAAAAAGCCTATTTTTGTCCCACAAAAATGATCTTTTAGTCACCAATTTTTTATTTTCCCAAAGGTAACGGAAAAATTGGACCCCAAAAGTTGTTCTCCAATTTGTCCTGAGCATGCTGATACCCTATATGTGGGAGAAAACTATTGTATGAGCACATGTTGGGGCTCGGAAAAGGAGTAGTGACGTTTAGTAATGCAGACTTTGATGGAATGGTCTGCGGGTGTAAGGTCGCGTTTGGAGAGCCCCTGATGTGCCTAAACAGTGGAAACCCCACACAAGTGACCCAATTTTGGAACCTAGACCCCAAAAGGAACTAATCTAGATGTGTGGTAAGCACTTTGTACCCCCAAGTGCTTCACAGAAGTTTATAACGCCCTGGCATGAAAAAAAAAATCATATTTCTTCCAAAAACATGATCTTTAATTCCACAGTTTTTTATTTTCCCAAGGGTAACAGGAGAAATTGGACCCCAAAAGTTGTTGTTCAATTTGTCCTGAGTATGCTGATACCCTATATGTGGGAGAAAACTACTGTATGGGCACACATCGGGGCTCCGTAGTGAAGTAGTGACATTTTGCATTGCAGACTTTGATGGAATAATCTGCGGGCATCATGTCGCGTTTGGGAGCCCCTGATGTGCCTAAACAGTGGAAACCCCCACGAAGTGACCCCATTTTGGAAACCAGACCCCCAAAGGAATTTATCTAGATGTGTGGTGAGAAATTTGAACCCCCAAGTGCTTCACAGAAGTTTAACGTAGAGCCATAAAAATAAAAAATCATATTTTTTACCACAAAAATGATATTTTCGCCCCCAATTTATTATTTTCCCAGGGTAAAAGAAGAAATTGGACCCCAAGAGTTATTGTGCAATTTTTCCTGAGTATGCTGATACTCCATATGTGGGGTAAACTCAGAAGGGAAAGAGCACCGTTTGAATTTTTCAACACCGAATTGGCTGGAATTGAGATCAGAAGCCATGTCACGTTTGGAGAACACCTGATGTGCCTAACCAGTGGAAACCCCCTAATTCTAACTCCAACTCTAACCCCAACACACCCCTGACCCTAATCCTAACCCTAATCATAACCCTAACCACAAACCTAACCCTAACACACCCCTAACCCTAATCCCAACCCTAATCCTAACTTTAGCCCCAACCCCAACCCTAACCCTAATGGGAAAATGGAAAAAAATACATTTTTTTTATTTTTTTATTTTTTCCTAACTAAGAGGGTGATAAAGGGGGTTTGATTTACTATTTATATCGGGTTTTTATGATTGGCAGCTGTCACATGCTAAAAGACGCTTTTTATTGTAAAAAATAGTTTTTGCATCACCACATTTTGAGAGCTATAATTTTTGCATATTTTGGTCCACAGAGTCATGTGAGGTCTTATTTTTTGTGGGACGAGTTGACATTTTTATTGGTACCATTTTTGGGCAGGTGACATCTTTTGATCGCTTTTTATTATGATTTTTGGGAGGCAGAATGAACAAAAACCAGCAATTCATGAATTTCTTTTGGGGGGGCGTTTATACCGTTCCACGTGTGGTAAAAATGATAAAGCAGTTTTATTATTCGGGTTAGTACAATTACAGCGATACCTCGTTTATATCATTGTTTATGATTTGGCACTTTTATACAATAAAAACGATTATATATAAAAATATATAAAAAATAATTATTTTTGCATCGCTTTCTTCTGCGAGCTATAACTTTTATTTTTTCGCTGATGATGCTGTATGGCAGCTTGTTTTCTGCAGGACAAGATGACGTTTTCAGCGGTACCATGTTTATTTATATCCATGTTTTTGATCGCGTGTTATTCCACTTTTTGTTCCCTGGTATGATGATAAATCATTATTTTTTTGCCTTTTTTTAAGGGGTTCACTAAAGGGGTTAATTAATGGGACAGGTTTATAGGGCGGGTCGTGATGGACGTGGCGATACTAAATATGTATACTTTTATTGTTTTTTTTTATTTACATGAAGAAATGAATTTATTGTGGAATTTTTTTTTTCTTTATTTAGGAATTTTTTTTTTTACACGTTATTTTTATTTTTTTAACTTTTTACTTTGTCCCAGGGTGGGACATCACTGTATAACAGAGGTGGGGAACCTCAGGCCCCAGGGCCATTTAAGGCCCTCCATGACCTTTTATCAGGGGGGGCAGATTCTCAGTGACCGCTGTGCTTTGGCAGGGAGCTGTATTTTGATCGCCACCAGTTCATTAATTTCTTCTTGCTCTGTGTACACACACCCGTTGTGTTCACTACAGAATACTGAAGGGCATGCAATGAAAGATTACGTCCTGACACCAGTGCCAGAGTCAGGATGTACTTTGTGGGCGGAGTTTATACGGCCCCCGAAGGATGATATAAATATCCAAATGGCCCTTGACAGAAAATGATTCCCCACCCCTGCTGTATAAGGTCAGATCACTGGTCTGACAGTTTGCACAGCACTGTCAGACCAGCAATCTCACAGGCAGTGCTGCAGGCTTTCTCAGCGCCTGCTCTCAGCAGGCACTAAGGAAGCCGCCACCCTGCCGGACCCCGAAGGACCCCGTGGCCATCTTGGAACTGCGGTCCTGGAGGGAGGAAGCCCTCAGAACAGAGCGATCACATCGCGCTGTTCTGAGGGTCTCAGGGAAGCACACAGGGAGCCCCCTTCCTGCGCGATGCTTCCCTGTGCCCCGTTACACTGCGATCATCTTTGATCTCAGTGTGCCAGGGGTTAATGTGTCGGGAGCTGTTCGTGACCACTCCTAGCACATAGTGCCGGGTGTAAGCTGTGATAATCAGCTGACACCCGGCCGCGATCAGCTGCGCTCATCCCGGGAGCGCAGCTGATCGCATATGACATACTATTCCGTCCTTGGGAATTAAGTCCCAGGGCACATGGATGGAATAGTATGTCAGATGGAAGAAAGCGGTTAAGGTTAGGGTTGGAATTAGGGTTAGGGTCGGAATTAGGGTTAGGGTTGGAATAATGGTTAGGGTTGGAATTAGGGTTAAGGTTGGGATTAGGGTTAGGGTTGGAATTAGGGTTAAGGTTGGGATTAGGGTTAGGGTTGGGATTAGGGTTAAAGTTGGGATCAGGGTTAGGGGTGTGTTAGGGTTAGGTTTGTGGTTAGGGTTATGGTTAGGGATAGGATTAGGGTTAGGGATGTATTGGGGTTAGGGTTGGAGTTAGAATTGGGGGGTTTCCACTGTTTAGGCACATCAGGGGCTCTCCAAATGTGACATGGCATCTGATCTCAATTCCAGACAATTTTGCACTGAAAAGTCAAACGGCGCTCCTTCCCTTCCGAACTCTGCCATGCGTCCAAACAATGGTTTACCCCCAGATATGGGGTTTCAGTATACGCAGGACAAATTGCATAACAACTTTTTGGCGTCCAATTTCTCCTTTTACCCTTGGGGAAAAAATTGGGGACTAATAGATCATGTTTGTGGAAAAAATATGATTTTTTTATTTTCACTCACGAGTAGTGTTGAGCGATATGATAATGTAAATATCGGCTATCGGCCGATATTAGCTCTATCGGCCTTTCGATAATTCGTTTCGATATTTTCGTCTTATCGAATACCGGAATCGGATTTGTCACTGTCACTGTGAGTGTCCGTCGGTCGGGTCTGTCAGGAGTCAGCGGCACTTACCTGGCAGAAGATCTCCGGCGGTCACGGCCTGGACTGCTTCATGGCCGCCATCATCTTTCCCCGGCGGTCACATGCAGTTTCTCGCGATAACTGCAGTGACTGCTGGGTAATCCCGGCCGTAAAGCAGTCAGTCCAATGACGTCACCGCCGGGGAAGCAGGTAATCAGCTGTGCTGCGCCGGGATGACAGGCTCTGCCTGTCATTCTGATGTAGCAGAGCTGGATCGTCGTGGGACACTCGTTACTATGGACTGCGTCGGTCAGGTGGTATACTTTTTTTTTTTTTTTTCATTTTTTTACAGGAGATTGATGGCGTCGCAGGATGACACTGTAATAAAAGTAATGAAAACTGTGTTTTGTTTTTTTTATTAAATTAAAAAACTTTTTTATGAACATTCACCCGTCCGGGTACATAAACAATTTAACTATTTACATACAGTGACCCTGTCCGGGTTATTTATAATTCTTTGGCAGGGGTGTTCCAGGTACCACCTGGTACTCTTCTGATGCTTGCCAAACATCCGAGGCACCAAGGACCACCAGGACCTGATGACGTCGTGTGGCCTGTACAGTCAAGTCGTGACCCGCTATCTGGGTCTGTGTGGCCACCTCTTTCATCTCCCTCCGGGTCTGGAGCCCTATGTCACGGACTGTACGAACCCCAGGGGCCTAACAGGCGCCGGGTACGGGCCAGCTATACTTATCATGTCCATAGCTGGGGCTGCTGAGGAGACCACTGAGGGAGGCTGGGGAGATTTACAGCGTGGGGTGGGCACTTTTGCAGAGGCCTGGATGTGGGAGGCTGAAGGCTCCGAGGGTCTCACAGGTTCCTGACACTCTGGGGACCAGGGGTCGCACCTGGTAACATTTAGGGCGTACCATCCATTGTAACCCCAGTGTTGGGTGTAAGTCACCAAGTCTCCTGGCAACAGGTCCCTCCCCGGGTGTCCTTCTGGGAGGTGAGCCTCCACGTCCCGCCGGTTCACAAAAACTTCTAAATAAAGTCCAGGCTCCTGGATGAAGCCCCAACCACCTTTTAACTTAGAGTTCCGTACTGCACCCTTACGCCGCGGCTCCCTCAGGGTTCCTTTATCTTTTCTCATCCGGTCCTTATCTGCCCGGTCCTTCTCCAGCTGACGTTGGCGAAGTTTTTGGGATTCTCGCTGCTCCCTTTGTCGCTCTGCTTCCTTCTCCCAACGTCTCCACTCTTCCTCCTGACGCCGGTTGAAATTCTCCTCCAGCATCTCCATGTCTCCACCATCAAACTGCAGCTTACAGTGTCCGGTTTGCGGCAGCTCTCCTGGCGCCCCCCAGTCCTGGTGGCGCTCACCTGCGGAGGAAGCAGCCGGCTCTGGAACAGATGACAGTCGGGGCTCCGGTACAGGCAGGTAGACCTCTGGTGCCTGCGCGGCCTCCTCCATGAGGACGGGTGTCGCTTCTTCTGTCTCAGCGACGGGGGCAGACAGCGGGATCTGGGGTGCTGCCGGTGCAGCGTTTTTTGCACGAACGGGTGCCTCCACTGCGACAACGTCAACGGGATCACATTGCAAGGGCTGGGATGCCCGCATGGACTCCTCTACTAGAACGGGTGCCTCACCTTCCGGTACAGACACTTCAGGTAAGAGGGATTGGCGCCGCTCCAAGTTTAGTTTTAGGGCACGCCAGCTGGCTTCCATCCTGGCGACCTCCTCCCGGTGCCGGGCCAGGCCTCTTAGGGTATCCTCCGCTTCTTGCAGCGTAGGAGGGTTTCCAGGCCGGGTGCCCAACGGTGGTTCCGTGGCGATCGGGTCGCTTCCATGGGGGGAGAGCTCTGACTGCTCCATCCCTTCACACTTCTGCTCGTGTCCATTAGCCATCTCTGCCAAGTCACATGTGTCATTAGCATCTGGAGAGGGCCCCTCTTTTGTAGTGAGGCGGGACCTTCGTGTTAGTTTCCGCACACTGAGGAGGATGAGGAGGCGGAACTCAAGAGCTGTGGGGCACGATCTTACATTGCAGTACCATTTAGAGCCATCGTTTTTGCGTCGCTGAGTGAGTGTGTACACCCATGAAGAGCACGCCCTTCTTCTTCACCAGTGCCTCGTCGTGACGCAGATATGGCGGAAAAATGGCAAATACATTCTCTGATGATTTTAGCAATTCTCAAGCACAAAACCAGTTCAATTCAGGCACACAGGACTCGCTTATAGCGAGCTACAGAATCCTGTTCGTGACGCCCAAGTTGAGTCGCACAGAGCCAGAGGTTTTTGGGGTACTCGGCACCGAGCCCGTCGACTTCTATGGGGTATGTCACGGCTTTACCCGGCAATTGAATCAGAGTCTATTTTACTATGTAGAAGTGTATAAACTATAAATATATGTATATATATATGTCACAATGACATGTTATATATATATATATATATGTATTCTATGTGTGTATATTTAGTGTTTACAAGGAAATAAAGGTTTTTTTTAGTTGCGATATTTTGTTCCCATAGACTTACATTGGACTTCCGGTATCGAAATCGGATATCGACGATATTTAGTGCTATCGGCGATACAATTTCGATACGATATTTTTAGATATCGAGCACTATCGCTCAACACTACTCACGAGCATTATAAACTTTAGTGAAACACGAGGAGGTTCAAAGTTCTTAAGGGGGTCTTTTAGGGATCGAGTTCCCACTGCTGCACAAGGGGAATCTTGAGCCAGTCCCGCTGCGGTCCCCCATCCATCTCCAGCCGCAGTGGAGCCTGCTCAGCAGAGATGTCGGTCCCAGCGTCTCGCCCAGTTTAACACTGTGCAGAGGCTTGTTGCGGTCTTTCCTGGTTCCTCTATTATAACCAGTGCTGGAGCAGGCAGTTCGGGAACTAAGTCCCTGCTTTCTCCATCTGAGCATGCCCAGGGCAAGATCTCCCATTGGAGATCAGGGGTCACATGCTCGGTTACAGCAGCGACTCCCATTGGTCCGCCAGGAAGGTCCTGAAACTACATGTGTTCTGGAATGGTTTTGCATTGGTCCTTTTCTGGTAGGTCCTGCAATTGCTACTATAAAAGGGTGGCATGGCCGGGCCACCATGCGCTAGTATCAAATCTGTTACGTACTTGTGCCAGTGTGGTCATGTATGCATGTGGTTAGGTCTAGCTGAAATAAGACCCTAGAATACCGGCACCTCCGGTGAGGAGATTGTATGTACGTGTTCAGGGCTCGGCTGAAAACGCCATTAGAATACCGGCTACTCCGGTGAGGAGATTATTGCTTGTGTTCTGACTGCATGACAACAGACTGCAAACCGCTTAGCAGTCATCTGTGTTCCCTGTGGGTCTAACAGGACACAGTCTTTTTCTCAGCGGCTCTGTGACGCAACAGGGTTCGCTTTATAATGCTGGTCAGCGCCCTAGCGTTTTAATTTGCGGCTCACTGAAGCTAAGTGAGTTCGCACTTATCGCCATATAGCGCTGTGGCATTCCCGCTAGCGGCCCTGGGGATTAACAGAGTTTGCACTAACTGCCACAGGGTGCTACGGCATTTATTTTAGCGACTCTGCGGGATAACAGAGTTCGCTACTTACACCATCTTACTAGCTGCAGGCTCTGTCTGCACGGTGGACCCCGGGTTGCGAACGCACCTCTCTACATTATCTATTAGGTGCGTTCCGCAGACCCTGTTCTAGTTTCCAAAATGGTGTCACTTGTGGGGGGTTTCCACTGGTCAGGCATGTCAGGGGCTCTCCAAACACGACATGGCATCCAATCTCAATTCCAGCCAATTTTGCGCTGAAAAAGTCAAACGGCATTACTTCCCTTCCGTGCTCTGCCATGTGCCCCAACAGTGGTTTACCCCCACATATGGGTATCATCATACTCAGGAGAAATTGTGCAACAACTTTTGGGGTCCAATTTCTCCTGTTATCCTTGATAAAATAGAAAAATGTATCTGAAGTAAAAAATTTTTGAAAAAAAGTTAAATGTTCATTTTTTTAAGCATTCCAAAAATTCCTGTGAAGTACCTGAAGGGTTGATAAACTTCTTGAATGTGGTTTTGAGTACCTTGAGGGGTGCATTTTTTGGGGTATTTTCTATCATATAGACCCCTCAAAGTGACTTCAAATGTGAAGTGGTCCCTTAAAAAAAATGGTGTTGTAAAAATGAGAAATCGCTGTTTAACTTTTAACCCTTATAACTTCCTAACAGAAAAAATTTTGGTTCCAAAATTGTGCTGATGTAAAGCAGACATGTGGGAAATGTTACTTATTAAGTATTTTTGTGACATATCTGTGTGATTTAAAGGCATAAAAAATCAAATTTGGAAAATTATGAAATTTTCAAAATTTTTGCCAAATTTCAATTTTTTTCACAAATAAATGCAAGTCATATCAAAGAAATTTTACCACTATCATAAAGTACAATATGTCATGAGTAAACAGTCTCAGAATAACCAGGATCCATGGAAGCGTTCCAGAGTTATTACCTCATAAAAGGACAGTGGTCAGAATTGTAAGAATTGGCCTGATCATTAACGTGCAAACCACCTTGGGGTGTTAAGGGGTTAAAATGACCTGGTTGTAGTCTGCAGTGTGACCAAGCAAATAAATGTAAAAAAAATTGGGTCTCTGGATTGCTTTGTAATAAAATTAGCAGGACTGAGGTGCAAAAAAAATAATCCTAGCCACAGATACCTGAAGCTATGCAGTCAGAACTATACACTCACATACAGTGCCTGCATGTCTTGCACTGATGTGGATATGCGCACATAGACTCCACAGCCTACCTAGCACTGCAATCTATATACCCCCTAATTAGCCCTTAAAAGGACTGTTGGTTTAGCTGGATTTGTGGATTGAACAATGGTAGACCCACACTAACTAATAAAAGCACAAATCTCTCCCTATCTCAGCAGCAACTCTCCCTACACTGTCTGAATCTGGAGATGAATGGGCGAGCAGGGCGGCGTCCGGTCTCTTATAGACCAGATGACGCTGTGCGGCCAGCCAATCACTGTAATACCACAACAAAAATGGCTGCGGCATTACAGTGCTTGGCTGACAATCCCTTCATGTTTATTGACACTCTAAAGAGCGCCAAAATTGCAGGGCGGAGACCCTAGCCCCCGCCGAATAATACTGGAAATGCTCGTTGCTCGCCTAGTACACCGAGTACAGTGATACTCGGGCAAGTAACGAGTAGTGGGCAGCATGTTAGCTCATCACTAAAGATCACCTCGCAGCAAGCTTCAGAAATCTGATACGGCCTTTGCTTCACCCTCACATACTGTTCAGTCAGGATTTCGTGCTCCACAACCTCCGTACATCCTGGTAACTCTGAAAACAGGTTTTGACTCCATTCAAGCAGCTGACAGCACTGTTGTTTCTGGTACGGTGACGGTGTCTCTGCCACTGTGACATCCTTGTCCTTGGCTTCAGGATGAGCCCCTAGGCACATTGCTTCTACTGGATCCCTGTCTGCATTTCAGCAGGATAATGTGGTACACTTGGTACAGCTTTCTTCTCCCTGGTTGGTGGACATTAAAGTTGATGTCACTCAACTTCTCGACCACTTCGTATGACCCTATGACCGTATGCATCTGTGGGGTGTTACCGCCGCTTCCCAGGTCTCCTTTGCATTGTCCAGAAGACCCAGAGGGTGCCATCCGTATAGGGGTTCAAACGGCAAGAACCCCATAGAGGCCTGTGGAACTTCGATTATGGGCAACGGAACTAGGAGTCTGCGGAAGTGGGATACAGGGGCAGTTAGCTGACAGCTAGTGCAGGACCAGCAGAAAGTAACAATATCCCTGTGACAGCCAGTCCAGTAGAATCTCTGAAGGACTCGCTCTTGGGTCTTATCTATGCCTAGATGCCCCCCCAAGACATGAGCATGGGCCAGATCTAGTACCCTATGTCTATAGGGTCCCGGGACTAAGAGCTGCTCTAATATTTCCGCTCTTTGTTAAGTGTCCTGATATAACAACTCCTCATTGACTGCAGAGTACCAGAACCTGGTGTTGGCCCCCAACTCTTGGGCAACTCCTTTTATCACAGTCACATTTTAAAAAATCAAATCCTGCATTTGGGCAGTCCCAAAATTTCCGACAGAAACCCCCAGTTCAGGAATTTCGGCCTCACTGGTAACCATCTTGTTCTCGTCACCAGCCAGGATATACAAGGGGAACACATCCATCTCCAATTGTGATGGGGTTTCAACAAGGTTGAGCTGGCTCCTGTCTGTATCCTTTGGTATCTCCGTCTATCCCCGCAAGTCTCAGAAAAGGCTAAAGTCCAACCCGATTATCACAGGGTCGTAGCAAACTTTGACTACCCCGGCCTCATGGGACCCTGTACCCCAGCTTGTTTTTACCAACCCTCTGGCAATGGATAGTCTTTGGCGTCCCCATGGATGCCCATGTGTTCCCCTGGCACAAACTGGTGGAGGAGTGTAGCCCTCATCAGGGTCACCAAGCTCCCTGAATCTAAGAGTCCCGACACAGCACTCCGTATTTGTTCACAGGACATGACTGCGTCACCTCTCAGTCTGATTGTCCACATTGCAGGTGGGATATGCATAGTAGGAGCAGCACCTCCTAGGCTGCAGTCCATCTGTTCGGAGGACAAGGGACAGTGAGCGGTTAAATGTACCGGACCGTGACATCTTCAGCATAGCAAGGATTTACCATGTCCTCGGACAACCCCTCAGCGACTCCTTGGGATCTAGGACTTTCCACCCCCCATTGGTGGCTCTACTACCCCTCTTTTGGGGATCAGGTTCCTGCTGTGTACTCCAGTATGGGGATGCACCACCTCCTGGCTTTCTTAAGGACCTCTTGACCTCCTGGAACTATTCCACTAGGCCCACCAGTTCATCCGCATTTCGGGGATCTCCCTGGGCAACCCAGGTCTGCACCATCCTAAGAAGGCAGTGCGTGAATCTGTCCATGACAACGCGCTTGACCATCTGAACTGGAGTGGAAGATTCTGGCTGCAACCACTTTTGCACAAGATGCAGCAGATCAAACATTTGGGATTGAGGTAGTTTGTCCCCATAATATTCCCAGTGGAGAACCCTTTGTGCCCTGACTGATATAGTCACTCCTGTGTGTGCCAAAATTTCAGCTTTTTATTTGTCATACTCCTGTGCATCCTGTAATACCAAATCATGATAGGCCATCACTTCTGCCCACTGCTCTGGCAGTAGCTTCTCACCCTCCATAACCCACTCAAACACAGTCAAAAATTACTCCACATCATTGTCCAGGGTCATTTTTTGCATGGCTAGTCTTACTGCCTTCTGGAACTACATGTTGTCACATAGACTAGGGGGAGGGGCTGCCGTCCTTCCACGAACCACCTCTGCCAGCAAGTCAGTCTGCTGCTGGTGTTATGGTGCTGCTTCTGAATCTGCTGTATAAGCAGCTTACTGGTCTACTGTTGTGCCATCTGTTGCTGCTGTAACACGTGTTCGCTGGGAACACTGCCCGCACTTCTAACACCACATGTGGTAGATTGGTTCACTCAGCTGCATGAGGAGGTAGACACATGTACACTTTAAGAACTTCCTTTGGTTTATTATAGGCAGCAAACACCAAGGTGTAGTAAAGCAAATACAGCCCTCTGGGCAAAAACAGGAAAACAAAACAAAATGGCAGAAAACATAGTCTTTCTGAGAGCGGTGTTCCTCCAGCTCACCGCTAGCAGAACACACACGGTTCAGGTTTTAGCATACAACACATGCATGAACACTTTCCTGGAGTGCTTCCTCTCCAAGCACACTGAACCCTGCTGCCTTTGGAAACCAAGTACTTAAGGCCCAGACCATGTGACTCCTCCATCATGTGACTGATCACAAGATTGTGACATTACGCAGGTCCAGTCAGGACACGATGGTGCCGGCTCTGCAGGTGGAGATAAGGTGGACATTCTCCCACCTGCTCTATGAATGTCCACATATCCAGTCCTTTTATACAACTTTAGCTGAAGCCTCACAACACTATGGTGTACTAGAGGAAAATACTCTGGCTTTATATCACTGATGCCAATAAGTGTAGTGACACATATCTCACCTCCATCACTTTACCATCATTCTGTTAAACCAAGTAAGAGTGGAGAAGACTTTTTCTTTGTGCAATAGGTAAATTGCTCTTATATGTGGTTCTACGATGTCTGAGCAACTTAGTTGCCAACTGTGAAAATAGTCTTTGACACTTATAATTAAACTTGGCTACATCCTCTACGACTATGAATAGATTTATAGATTTTTCACACACACACACACACACATATATATATATATAAAACATATATATAATATATATATATATGTCATGGGCAGTTAACATTTTTCTGCTTTTTATCTTTATTTCTTTTTTCAAGACTTTCCTGTCTAAGTTCTGTTACATCAGAATCTTTTAACTATCATACTTCCCACTCTGGAGTCATCTTTAAGGTCAGTAAGTATACGTTGATCCAGCCTCAAGTAAAGTTTTGCTCATCTCACAGGGAATGACAGGCGTGTATAGCAGATGAAAAAAATCATTCATTATTTATAGAAGGCAAATTTAATAGGCTGTTTTTTCTATGCTGCAGAAGTTATTGTGAAGCCTTCATCCTGTTGTCACATTGTCTCAGTGAAACCTATGTTTTTTCTGTTCCTTTACACTTCGGGTACTAAAAAGTTTGTTGCTTTTCTTTTTATAAAGTTACCTTTGTTTTGAAAGGTTATTGTTGTTTCTTTCACTTTCACATTAACAAACTTTATGATAATTTATTTACGACGAGCTTCATTAGAGTTCTTTTTATTATCTGAATTTTATGATATTGGTGTATAACCCACATAGGAAAAAGTACTGATATTTACAATAGTAACCTAACCCTTTAATGACTACCCATATGCCTTTTAATTGCAGTCATTATGGGTACTTTTAACAATGCTGAGGAATAAATGCATAGCGCTGCAGAGTGGTAGCGCTTCCCGTGGGTGTCAGCTGTATGTGACAGCTGACACCTTGCGGTATCAGCCCCGGACGGTTTTGCGACCGATCAAAGCCAATTAGCCCCTTAAATACCACTGTCTATCCCGACAGCGATATTTAAGTTTTTACAAGGGAATCACAAGACCTCCTTGGTAACCATAGGACCCCCGCAATGAGAATCGGGGTCCCAATGGTTACCATGGTACCCTGAGGTCATGTAATGAACTCTGGGTACGGTGGCCAGTTAAATCCAGCTATTAGCTGAGTCTGTCAGGCACCAGTCTATGAGTCACTGACAGTCTGAAACATTGCTGTACACGGGTACAGCAGTGTATTAGAACAGTGATCAAAATAAAAAATTACACATGTCTCACAGTGGCACTAAGTAAAAAAGTGAAAAACAGCAAAATAAAACATGTAATAAAGCCACAAAAAAAGGGAACACAAATAACTAAACTTCTTTTTGCCACTCAAAACGCAGATTTTGTGATTAAAACAAAAATAACTACACATAATTGGTATCACCATATCCATAACGACCAACTCTATAAAATTAACATGTTATTTATTCCGTTTGGCGAACTCCGTAAAAAAAAGACGACAAAAAAGGTCACTTTTTCATCATAGTGACTCACAAAAAAGTGAATAAAAAGCAATCGAAAAGTCATACAGTATGTAAAAAAAATGGTATAAATGAAAACACCAAACCGTCCCGCAAAAAACAAGCCCAAATATGGCTCATTCAGCAAAAAAATAAAAGTTACAGCTCTCAGAATATGGCGATGCAGAAACAAATTAATTTTGCTAAAATATTGTTTTTAGTCTATTATTTAGTCTATTATTATTATTACTATTATTATTATTATTATTATTATTATTATATTGCTGTATTCACACCGACCCGACGAACAAATCGGTCTTATCACTTTTACCGCTCAGTGAATGGCGCAAAAAACAAAACAAAAACAGTAACTAAATTGCTGGATTTTGTTCATTTTGAGTCTGCAAAATCTGAATAAAAAGCGATAAAAAAATAAGCCCTCATACAGCTCAGTTCGCCAAAAAAATAAAAAAGTTACAGCTTTCAGAATATGGTATAAAAAAATTCACTTTTTATAAAAAAGCATTTTTTACTGTGTGATATTGGCCAAACCTTAAAAAAATATATAAATCTGGTATCGCTGAAATCGCACCGACCCGAAGAATAAATCTGCCTTATCACTTATATCGCATGCAAAAATAAAAATAAAAACTATTCTTGTACTGCTGTCTATTTTTTCACTCTACTTCTCAAAACTCAGGACAAGGATCAGTTCACATTTATGCTGCGCTCTCCGCTGAGCGCTTACGTCCGGGTTTCAGTGTTAATTGCTCAAAACCGTGATTCGGACAAAACCCCAGCCAGAACCACTCACTTATGAGGCAGATGGAGTCACTTTGGTCTGGCCTGTGTTCTGGCAGTGTCTCATCATCTTTAGCATCTTTTTAGCACACAAATGTGGTCATTCACAGATTTGTGCATACCTGAAAAGATGGATACCACTGGAGCAGACTCCAAACTGAGTACGAAGTGTCTCCATCTGCCTCATAGTGGGTGTTTCAGATGGGGGTTTCATTTGAATTGCATTTTTGTGGGATTTACATGGAAACCCTGAAGTAAGTGCTCAGCGTAGAATACAAGAATGTGATCCCAGCCTTATACTGAAAGTGATCAAAAATATTATGTACCCCAAAATGTTACAAAGAAAACTCCTAATTTTTCCCACACAAAACCAGCCCCCCCATCATCTGTCACTGGAACTATAGGGGGTTCCCACGTTGCTGCTAGAGCAAAGACACTGGAAAAGCGACATGGCTCCTACCCCCTCAAATAAAATCAAGTGAATGCTGAGCTCCCAAATCCAAATGCTCCCCTCCTTCTGAGGCCCACTGTGCCTGAACCACAGTAAGAGGCCACATGTCTGGCGTTATTGTAATGGAGAGAAGGCACTTAATTTAAGGGTGTGTCTCAACAAAAGCACAAGCTGGGCACAATGTATGGGGGTGCTACAATATATTGTACCCAATGTATGGGTACTAGACTAGCAGATTTGCCATTCTATAGATTAAAGTCTGGCATGGATGTTACAAAATAGTCATTGCAGCCATAGATGAATTCTTTTAGAGGTGCAGTTTCTACAATGGGGTCACTTTTTGGGTTTTCTGCTGTTTTGGCACCTTTGGGGCTCTGCAAATGTCCTTAAATTTTCTAGTAAAATCTATGATCCAGAAGCCAAATAGTGCTCATGCCATGTCTCAGCCCTGACAAGTGCTCTAGGAGTAATTTATGACAACATATGGGGCAGCACCGTGTTTTGTACCTGACAAATTTGCAGCAAATATAAAAATTACATTTTTACTACTAAAATTGTCATATTTCAATTTTATAAAAATCTGTGATGCACCTATAGGTTCAAAATATTCTCTCCACCTCTAGATGAATTCCTTGAAATGTCTAGTTTCCAAAATGGGGTCAATTATGGGGGATTTCTGCTGTTTTCAAATGTCATGGGCTCATCAAATGCAACATAGGATTCACAATCTATCCCAGGCAAATAGCTTTTTCCTTTCCTAGCCCTGCCATGTGCCAGAGCAGAAGTTTCTGAGTCTCTAACCACATATTAGGTATGATCGCATTTGGGACAAATTGCACAACAAATTATGGGGTCCATTTTCTCCTATTATCTATTGTGAAAATTACAAATTTGGAGCTAAAACATCATTTTTGTGAAAAAAATGAAAATTGTTTAATATCACTACCTAATGTTATCAAATTCTGGGCAGTACCTGTGGGTCTAAAATGCTAACTATACCCCTGGATAAAATCCTTGAGGTGTGTAGTTTACAAAATAGGGTCACTTTTGGGGGGTTTCACTGTTTATGCACATCAGGGGCTCTTCAAATGTGACAGGACTCTCTCAGACCATTCCATCAAAGTCTGCGCTCCAAATGTCACTCCTTCCTTTCTGAGCCCTGCCATCCGCCCAAACAGTGGTTTTACTCGATATATGGGGTATCTGCATACTCAGTAGAAATTGCACAACAGATTGTGCAGACCATTTTCTCTTGTTACCTTGTGAAAATAAAAAAAATTGGGGCTAAAAGAAATTTTTGTGGGTAAAATGTGATTTATTTTTTATTATTTTCACAGATCTACGGTATAAACTTCTGTGAAGCACCTAGGGATTCAATGTGCTCATGGCACATCTAGTTAAGCTCTTTGAGGGGTATAGTTTTCAAAATGGGGTCTCTGGTGGGGAGTTTCCTCTGTTTAGGCAAATCAGGGTCTCTCCAAACACGACATGGCATCTGTTCTCGATTCCAGACAGTTTTGCGCTCAAAAAGTCAAATGGTGCTCCTTCCCTTCCGAGCCCTGCTTTGCGCCCAAACAATAGTATTCCCCCACATATGGGGTATTGGCGTACTCAGTAGAAAATGTACAACAGATTTTAGGTTTATTTTCTCCAGTTACTCTTGTGAAATAACAAATTTGGAGCTAAAGTAACATTTTTGTGAAAAAAAAATGTAAATGTTCATTTTTTCCTTCCACGTTGCTTTATTTTCTGTGAAGCACCATAAGGCTTAATAAACTTCTTGAATGTGGATTGCTTTGAGGGGTGCAGATTTTAGAATGGTGTCACTTTTCGGTATTTTCAGTCATATAGTCTCCCCAAAGTCACTTAAAATGTGATGTGGTCCCTAAAAAAATATTTTTATAAATGTTGTTGGAAAACTTAGAAATTGCTGATCAACTTTTAACCCTTGTAACTTTCTTACAATTTTTTTTAAATGATACAGATGTAACATAGACATGTGGGAAATATTATTTGTTAACTACTTTGTGTGACATAACTTTTTGATTTAAGGGCATAAAAATTAAAAGTTTGAAAATTTTAAAAAAATTTTAAAAAAATTTGCCAAATTTCTGTCTTCACAAATAAATGCAAGTCATATGAAAGAAATTTAAGCACTATCATGAAGTACAATATGTCACAACAAACAATCTCAGAATCAGTGGGATCCATTGAAGCTTTCAAGAGTTATAACCACATACCACATAAAGTGAGACTGGTCAGATTTAAAACATTTGGCCTGTTCATTAAGGTCAAAATTGGCTTGGTCACTAAGGGGTTAATAATAACAACTCATTCTTGACTTTCTTCCTTAAAATAAGGCCTGCAGAAAACATAATTTACATGCCTTGCAAAATCTATAGCCTAAATCCTGGAACTTGTGGCCACCTCAGACTCAAGAGTTAGGACTAATAATGAGACACAAGTGAGTAACTAAAATTCACAGTGTTAGGGGTCGAGTTCCCGCTTCTGCATAAGTGGAATCTCAAGCCATCCCGGCTGCGGTCTCCCATCCATCTCCGGCCGCAATGGACTCTGCTCAGCTTAGACGTCTGTCCCAGCGTCTCGCCAAGTCTAACAGTGTGCAGAGGATTACTGCTGCCTCTCCAGGCTCTGCTATTGTGGCCAGTACTGGTTAGCGGAGAGCAGACGTCTTTAGGACAAAGTCCTTGTTTTCCCCTTCTGAGCATGCCCAGGGTGAGATCTCTCATTGGAGATCAGGGGTCACATGCTCAGGTACTGCAGCAGCTCCTATTGGTCCGCCAGGAAGGTCCTGTGACTACTGGTGTTCTGGAACAGTTTCATTGGTCCTTGTTTCTGGTAGGTCCTGTAGCTGTTACTATAAAAGGGTGGCATGGCTGGGCCGCCATGCGCTAGTATCAATTGCATTATGTGCTTTGCGCCAGTGTGATCATGCATGCATGTGGTTAGGGCTCGGCTGAAATAAGCCCCTAGAATACCGGCACCTCCGGTGAGGAGATTTGAGTGCAAGTGGTTAGGGCTTGGCTGAAATAAACCCCTAGAATACCGGCTTCTCAGGTGAGGAGATTGCGTGATTGCGTTGCTGTCTGCATGATCACAGACTGCTATCCACACAGCAGTTATCTCTGTATCCCTGTGGTGTTAACAGGACACAGTCTTTTTCTCAGCGGCTCTGTGACGCAACAGGGTTTGCTTTATAACGCTGGTTCAGCGCCCTAGCGTTTCACTTTGCGGCTCACTGAAGCTAAGTGAGTTCGCACCTATCGCCATATATTGCTGTGGCATTCCTGTTAGCGGCTCTGGGGATTAACAGAGTTTGCACTTGCTGCCACAGCGCTCTACGGCGTTTATTTTAGCGACTCTACGGGATAACAGTGTTCGCTACTTTCGCCATCCTGCTAGCAGCGGGCTTCGCCTGCACGGTGGACCCCGGGCTGCGAACGCACCTCTCTACTATATCTATTAGGTGCGTTCCGCAGACCCTAACACACAGGGTCCAATAACAAAGCCAGGAATGGGCCACTCAGTTTGTTGACAGCAAAATAGACTTCACTGTCCAACTTATTTGCAACTTAACATCAAATAATCTTCACTGTCCTATTAAGAAAATAGAAGAATCCAGGATATCTATGAACAGAAAAATAATGAGGAAAAACTTAGCTAACCTAAATGAATTCAAGTCTCCAGGTCCAGATGAATTACACCCCAGAGTACTGAAGGAGATAGCAGAAGAAATTCTTGAACCACTGTCCATAATCTTTGAAAATTCTTGGAGAACAGAGGAAGTCCCAGAAGACTGGAGAAGAGTAAATGTTGTTCCTATCTTCAAAAAGGGGAAGAATTTGAACCCAGGGAACTATAGGCCAGTGAGTCTGACTTCTATACCAGGAAAGATCTTTGAACAAATTATTAAACAATATGTATGTAAGTACCTGGATAAGAATGAAGTGATTAAACAGAGTCAGCATGGGTTTGTAACTAATAAGTCATGTCAGACTAACTTAATTTCCTTCTATGACAGAATCACTGACTGGGTGGATCAGGGAAATGCTGTAGATATAGTATATCTTGACTTCAGCAAAGCATTTGACTAAGTATCTCACACAATCCTTATTGAAAAAATGACTAAGTATGGATTGGACAAGGCAACTGTTAGGTAGATTCATAACTGGCCTAGTGATG
>JARQOD010000004.1:456978114-457064594 GCA_033576555.1 Oophaga sylvatica | reverse complement strand
AAAATTTTTTAAAAAAAAACCCCAAAGGTTGGGGGATTAGGGTTAGGGGTGTGTTGGGTTAGGTTTGGGGTTTGGGGTTATGATTGGGGTTTTGGATTGGGGGTCAGGGGTGTTTTGGGGTTAGGTTGGAGTTAAAAATTAGGGGGTTTCCAGGTTTAGGCAATAGGTGTTTAAAACGTGACAGGTTTGATCTAAATTTTCCACCCAAATTTTGGGTGTTAAAAAAATTCAAACGGGCTCTTTCCTTTGATTTTCCCCCAATATGGAGTTCAGCTTCGGGAAAAAAATTCCCAAAAACTCTTGGGGTCCAATTTCTTTTTTTTCCCCCGGGGGAAAATAAAATTGGGGGCCCGAAAATATCATTTTGTGGTAAAAAATATGATTTTTTATTTTTATGGCTCTACGTTAAACTTCTGTAAAGCATTTGGGGGTTCAAATTTTCACCACCTTTAGAAATTCCCTTTGGGGGTCTTTTTTCCAAATGGGGTCACTTCGGGGGTTTTCCACTGTTTGGCACATCAGGGCTCCCAAAGCGCTGATGCCGCAGATTATTCCATCAAAGTCGCAATGAAAAATGTCCTACTTCATCGGGCCCGATGTGTCCCCAAAATATTTTTTTCCCCACATATGGGTATCAGCATACTCAGGCAAATTGAAAAACAACTTTTGGGGCCCAATTTCTCCTTTCCCCCTTTGGGAAAAAAAAAAAACTGTGGAATTTAAAGATCATTTTTTTGGGAAGAAAAAAATTTTTTTTTTCATGCCGGGGGCGTTATAAACTTTGTGAAGATTTGGGGGGGACAAATGCTTCCACACATCTAGATTGTTCCCTTTTGGGGGCTAGGGTTCCCAAAAATTGGGGCACTTGGTGGGGGTTTTCCCCTGTTTGGCATCAGGGGCCTCCAAACGCGACCTTTAAACCCCCAGACCCTTTCCCTCAAAGTCTGCATTACAAAGTCATATCCTTTTCCGAGCCCCAACATGTGCTATAAATAGTTTTCTCCCCCCATTTAGGGTATCAGTGCTCAGGAAAAATTGGAGAACAACTTTTGGGGTAATTTTTCCGTTACCTTTGGGAAAATAAAAAATTGGTGACAAAAAGATCATTTTTGGGGACAAAAATGGCTTTTTTTATTTTCATGCTGGGTTTTATAAACTTGGAAAAGCATTGGGGGGGATAAAGTGTCACCACAGTTAGATAAGTTCCCCTTAGGGAGTTATTTCCCCAAAAGGGGGGAAATTTGTGGGGGTTTCATTTTTTAGGCAATCTGCGGCACTAAAAAAGGAAAAACATCCCCCCAAAAAAGTCTGTATTCCAAATGTCATTATTCCCTTTTTAAACCCCTGCCGTCCCCCCAAACAGTTTTCCCCCCCCCACTTGGGGGGTACGCGTACTGGACAAACTGGAAAAAAATTTTGGGGGTCCAATTTTCCTTGGAAAAAAAAAAAATTGGGGGGACAAAAAAATAATTTTTGTGGTTTTTTTTTTCCCCCCAGGCATTAAAACTTTAGTAAACCTTGGGGGTTTTGAAAGTGCTCACAACGATCTAGTAAGTTCCTTAGGGGGTCTATTTCCAAAATTTTGTGTCATTGTGGGGGGTTTCCATTTTTTAGGCCCGATGCTCTCCAAACTAAAATGGTTCCCCAGCAATTCTTTTAAAAAAAGTCAAACGGTTCCCTTCCCCGGTCTGCCAGCACCCAAAAGTGGTTTCCCCCCCAAAAATATTGGGTATCGCATACTCAAAAAAATTGCAAAAAACTTTTGAGGTCTTGTTACCCTTAGGAAAAAAAAAATTGGGTGAAAAGATTTTTTGTGGAAAAAATAGTTTTTTTTAAATTTTCGGCTCTCGTTATAAACTTGTGTGAAACATTTTGGGGGTTCAAAATGCTCACCACAGATCCGATAATTTCCCCTTCAGGGTCTATGTCATGGGTGCACGCACGAGATCGTCGCGATTGACATTCTAATTCTCCAGTGAGCTGCTGTTTCTTTGGTTTGGAATGAGAGAGTTAATTTTACCTGCTCTTGCTAAGATAGTCCAGCCTCGCCGGCTGCTTTGGGGTTTTGTTTAATTTTTTTTTTTTTTTTTTTTTTTTTATTCCGCCAGTTGGGTTTGGTGCGGTAAAGCATTCATATAGTTTTGCGACTGGATCGGTTCTGGGAATATTAAACTAAGAGTCCTTAGTTGTTTTTTCTCTTACACTTATAGTTTATCTCTGGCCTTTTGGTGTTCTCTGGTGTGAGTGTTGTTGTAAGACTTTATTTACTTTTTCTTTTCTTTCTTGTATGTCTTTTGTTCTTAAAATTCCCCTTCTTCCCCCTTTTGGGGGGATTGGGGGTCCTTCTTAGGACTAGAATACATTGGGGAGGGATTGTAGGGACGGGTTTACGTGGTGGCCTGGCCTTTCCTTTAACATTCCCCCGGTTGAGGGATTATTGGCCCCCCTTTTGGGGGCGCTTGACCCGGCCCCTTTGCGGGACGGTTAACGGATTCTTTTTTACCCACTGGACTTTCTGTCAGGTAAATCTATGTTATTATAGCTTGCGCATTTTATATAGTTTTTGCCTTTTGATTGTTATTGTAAAAAAAAACATTATATATCTGCTTACGCGTACATTTTCCGGCCATACTAAAGTTTCCCCCGTATAAAGGCCCCGTGCCAGCGGCCCCCAGTTGAGGTTTTTTTCCCGGGGGGGTTTGGCGACATTTTCCGGGTTTTTTCTCCCCCCCCCAGATCTAACCTAGGGTTTCCCCCCGGACAGGTTCACTGGTGGGGGGACAATTTTTTCTTTCCGGGGGGGTTTGTACCCCCCTGCGGCCCCGGTATCTGGGAGTGAAAACAGAGGGGGAATTTTATCCGCCTTACAAGGGGATCCTCAATCTTGGGCGTTCCTTTTCCTCCAGGCCCCCGATCTCCAGTCAGTGGATCGATTTTTTCTCCCCGGGCTGGTTATGATGATCGGATCGAGTCTCCTTGCTGAAACAAGGTTGCGTAAAATACGGCAAGGAAATCGCCGCGGGGAATATTTTCTGAGTTGTAGTGGGCAACAGATACTCAGTGGAATGCCCGTTTAGGCCCCAGTTTTGTCAAGGGTTTGGGGAAAATTAAAAGATGTTTGGGCCCCGTATGTTCTCCTCTCATGGGGCTGCTATGGCCCCGCATTCCATTGATGACGTTTGGGGGGCCCCCCCCCGTGAGACCCCCCCTACTCTAAGTCCCTTTATGAGGTTCCCCGGTCTTTTGAGGAACCATGCAGTTGGGGGGGACATTTTTTGTAGGGGGAAACCGGGGGTGCGCCAAAAGACTAAAGGGTTTCTTTTGCGGGAGAGAGGGACATTTTGTTGGGGGTGCCTCCCGGCCCTTTTTTGAACCAAGGGTTACCTGGGGTGTGTTTTGTCCCCAAATCCCTTCTTTCTGTGCCTGCGGGGGGGGGTGTTGGTATAAAATTTGGAGGATTTTTTTTTTCTTGTAGGGGGCCCCGGGGCTAATTGGTGGCGCCGGTTTTCCCCCAGGGCAGGTATGAACTGGGTTTTGGGGCCAAAAACCGGTCCCTATACTCTCTATTGTTCTAGACCCTTGGTCAAGGTAGCTTGGTACAAGCTGTTCAACTTTTGATCTTCGGGGGGGAATTTTCTAAGAGCAATTGTTTGTTATGTGTTGGGGGTCTTCCTACCCATTGTTTGGGACCCTTTGGGGTTGGTAAAAAACCCAGGATTGATTGGCAATCAGAAAGAAGCCGTGGGGTGAATTTTGCGGAAAAATGATGGCACGGTCATCGGTGCGGTTGTGCCTAGGATTTGCCCCTTTTCTGGAGGACTTTTGGGGAGATGTTCTCAGGGAGGGGTGTAAAGGTTACTCCCATCGCGCTTGACTGCTCAAAAAAGTTTTTTTCCGATGCTTATCTCGTATTTTCCCCGGGGGCCGGGGAAAAGGGTGATCGGCCCCCATTCCTAGGAGGGGTTGTGTGTCGCTGTTGTCGAGCTTGAGGGGGGGGGTTTGGGGGGGTAGGGGGACCCCCGGGGGGGCTTCCAGGGGGATGTGTTCCGCGTTTAAGATGAAGGTTGGGGGAAACCCCTTTCAAAGGGGGGTGATGGAGGGGAGTTTTGGTCAGTCTGAAGGTGAACGATCGGGGTTTGGTTGTCTACGGGGTTAAAATTAAAGTTTCCCTGGGGGGGGGGGCCCAAATTTCGGGCCTAAGGTCATTTTCCTAATTAACCCCGGGGGTTTCGTCTGGACCCCCCTCCTCTTTTAAAAATTTTATAATGTTTTTTACAAGTCATTATTAAAAAAATATGTGGCACAGTATACCGTCCCTCTACCCCTCTTCAGTGGTGTCAATTAACGGGGAAAGTTCATTGGGGGGGTTTTTGGCCGAGGAGGGCGTGGGGCCCTGGTCTGATGATAACGCAGATCGATTGGTTGGGGGCCTTTCCCCCTAATTTCCCCCCACGACCTGGTCATGAGGGTCCGGAGGCCCTCGTAGAAGGGGGGGTATTCATGGGTGCACGCCCGAAAACGTCGGATTGCACTTTTTACTTTCCCCGCGATGCTGTTTCTTTGTGTTTGGTAATGAGGGGAGTTAATTTACCAAAATCTTTGCTAAGATGGTCCAGCCTCGCCCCCGGTGTTTGGATTTTTTTTAATTGTTTCCTTTAATTTCCTGGTCTGGGTGTGGTGCCGGTGAAAGCATTTTTTTAGTTTGCGTGGGGGGTTTGGGAATATTAAGTAAGGGTTTTTGTTGTTTTTTTCTTACAGCTTATGTTTTTCTGAGACCTTAGGTGTTCCCCCCTTTGTGAGTGTTGTATGTAAGATTTATTTCTTTTTTTCTTGTTTTCTTGGATGTCTTTTTTTTTTTATTAACCGTTACCTGTTCATTTCCCTTGGGGGGTTTTAGGGTCCCCTTTTTTGGACTGAATACAGTGGCGGGATTTTTTAGGAGACGGGTTTTTGCTGGTGCCTGGACTCGTACCTTTAACAGTACCTCCGGTTGAGGGATTAGTTGGCCCCCCTTTAGGTCAGCTTAGCCCCCGGGCCCCCTAGGGGAGAAGGTATAACGGTTCTTTTGCCCACGGGGCTTTTGTAGGAAAAACTTGTTATCTTAGCATGGCTGTTTATGTATGTTCCCCCTTTTTATATAGATTATTTCATACATATATATATTGCTATACAGGGGGAAGTCTAGTTTCTGAAATGGGGTCACCCGTGGGGGGTTCCCATTTTGGGGACTCGGGGGTCCCCAAAAGGACATGGGGGGTCCAAATCTCGATTCCACCCAATTTTGGTTTGAAAAAGACAAATGGCGCTCCTTCCCTTTGAGCTTCCCCTGCGCCCAAAGGGCCCCCCCACACATGGGGTATCAGGTCTGGAAAAAATTTGGGTAACAAATTTATGGTCCAATTTCTCGTTACCTTTGGAAAATAAAAAAATTTGGGGATTTAAAATCTTTTTTGTGTGAAAAAATAGGATTTTTTTTTTTCTGCCTGGGCTTATAATTTTTGTGAAGCACTTGGGCAAAGTGCTCCCACGATTGAAAATTCCTTTATGGGGTTGTTTCCAAAAGGTGTCACTTGTGGGGGGTTTCCATTTTTGGCACTCAGGGGCTCTGCAAAAAGAAATGACACCATCAAAGTCTGCTTTAACAGCATTCTTCCCTTTCCCCGCCTTCCGTGCGCCCAAACAGTCTTTCCCCCCTCTGGGGTATCGGGGGAATTATCCTTGGGGGAAAAATAAAAAATTGGGGACTAAAAAATCATTTTTTTGGAAATTTTTTTTTCTCACACCCGGATTATAAATTTGTGAAATACTTGAGGGTTAAAAAATGTTCACCCCAAAAATAGATAAGGTCCTTAGGGGGTCTAGTTTCCAATTGGTGTCACTTTTGGGGGGTTTCCTTGTTTTGGGGAATCGGGGGGTCTCCAACGTGACATGCTTTAAAAACTAAATTTCCACCCAAATTTTTGGGTTTTTAAAAAGTCAAAGGCGCTTTCCCTTCCACCCCCGCCGTGCCCCAAGAATTTTGGTTTTCCCCAATAGGGGTATGGGTTTTTCTAGGGGAAATTGCACAAAATTTTTCTGCCCCTTTTCTCCTTTTCCCCCGTTAAAAAAAAAAAAAGTTTGTAAAAATAATTTTTGTGATAAAATTTTAAATTTATTCTGTGAAGCCCCCAAAAGGGTTAATAAACTTCTTGAATGGGGTTTTTTTAGTACCTTGAGGGGTGCAGTTTTAGAATGGTGTCACTTTTGGGTATTTTCTGCTTATAGACCCAAAAAATGACTTCAAATGTGGGTGGTCCCTAAAAAAATGGTTTTGTATAATTTGTTGTAAAAATGGAAACCCCCTGGTCATTTTTAACCCTTATAACTTTGTAATAAAAAAAATTTGGTTTCAAAATTGGTGATGTAAAGTAGACAGGGGGAAAGTTATTTAGTAATTTTTTTTTTTGACTTTTTTTTCTCTTTTTTAAAGGGGAAAAAAAAATTAAAGTTGAAAAATTGCAAAATTTTTCCCCAAATTTTTTGATTTTTCATTTTTTTCATAAATAAACCCCAATTTAATCGAAAAAAATTTTCCCCTTCATGAAGTAAAATTGTCATGAGAAAACTTTCAGAATCGCGAAAATCCGTTAAAGTTTTAGGTTATAACCCAAAAGGGGGCGTGGTCGAATTTTAAAAAATTGGCCTAAAAATGCAAACCCCCTTTGGGGGGATTAAGGATTTAAAATTAACCAAACCCAAACCCCCCAAACCCTTTTTAAACCCAGCCAAAAACAAAACCTAACTCTAACTTTAGTCCTAACCCTTTGGGGGAAAGGAAAAATCATTTTTTTACTTTATTATTTTTCCCTAAAAAAGGGGATGAAAAGGGTTTTTTATTTACTTTTATAGTGGGTTTTTTTTGTTGGGGAGCTGTCACACACTAAAAAGTATTTTCATTGTAAAAATAGTGTTTGCATCCCCCCTTTTGAAGCTAAAATTTTTTCCCCCTTTTTTTGGTACAGAGTCAGTGAGGTTTTTTTTTTGTGGACGAGTTACATTTTTCTTTTTACCTTTTTTGGGCACATGCTTTTTTTTTATCATTTTTTTTTCCATTTTTGGGAGCAAAATGTTAGGGTTCAGTTCCCGCTGCTGCAAAGGGTGTCTCGAACCAGTCCCGCTGCGGTCCCCCCCCTTTTGGCCGCAGTGGAGCCGCTCAGCAAAGCGTCGGCCCCCGATCTCGCCGGTCAATATGTGCAGAGACTTTCTGCTGCCTTCAGGTTTGCATTATGCCAGTACTGGTCAGCGGGAGCAGACTCTTTGGTCTAAGCCTTTGTTGTTTTATCTGGCACCCAGTGCAAGATCCCCCTTGGGGGATTAGGGGCATGTCGATAAGCTCCCCTCCTTTTGGTCCTTCAGAAGGTCCTCCCCGGTGTTGAGTTTGAAGCAGCTTCCCCTTTTGGCCTTCTGGAAGGGGTTTTTTCATGGCTGATTAAAAAGGTGTCCTTACCGCTGGCCCCCGCGTCGATCAATTGATAAGTGCTTTGGCCCCTGTGACAGGGGCATGTGGTTAGGGTTTTTTTCTGAAATAAGCCCCCCGAATTCGGTTTTCCCGGGGAGGGATTGTTGATTGGTTGTGGTTTTATGATCACAGACGCTTCCGCACAGCATTACTGTGTACCCTGTGGGGGTTTGGACACAGTATTATTTTTTCGTCTTTACCTCAGGACTCTGTGGTGTAACAGAGTTGTTAATTTTCCCCTTTGCGGCGGCCTTCCCTAGCGGGGTTTTGGGGTTTAAAAAAAAAATTCGCACTATCTGCCACAGCGCGCTACGGGTTTATTTTAGCGACTCTGCGGGAAAAGAGTTCGCACTTACTCCATCTTATAGCAGCAGGTTGCCTGCACGGTGGCCCGGGCTGCGAACACACCTTCAATTTTTTATTAGGGCGTTCACCCGACCCCGGATTGTCGGGGACTATCGTTAGGGGAATGCGGGGAAAAAGGGGGGGTATCCCCGTTAAATTTTTTTTTTTTCCCTTTTTTTCCAGGAGATCGATGGGTCGCGGGAAAAGAGAGGAGTAAAAAAAAAATTTTAAAACTGTTTTGGGTTTTTTTATTTCATTAAAAAAACTTTTTTTTTGGGTGTGTTTTTTTTTTTACATTTTAAAAACTTTGGGATTAATAATGGATCGGTGTCTTTTGACCCCCCTCCTTTAAATTTTTCCCCGGGCTTATTGTCACCGTGAATAAAAGGTGAAAAAAAACCCCTTTTTTTTCCCCGCTTGCCACCGTACGGGGCCCAAAAATTTGGGGAAAACCCCGGGGAAAGTCCCCCAATTGGCACATCTTTTGTGCGCCAAATGGGGGGTGCTGTACCCCGGTTTTTCAGGCGTTGGGGGCCCAAAAATTTTCCCGGGGGCCCTTTACAGTCTTTTTAAAAAAGGGGCCCCCGCAGTCTGCATTTAAATTGGGGGTTTAAAAAAAAATAGGGGGATCCCCCCGCCTTTTTTTTTTTTTGGGGGGGTTCCCCCATTTTTTTAACCAGCCAAGCTAAGCGGGGCTGCTGGGGCCCGGGTTTTTTATCAGGTTGAAAAGGGCCAGGGAAAAATTTTGGGGTCCTTACCACCCTTTTTAAAAACCCAAAGGGCCTCAGCGGTTCGGCTTCATCTGGTGGTTAACAAAAAATAGGGGGGACCCCCCCCCAAAATTTTTTTTAAGGTACCCCCTATTTTTTTAAAATCCCCAAGTAGGGGGGGAAGGGCGGTGGCCGGGTTTTTAAAACAGGTTTAAAAAGGCCCGGGGGATCTTGGCTCCAAAACCCCCCCAAAAAAATGGGGGCCCCTCCGCGGTTGCTTATCTGGCGGGTTTAAAAAAAAATTGGGGGGGACCCCACGAAAATTTTTTTCAGGGGCCCCCCTTTTTTGGGGTTTTAATCAGCCAAGATATGCAGACTGTTGGCCGGGTTTTTTAATCGGGCTGGCAAGGTCCATGGTTTTTTTGGTCCTTAACAGCCGGGAAAAACCCCCAAAAGGCCCCTCAGCGGTTTTTTTTCCCCCCCTGGGGGGTTTTAAAAAAAAAGGGGGGGGGACCCCACGCCAATTTTTTTGGGGGGACCCCCTATTTTTGTTAATCACCCAAGAAATACAGACTGCTGTGGCCTGGTATTATCGGGGCTGGCAAGGTTTTTTGGGTTCTTGGCCCTTTAAAAACCCCAAAAAAATTCCGGCCCAGCCCCCCTTTTTTCATCTGGCGGGTTTAAAAAAAAAAATTTGGGGGGGACCCAAAACCCATTTTTTTTTCGAAGGGAACCCCTTTTTTTTTTTTAACCCAGTTCCCTTGCGTCACTGATTGTGTCCCCTGGCTGCCCTAAAGGGGGAATTTTTAAAAAAAAAATTTTCCAATTTAAATTTTTTTCCAAAATTAGGGCCCCCGTCTAACATAGCGATTTCCCCCCCCGGGGAGATGGGCTGCTGAGTCACAGTTTTAAAAAGCAGCGAAAAGTCACCAGCGATATTTTTTTGTGTGTGACATTCAGCGGATCACCCCCCCTCCCGGGAAAAATGTTTGATCGCCCGCGGGAAAGGGGGGGACCTTTGATCGTGGTTTCCCGCTGACAGGAAAAAATCGCTGCGTGTAAAAAAGGGGGCCCCCGCGATCCGGGGTTTTAAACCCAAAGGGACACAGGGGGTTTTCCCCGGCGGGGGCTGTCCCTGGGGAAAACCCCGGGGGTTTTTCCTTGGTACCAGCGCCCTGATGCAGGGGGGGTGGGATCCAAGGTTACGGGGGTTTTTCCAAGCGCTGCGCGGTGGGGGGAAAACCCCCGCTGTCCCCCTTTGGGTTTTCCCCGGGGGATCGGGTCCCCCGCCTTCACACGCAGCGTTTGCCCCCCGTCAGGGGGAAAACAGCGATCAACAAAAAGGGCCTGACATTTTTGCGACGATCAGGATACCCCGGGGGGGGGGTGTCGTCGCTGAATGTCCAACGCCCATATGTGGTGAGCTCCCCTGCTGGTACAAAACTAGTGACTCAGCGCGTTCTCGGAGCGATATCGCTATGTGAGACGGGCCCTTAAGGATGTTCCCCCCAGTGTCGCTGCCCAGTTTGCTCCCCCTTTTGGGAGCTCAGCAGGATCATGAGCGTTTCCCCCGCGACCCCGCAGTATTTTTTGGGCGGGGTCGCTTTGGGAAAGTTATGGGGACACCCCCTTTACTCCCCCTGTCGGCAGGAGGGAACTCTTTTTTTTTGGGGTTTTTTGGAGGCTGCAGCTTTTTGCTGCGGCCCCGAGAAAAAAATTTTAAACCCCTTTTTGAAGGGGGCACCGGGGGGCCCCGAAATTGCATGGGAAAGGAAAGGGAAAAATTTTGGGTTTTTTATTTTATTTTTTTTTCAGGAAATGGTTTTTTGGTAAAAAAAAGTGGTCCCAAAAAATGTGCTTTATTTCATTAAAAATGGGTTTTTAATTAAAGTGTGTGTGTTTTTTTTTTTTTTTTCATGCAAAAGGGGTTAATAATTGAATTTTGTTGCTAAATTGGCGCTCTCAATTATTAACCTGGCTTTTAAAGGGACCTTTTAATAGCAAGGGGGGTTTTTTAACCCCCTATTAACCCCCCCGCCCCGCTACAGGGCAATGGGAAAAAAAAGGGCAAAAAAACCGAAAGGGGGAAAAAAATTATAGATTTGTCTTTTGGGGGGTCTGGGGGGGGGGGGTTTTAGCCCCGGGGGGGGGGAAAAATAATGGTCCCCCTTGGGGATTTATCTGCCCCCCTCACTGGCTTTGTTGTTGGTGCGAAAATAGGGCGGGAGCCCACGAAATTTTTTTTTTTCAATTTTTAAACCCATATTTATATTAATGTATTGAATTTTTTACAAAAATATATATATATTTATATTTTTTGTTTTTTCACTTTACTGTATAATAGCCGTAATTCAAAATTTCCCGGGGGTTTTTGAAAATGCAGAACCCCCAATGAAAAAAAAACCCTTTGGGGTACATAGGGTTTTAAACCCGTCTTTTCATGTCGTTTGCTATCTGATTTTTCAAAACAATTAAATAGACTAGGTGCAAAATTTTTACACTGTAGGGGGTTTTAATAAAGGGTAAAACGTTGTTTAAAAAAAAAGGCTTTTTTTTCTACGAAATTTTTTCCTTTAATTAAACCCCCTTTTGGGGTGAAATTTTGCACCCCATTTTCTGATTTAAAATTTTTTGGGGAAAAATTGGTGGGGGCACACAAACCACAAAAAATGGGGGTTTTTTTCGGTCGACTTTGGATCAAAATAAAAAAAATAAAACTCCTTCTGGCATCGTTTTTCCCCTTAAAAAATGCGATTTAATCGCTGTGTGTGTACCCCTTTTAACATTCCCATTTTCATCCCACTTGCGGATTTTTGCAGGCTTGCAAAAAAAACTTTTTAAAAAAATCCAAAAAAAATAGTATTTAAATGCCAAAAGAAAGAAAATTTATCACTTTTTATTATATATATATATAATTTGTCATTGTGCTTTTTTATTAAATTATTTTTTGTTTTCCCCTTCCCTTTATGTTTTGCCGCTTAAAATTTTTTTGCCCCGGGGGCAGTGAAACCCCAGAAAAACCGCATAAAAAGATACATTGTTTCCACACATTTAACCATGAAATTTTATGTATTTTTATATTGTTTGAAAAATCATTACTGAGTTAGTGTGCTAAATTTCGACTGTAGGGGTTTTAAAAAATGTAAATTCGTGAAAAAAAAGCCCTTTTTTTTTTTAAAACAAATTTCCCCCTTTTAAATTTTAAACCCCCAAGGGGTGTAAAATTTTGGGGAACAAGTTTTTTAAAATTTTTGTGCAAATTAGATGGGAAAAGGGGGAATAAAAAAGACAGGGTTTAAACCCCCTATGTAAAACAAGTGTCATTTATGTCGGGGGACATGAAATGCCCTTTGGGGCATAGGGTTACCATGTTTTTTTATGCCCTTTTTCTATCAAAGGGGAGTCCCCACTGGGCCCAAATCGGGGGATTTGCAATGCGATGAAATATCGCATTCCCGTGGGGGCCTATGTTAATTATGGGCGCTCCCAGTTCAGATTTTTTGTGGTCCTTTTAAAGTCCTGTCAATCGCAGATGCTCCCCTGTCACGATTTTCGGTCGACAATCGCCAATGAAAATTATGGGGCGTAAAAAAAACTGATTACAAACGGAAACACTTTTGTTTTTTCGATAAAATTTGCATCGGTTCCTTGAAAACCCCAAAAATTTTTCCCCCCGGCTTACTGAAAAATCACACTGACAGCTTTAAAAAAGATAGAAAGAATGTTTTTTACACATAGAACACATACATTATTATAATGTCATTGTGACATGTATTATTATATTTATAGTTCTAGACTTTTAAAAATGAAATTGCCGCTAATTAAATTTTTCCGGGTTTTGTGAAAACGGGAAAACCGACATAAAAATAAAAAAATTTTTTCCCCCAAAAATTTTAAACCCCGTAATTTCATGTATTTTTTTTATGTTTGAAACATAAAATTTTCTGAGTGATTTGTGAAAATTTCAGACATGTGGGTTTTTAAAATTAAAAAGGGGTTTTTTGTTGAAAAATGCTGGGCTCCCGCTGTATTTTTTTCCCCCGAAGCAAAGCAAAGCAAATGGGGGCGTAATAAAGCCCGGGGGGGGGGCATTTTTTTGTGCCCCCCCCGGTTTAAAAAACTGCCCCCAGAACCCCCGAAAGGGGGGAAAAAATAATTTTTTTCGCCCTTTTGGGGACTTTGCCCGTTATTCCCTTGCCCCGTAAAGGGGGGCGAAAAAGGGTTTAATTTTCCCTTACGTCCCCGCAAATTTAAAGGGACCTTTAAGGCAGGGGTTTAAAGATTTTATAGGTCAATTTTTAAAAAATCAAAAAAACCCATTGAATAAAAAAAAAAACCACAAAACCCTTTTAAAAAAAAATAATTTTAATGAAATAAAAACAATTTTTTTTTTTACCCCCTTTTTTTACAAAAATCCCTGCGAACCATTGATCTCCCAAAAAAAAAAAAGAAAAAAAAAAACATTATTTTTTCCCCCTTTCCCCCGGGTTTTGTCACGTCCCAAAGTGTAAAACCTTTTTAAAGGGGGTTAAAATAGCTTTGAGCCAAGCAGTGCAAGTATCCGCATGCTAAAACTAAAGCTATGAATGAAAAGTTCCTTTCCCCCCCGGGCAGGGGGGGATGGTTCTGAATGAAGCTTAATTTTTTTTTTGTCCACTTTCCCTTTGGGGCAGGGTCATCAGTTAAATTGGCAATAAATCAAAAGCTCCAAAAGAATTTTTCCCCTTTTTTCGGGGGGGGAACTTTTTTATTGGGGGGAAAACAGGTCGGGGAAAAAAAAAGGGGTTTTAGCTCTCTGCGCCCTTTTAAACCCTTTTTAAACCCCTTTTTGATGGATTCCCCGTGGGGGCCTTTACTGTAACGGTTTGGGGAAAATAAATTTTGTTTTTTTTTTTTTTTTTTATTCGGGAAAAAAGGTTTTAGCAGGAAAAAAAAATAGGTCAAAAAATGTGTGATTATTTCTTTAAAAATTTTTTTTATTAAAGGTGTGTGTTTGATTTTTTTTCATACAATAGGGGTTTAAAAAATTTATAGTTGCTAATTGAAGGGTCAATTATTAACCCCCCTTTAAGTGACCCCTTTTTTTTGCAAGGTCATTTTTAAAAAACCCCTTTTTAACCCCCCCGCCACCGCTACCCGGGGAAAGGGGAAAAGCGGGGGAAAAAGGGCCCCCAAGGGAATCTAATTATAGATTTTCCCTTTTGGGGGGGCTGGGGCAGATGTTATAGCCAGGGGGGGGGGACAAAAAAAAGGGACCCCCCCAGGCTATTATTTTTTTTCTGCCCCCCCTCGGTTTTTTGTCTGTTGGTGGGGGAAAAAAACGCGGGGCCCACTTTTTTTTTAAAGAATTAACTTTTAAATTTAAACCCCCAATGTCGAAAAATTTTTTACCCCAATATACTAGTAATTGTTTTGTTTCAAAAAAAATATAAAAATACAGAAATTACATGGTTAAATTTGGGGGAAAAAAATGTATCATTTTGTCGGCTTTGTGATTTCACTGAAGCGGCCAAAATTGGGAAATTTGCGGCTTTTAAAGTATGTAGAAGTGTAAGAACTATAAATATATGTATATATATATATGTCACAATGACATATATATATATATATATATATATATGTGTATATATCTATTCTTTCTTTTGGCATTTAAATACTATTCTTTTGGATCCATTATATGTCAGTTTTGCAAGCCTGCGAGAAAATCTCGCAAGTCGGATGAAAATCGGATGTTACAAGGTACACACACATGCGATTAAATCGCATCTTTGAAGGAAAATCGGATGCCAGAAGGATGTGTGATGTTTTTATTTTGATCCGATTGTCGACCGTCTAAAACGGACCGATTTTTTGTGGTTGTGTGTGACTCCAGCCTAATTTGCACAAACAATTAAATCAGACTATGTGTGCAAAATTTCACACCTGTAGGGGTTAATTAAAGGTGTAAATTCGTAGCAAAAAAAGTCCGTTTTTTTTACAACGAATTTACACCTTTAATTAACCCCTACATGTCTGAAATTTAGCACACATATACTCATGTAATTGTATGTTTCAAACATATATAAAAATACATGAAATTACATGGTTAAATGTGTGGAAACAATGTATCATTTCATGTCGGCTTCTGTGATTTCACTGAAGCCGGCAATTGAATTAGCGGCTATAACAGTATGTAGAAGTGTAAGAACTATAAATATATGTATATATATATATGTCACAATGACATATATATATATATATATATATATATATGTGTATATATCTATTCTTTCTTTTGGCATTTAAATACTATTCTTTTGGATCCATTATATGTCAGTTTTGCAAGCCTGCGAGAAAATCTCGCAAGTCGGATGAAAATCGGATGTTACAAGGTACACACACATGCGATTAAATCGCATCTTTGAAGGAAAATCGGATGCCAGAAGGATGTGTGATGTTTTTATTTTGATCCGATTGTCGACCGTCTAAAACGGACCGATTTTTTGTGGTTGTGTGTGACTCCAGCCTAATTTGCACAAACAATTAAATCAGACTATGTGTGCAAAATTTCACACCTGTAGGGGTTAATTAAAGGTGTAAATTCGTAGCAAAAAAAGTCCGTTTTTTTTACAACGAATTTACACCTTTAATTAACCCCTACAGGTGTGAAATTTTGCACACATAGTCTGATTTAATTGTTTGTGCAAATCAGATAGCAAACGACATGAAAAGACATGGTTAACCCTATGTACACCAAGTGTCATTTCATGTCGGGTGCTTCTGTCTTTTCACTGAAGCCGGCTTTACCCGGCAATTGAATGAGAGGATATTTTACTATGTAGAAGTGTATAAACTATACATATATGTATATATATATGTCACAATGACATGTATATATATATATATGTATTCTATGTGTGTATATTTAGTGTTTACAAGGAAAGAATGGGTTTTTTTTAGTTGCGATATTTTGTTCCCATAGACTTACATGGGACTTCCGGTATCGGTATCGGGTATCGCCGATATTTTAGTGATATCGGCGATACCATTCCGATTCCGATACTTTAGGATATCGGAAAGTATCGCTCAACTCTAGCGTTCACCTAACACAGAATGAGCAAAAACCAGCAATTCATGAATTTCTTTGGAGAGGCGTTTATACCGTTCTGCTTGTGGTAAAATTGATAAGGCAGTTTTATTCTTCAGGATAGTATGATTACAGCGATACCTCATTTATATAAATTTTTTATGTTTTGGCGCTTTTATACAATAAAAACTATTTTATATAAAAAATAATTATTTTTGCATCACTTTATTGTGAGAGCCATAACTTTTTTATTTTTTCGCTGATGACACTGGCAGCTCGTTTTTTGCGGGACAAGATGACGTTTTCAGCGGTACCATGTTTATTTATATCCATCTTTTTGATCGCATGTTATTCCAGTTTTTGTTCGGCGGTATGATGATAAAGCTTTGTTTTTTGCCTTGTTTTTTTTAATGGTGTTCACTAAAGGGGTTAACTAGTGGGACAGTGTTATAGGGCGGGTCGTTACGGACATGGCGATTCTAAATATGTGTACTTTTATTGTTTAGATTTTTTATTCAAATATTTATTTATTAATGGAATATTGATTTTATTATTATTATTTTTTATTAGTTTTTTAAATATTTTTACAAGTAGTAACATTTGTTTATATTTAATTCTTAGTTTTACACTTTGTCCCACTATGGGACACTCATTTTCTGCAGTCTGATCACTTCTATAGCATGCAGATCTGCATGCTATGGAAGCTGTCAGCGCTGCAAGGATTTCTCACTAACCTGTGACACTTCCTGACATGCACTGAGCATGACCGGAAGTCTCTCTGGTCTGGAGACCTGGATGTCATCATGACAACATCAGGTCTCCATGACAACCCCTCTGCCTGCTCCGGAACGCTGCGATTGTCTTTGATCGCATTCTACCACTGTTTAAAGTCCTGGGAACGGTCCGTGACTTAGTGCCGGGTGTCAGCTGTGATAATCAGCTGACATTCGACCGCGATCAGCCGCACTTCCCCGTGAGCACGGCTGATAACGTATGACGTACTATTCAATCCAGAGTCAATAAGGCCCAGCTAACATGGACAGAATAGTATGTTTGGGGTCAGAATGGGGTTAATACAACAGTGTTAAAATCTGGCAATTTAAAAGTGCTTTTTCTGTCCCTGGCATCAGATCTGAGTGCACAGAAAATTCAGGTTTTTTTTTTGTTACTTGTAGTATTTTTTGGAGTATCTTACAACATTTTTGGCCACCATTTTGCTGACCAAAAAATCTTTAGGTGGCCAAAAATATTTATCTACAGTTCTTATATTTATCATTGTGTTTGCATAGCATATTATTGTGATAACTATTTTACAATTTTAGTACTCCAACAATTTTTTTTTTTAGTGTCATAGCCTAGTTATTGACACAATTTTGGTGGTCCAAAAAAAATCCAACCCACATATGTAACAGTCCATCAGATGCCAGATCTATCTGTATTTGCTGTCTGTTACCCTAGTTCTGTACAATATTTTGGGGTATAAACTTAAAAAATACAGGCTACATAGAGTGACCAGTGTGGTATCTGTGTCAGACTCCTATTTCTCTGTGTGCCAAAAATTGTGACATTTCAGGGCTACATTAGACAGTTTCTTCTTCATCTTACCACAGTTATTGACAGTGACAGCAGTTTGTTAAACAAATAAAGTACATTCCAGATATTTGAAAGTGCGTTTTGCCCACACATGGATTGCTTTACATCTAATTTTGCTGCCTTTTTTATTGAACGTTGAAAATATTGTACTACATTTAAAATGAGAAAGGCTCATTGCAAGGGACGGGAACTGGACGTGATAATGATGGTGCATGCAGAGGCAGAGGGCAAGCTGCAATTGTGCCACAGCAAACACCCACCTCTTATCGCAACAGATTCCTGTCAGAATTCATAGGGGACGGCAGAAGACGACGCTTGACACCAGAGCAGCGTGAAAAGGTAGTTGGTTGGATGGCGGATAATACTTCCAGTCAGTTTGGCACCACCACCAGCAAACTGTCTTCCACACGGTCAATTCTGAGTAGCCATGAGTCTGGAACGCATATTCCTCACCCTGATCCTCCTTTCACCTCCCATTCCGAGTGCCCGAAGACAACTGATCCCCCACTTGGACACTCCAAAGAACTGTTCAGTTGTCCATTTATAGATTCTGACCTCTTGCCTGGTCCACTTAAAGCGGGGAGAACTGAGATTGCATGTAGTGATGGCCAAACATTTGAGCAGCCACGTTCACATGAAGGCGACGGTGGGAATGTGTTACAAGCGGTGGACGATGATGAGACACAATTGCCAGAAAGTCAGGAGGAGGACCAGGGTGCGGAAGTAGAAGAGGAGGTGGTGGATAATATAGTAACTGACCCAACCTGGCAGGAGGACATGCAGAGCGAGGACAGCAGCAAACAGGGGAGGGAGGCATAGCACCACAACAAGCAGAAAGAAGCACTGTAGTGGCCGCAGACAGAAAGCGGACAAATATTTCTCATAACACCACATGACAGAAATTGTCACTATAACTGTTCGGTCTTCCCGAGTCTGTTTGTTTTTTAAGACTTTGCCGATAACTCCAAACAGGCCTTTTGCACCACCTGCCATGCCCGCATCAGGAGAGGTAGCAAAACTACCAGCCTGTCCACCACCAGCATGATCAGGCACATAGCAGCGAAGCACCCGACTTTGTGTGCTGAACCCCAGAGTCTAGGAACAGTGTCTGCAGATGACACCACAGCTTCTTCCATTGTGCGTGGAACCCAATCCCCTGTCCATAGTGCCTGTGAAGATGCCTCCTGCCCTGCAACTGTCGTTGCACACACTCAACTACCACCATCAGCAAGCACCTCCACGTCCTTGTCCCAGCACAGCCTTCAGGTGTCCATACCACAGTCATTGGAAAGAAAGCGGAAATACGCAGCCAACGCCTCACAGGCCACAGTACTAAATTCACACATTTCTCATCTGCCTGCACTAAAAATGTTGCCTTTTAGGCTTGTGGAAACCAAAGCTTTCCACAACCTGATTGGGGCGGCTATACCAAGCTACTTGGTCCCAAGCCGACACTATTTTTCCCGGTGTGCCATCCCGGCATTACACAAGCAAGTGTCCCACAACATTACCCGTGCCCTCAACAATGCAGTTACAGGGAAAGTACACTTAACCACGGACACGTGGACAAGTGCTTCTGGGCAGGGTCGTTACATCTCACTGACGGCACACTGTATTAACATAGTGAAGCTGGGACCCAGTCTGACCTTGGGATGGAACAAGTCCTAACAACACCGAGGATTGCGGGCCCTCGCTCAATCAGGGTTGTCCCCACAGTCTACAGCTCCTGCACCTCTTCCTCCTCTTCAGCCTGCATCTCTGAAATGACCACATCAGTCGCAAGCTGGAAGCACAGCAGCACTGCCTCAGCCAAGCAGCAACAGGCTGTGCTGAAGCTAATATGCTTAGGTAACAAACCTCACAATGCTGAAAAGTTGTGGACAGCTCTGAAAGATTAGGCAGATATGTGGCTAACACGGCTGAACCTACAGCCAGGCATGGTGGTGTGTGACAATGACCGTAAACTGGTGGCAGCTCTGAGGCGAGGCGAGCTCACACATTTACTATGCTTGGCCCATGTGCTTAAACTAGTGGTTCAACGGTTTCTCAAAACCTACCCGGAGCTGCCGGATCGGCTTGTGAAAGTACATCGCCTGTGTGCCCTTTTTAGAAAGTCAGCTACAGCTTCAGCCGCCCTTTCCGTGCTTCAGCAGCGTTTGCAGCTTCTGGCTCACCGACTGGTGTGTGATGTCTCCACGCGTTGGAACTCTACACTGCATATGCTGGAAAGGATTTGTGAGCAGAAGAGGGCGGTTGTTGAGTACCAGCATCAACAAGGGAGTCGGTATTCAGTTCAGACTCCACACATAAGACCTCAGGAGTGGACATGGATGTCAGACATATGTATCATCCTACAAAACTTTGAGGAGTCCACCAAGATTGTGAGCAGCGATGATGCCATAATTAGCATCACTATCCCTCTTCTCTGTGTTCTGAAAAGCTCTTTGCTCACAATCAAAGAGGATGCATTGCAGGCAGAGCACGATGAGATGGAGCAAGGAACCATACAGGGTGATTACACACAGCCCAGCCTCGTGTCATCCCAAAGTGGATTGGTTGACAATGAGGAAGAGGAGGAGGAAGAACAGGAGCTACTTTCCTGCACTATAGACAATACTTCAAGCCCAACTGTCATACCGTCTGTTCAGCATAGATGTCTGAGGACAGGGAGGAGGAGGAGGACAGCATGGTCAGTCGTCCTGTTGGTGAGGACATGGAAGGCATGCCAGTTATCAGTCTGGCATGGCAAACTTTATGCTGCGTTGCCTTTCCCGTGACCCTCGTATTATCAGAATTTTTGTGGTCACTCAGTACTGGTTGGTGACACTTCTAGACCCACGCTACAAGGAAAACTTTCAATGTCTTATTCCAGAGTCAGATAGGTGTATTAAAATGATGCAGTACCAGATGGCCATTGTTACAGAATTAATGAAAAAATTCCCATCTGAAAACGCTGGCGGCAGAGGTCAGAGTTTGTTGGCCAACCAAGGAGTAGAGGCGAGAGAGACCCATCTACAATCCAGCAGAGGCAGGGGAACACTGGCAAAGTACTGGGACACTTTTCTCAGACCCTCCCATCGCCCTGGCCCAGAGTCACGGGGTAATCTCCCAAGGCCTGGAAAGTTTGGGAAGATGTTGAAGGAGTACCTTGCTGACCGTACCAACGTCCTCCATGATTCTTCTGTGCCTTTTAATTATTGGATATCCAAGCTGGACACGTGACATGAACTGGCTCTCTATGCCTTGGAGGTCCTGCCCTGCCGCTAGCATTTTGTCAGAACTGGTTTTTAGTGCTGCTGGTGGAATAATAACTGATAAGCGCATCTGCCTGTCAACAGAAAATGCTGACAGGCTGACTCTTATAAAAATGAACAAGGCATGGATTGGGCCAGACTTCTATACACCACTGAATGAGAAAAGCGAAACATAACCTTCAATATGGTATATTTTTTGGGGAGGTGTATTTCCATGCACCTCTTCACACCCATATGCTTCCTAGCTTTGGATATTTGGTGTGTTATTATCCTCCTCCTTCTCCTCATACTCATCATCCACCACCACTAGAACACGAGGGTGACCGTGGTCTGTGATGCAACAGCCAGTATTAATTTTTTCAAGGGTGTTTTGTTGCCTGTTGCCTGTTCAAAAAATGTTTACACTCTATCTTGAGGTGTCACCCCCAAGTGGAAAATGTTTTTCAGCCTATGCACTTAGTGTATAGGCATTACAAGTATAGGAGACCCGCTCCTTTAAACTGGAAAGACCTTTTTCGTATGCCGCACTCCACGTCTATTCCTACACCACTCCTAGATCACTAGGGTGACCGTGTTCCATGATGAAACAGCCACTATATTGTTTTGCCAGGGTGTTTAGGATGTCCGTATCAACAAATATTTACACAGTCGGTTGATGTGCCCCACCCCAGGGGAAAATGTTTTTCAGCCCATGCACTTAATGTATGGACATTCCAAGTATAGGAGACCCTCTCCTTTAAATTGGGAAGACCTTTTTCACAGGCCGTACTCCATGTCTCTTCCTACATAACCCCTAGATCACCAGGGTGACAGGATTCCGTGATGAAACAGCCACTATATTGTTTTGCCAGGGTGTTTAGGATGTCCGTAACTACAAATATTTACACAGTTGGTTGATGTGCCCCACCCCAGGGGAAAATGTTTTTCAGCCCATGCACTTAGTGTGTGGCCATTCCAAGTATAGGAGACCCGCTCCTTTGTAATGGAAACTGATTTTTAGGAGGACGTCATACACGTATCTCTTCCAAGTGGTATTTTGGTTTGTCCGAATTTGGGGCAAGCCTTCCATTCAATTCATAGGCAAATAATACTTGAGACCCACTTCATAATAATGTGAACTTTGTTGGTTGTTAATATTGTTCAACAATGCAATTCTTCTATGCCAGTTCTTCAGCCTCAAAACTGCAATGCTAAAATGCAGGTTCTTCTGACTCACCACAGCAATTGATCAATGCAGGTTCTTTAGCCTCAACAGTGCAATTAACCACTGATGATTCTTCAGGCTCAACACTGAAATGCTCCACTGCAGGGTCTTTAGTGTCAACACTGCTATTGTCTACTGTCAGTTCTTTAGCATCAACAATGCAACTGTCCAATGCATAGGTTAACAGTATGGCAGAACAAAATGAATAATGTGAACTTGGTTTTCCTGTGTACATCCACTAGGTCGGTTCAAATCCTTTTTGGGGTGCGTTTAAATTTGATGCAGGATAGGGCCTTGAAGTCAATGCATAGGCTAACTGTTATGTTTCGGTAGCTGAGGAGAAATAGCAAAAATAGCCAAAGTAGCAATACACCAGAGAGGCTGGAACCTATTGGGTTGCAGGACCCTAAACTAACCGCAACACTAGAAGTAGCTGTGGAGCGTACCTACGGTGATCCTAGACGCCTCGTGTTCATCCACTAGGTCGGTCCAAAGCCTTTTTATGAGTGTGTTTAAATTTGATGGAGGATAGGGCCTTGGAGTCAATGCATAGGTTAACAGTATGGCAGAACAAAATGAATAATGTGAACTTGGTTTTCCTGTGTACATCCACTAGGTCAAAGCCTTTTTTGGGTGCGTTTGAATTTGATGCAGGGCGGGTCTTGAAGTCAATGCATAGGCTAATATTATGGCAGAACAAAATGAATAATGTGAACTTGGTTTTCCTGTGTACATCCACTAGGTCGGTTCAAATCCTTTTTGGGGTGTGTTTAAATTTGATGCAGGATTTGGTCTTGAAGTCAATGCATAGGCTAACAGTATGGCAGAACAAAATGAATAATGTGAACTTGGTTTTCCTGTGTACATCCACTAGGTCGGTTCAAATCCTTTTAGGGGTGCATTTAAATTTGATGCAGGATTTGGTCTTGAAGTCAGTGCGTAGGCTAACAGTATGGCAGAACAAAATGAATAATGTTAACTTGGTTTTCCTGTGTACATCCACTAGGTCGGTTCAAAGTCTTTTTGGGGTGCGTTTGAGTTTGATGCAGCCCTGGCCTTGCAGTCAATGCATAGGCTAACAGTATGGCAGAACAAAATGAATAATGTGTACTTGGTTTTCCTGTGTATATCCACTAGGTTGGTTTAAATTCTTTTTGGGGTGCATTTAAATTTGATGCAGGATAGGGCCTTGAAGTCAATGCATAGGCTAATTGTATGGCAGAACAAAATGAATAATGTGAACTTGGTTTTCCTGTGTACATCCACTAGGTCGGTTCAAAGCCATTTTTAGGGTGCGTTAAAATTTGGTGCAGGCTAGGGCCTTGAAGTCAATGCATAGGCTAACAGTATGGCAGAACAAAATGAATAATGTGAACTTGGTTTACCTGTGTCCATCCACTTGGTCGGTTCAAATCCTTTTTGGGGTGCGTTTAAATTTGATGCAGGATAGGGCCTTGAAGTCAATGAATAGGTTAACAGTATGGCAGAACAAAACGAATAATGTGAACTTGGTTTTCCTGTGTGCATCCACTAGGTCAAAGCCTTTTTTGGGTGCGTTTGAATTTGATGCAGGGTGAGTCTTGAAGTCAATGCATAGGCTAACAGTATGGCAGAACAAAATGAATAATGTGAACTTGGTTTTCCTGTGTACATCCACTAGGTCGGTTCAAATCCTTTTTGGGGTGCATTTAAATTTGATGCAGGATAGGGCCTTGAAGTCAATGCGTAGGCTAACAGTATGGCAGAACAAAGGAATAATGTTAACTTGGTTTTCCTGTGTACATCCACTAGGTCGGTTCAAAGCCTTTTTGGGGTGCGTTTGAGTTTGATGCAGGGCTGGCCTTGCAGTCAATGCATAGGCTAACAGTATGGCAGAAAAAATGAATAATGTGAACTTGGTTTTCCTGTGTACATCCACTAGGTTGGTTAAAATTCTTTTTGGGGTGCATTTAAATTTGATGCAGGATAGGGCCTTGAAGTCAATGCATAGGCTAACTGTATGGCAGAACAAAATTAATAATGTGAACTTGGTTTTCCTGTGTACATCCACTAGATCGGTTCAAAGCCTTTTTGGGGTGTGTTTGAATTTTATGCAGGGCGGGCCTTGCAGTCAATGCATAAGCTAACAGTAAGGCAGAACAAAATGAATAATGTGAACTTGGTTTTCCTGTGTACATCCACTAGGTTGGTTCAGAGCCTTTTTGGGGTGCGTTTAAATTTGATGCAGGAAAGGGCCTTGAAGTCAATGCATAGGCTAACAGTATGGCAGAACAAAATGAATAATGTGAACTTGGTTTTCCTGTGTACATCCACTAGGTCGGTTCAAAGCCTTTTTGGGGTGGGTTTGAATTTGATACAAGGCGGGCCTTGCATTCAATGCATAAGCTAACAGTATGGCGGTGGCAAAAGAGTAATGTGAACTTGGTTTTCCTGTGGCCATCCAGTATCTGGGTTCAAAGGCTTATTGTGGTGTGTGTTACTTTGCTGCAGGGCAGTCCTTGCATTTAATACATAGGCTAACACTATGGAGACCTGTTTTCTTATAATTGGAACACTTTTTCATGAGGCCCTCCTGTACGTCTCATCACAGGGGTATTAGGGTGCATCCTAATTTTTGGCAGCCCAGCCACTCAATGCCTAGCCAATAACAGTATAGGAAACCCACTGTTTAATATTAGCCCTGTAAGAATATTAATGCTGCCTGATGCCCCAATAAAAATTGGCTTTGTGACTTTAAGAGTAGAGATGAGCGACTTTGCCTCCGGGAGGGTCGAGTCGGGTTTGGGGCTATCCGACTTTCCCAAAAGTCGAGTCGAACGAAGTCGGCCGACTAACGGAAACAGTCGAGTCGGAGTCGAAAGCCCGACCCCAATGCAGTCAATGGGGAATAAAAGTCGGCAGTGAGTGGAGGACAGTAAACACACCTACAGTGCCCATTTCAATGCCAATGACATCAATTCTTATTACTTAAGCTTGTCAACCTTAATTTACTTTATAATAATAGTAACGCATTGAAAACTGGGGGTTATTTGGCTAAAATTGTGGGCGGGTGGCAGGGCAGGCTCCAGGTTTTCGTGGGCCCCGGGCGAAAGAGTCTCAGTGGGCCCCTTTAACACATACCACAATTCATGATGCTCCGACACGGCAGAGAAATATAGGTATAGTACAATGCCAAATACTTCACTTCTTACATTACATGAGTGATATCTATTGTAAATTCTACAATGGCTCAAAAACCGGACAGTATAGTCCATTCAGTTTTATGGGCACCACATAGTGGGCCATACAGAATAATGAGCCCCATATATTGCTCTATACAGAATAATGAGCCTCATAAATTGCTCCATTCCAGATAGGGCTCCATATAATGATCCATACAGAATAGGCCCATATGTGCTCCATATATAAAGGGCCCTATATGATGCCCCAAAAATAATGCTCCCCATATGATGCTCTAGTATATGATGGGCCCCATATATGATGCTCCAGTGTATCATGAGCCCCATATAATGCTCCAAATATAATGGTCCCCATTTATAATGCTCCATATATAATGGGATCCATGTGATACTCCATATATAATGTGCCCCATATGATGCGCCATATATAATGGGCCCCATATGATGCTCCAGTATATGATGTGCCCCATATATGATGCTTCAGTGTATAATGGGCCCCATTTATAATGCTCCATTGTATTATGGGCCCCATATATACTGCTCCAGTGTATAATGGGCCCTATCTATGATGCTCAAGTGTATGATGGGCCCCATATCTAATTCTCCAGTGTATTATGCTCCCCGTCCCCATATATTGCTCCAAACATTAAAAAAAAAAGAAATACCTCTCCTCGCTGGGCACTGCTCTTCTCTGGACTCCTCAGCATCGCCATCTTCCAGCTCTCTGCACTGTGACTGTTTAGGCAGAGAGCGCACAGACATGATGTCATCGCGCTCTCTGACCTGAATGTCACTGTCAGGAAACGCGGAAGACGTCACAGCGGTGGAGCAGGGAGAGGTAAGTATTGCAAGTGCTGGGGCCCTGAGCAAGCAGGGGGGCACACCATGGGTGCCGGCACTGGCCCGGGTGCGCCAGGTGCTGACACCAGCCCTGGTGGGGGGTACAGCCCAGTTAGGGAGGTGGAAAAACTGGCATATGTTGAGGTGTAGGCTGGACGTTCAGCAGCTGGAAATGGAGGAATTGGAGAAGTCGGAGGAAGAGGAGGACAAAGCGAGCCACTTTGCTGGCAACCTATGTGTCATCAGTAGAAGGTGGTACAAAATCCTTTGAAACCCAGGCATGGTTCATTATGATGAAGGTGAGATCACCTACATTTTGGGTCGACAGCCGGGTTCTTCTTTCTGTCACGATTGATCCAGCAGCACTGAAGACTCTTTCTGATAGCACACTACCAGCAGGGCAAGCGAGCTCCTGTGGCATCATGTTCTGTAATTTGCCTTTATAGCGTGGATCGAGAATGCTGGCCAACCAGTAGTCGTCATCCTTCATAATTTTGGCAATGCGGGGGTCCCTTTTTAGGATCCGCAAGACATAATCACACATGTGGGCCAATGTTCCAGGTGTCAATGATGCACTGCCCATGGTGGGTGGAGGAGCACTTTCTGCCAAATCAACATCCCTCCAGTCACGCACAAACCCTGTACCTGACCTTGGCAAGCTGACATTTTCTCTTGCCCCCTGAGAAGCATCCTCCTCCCCAAAATAATCATCCCCCTCATCCTCCTCCTCCTCTTCTTCCTCCACCTCATCCAGGACAGTTCCCTGAGCAGACAATGCCTGACTGTCATCACGTATTCCCTCCTCCTCCTCCGCTGCAGATGCTTGATCCTTAATGTGCGTCAAAGTTTGCATGAGCAGATGCATAAGTGGGATACTCATGCTTATGATGGCGTCGTCTGCGCTTACCAGCCGTGTGCATTCCTCAAAACATTGAAGGACTTTACAGAGGTCTTTAAGCTTTGACCACTGCACACCTGACAACTTCATGTCTGCCCTCAAACTGCCTGCCCGTGTATCCTCCCTCAAATGCATTACAGCCTGCCTCTGTTCGCACAGTCCCTCAACCATGTGCATGGTGGAGTTACACCTTGTTGCAACGTCTATGATTAGGCGGTGCTTGGAGAGGTGGAGCGATTGCTGCAGCCTCTGCATATGACTGGAGTCTACAGGCGAGCGACGGATGTGCGAGCACAGTCTTTGCACATTATGGAGCAGGGCTGGTAAATCCGGATAATTATTTATGAAGCACTGCACCACCAGTTTCAAAGTGTGAGCCAGGCAAGGTATGTGTCTGAGTTTTGCCAGGGCTATGGCCGCCAGAAAATTATGTCCGTTATCACTAACTACCCTGCCTGGCTCAAGATGTAGACTGCCCAGCCATGACTCAGTTTCTTGCTGCAAGCAGTCGGCCAGTACCTCCGCGGTGTGTCTGTTGTCACCCAAAGACATCATCTTTAAAACAGCCTGCTGACGCTTACCACTAGCTGTTCGATAGTGGGACACCTCGTGTGCAACACTGGCAGCTGTGGATGGAGTGCTCATGCGACTGCGCTCTGTCGATGAGCTTTTGCTTCTGGAGGAGGAGGAGGAGGGTCGAACGCCTACAGCCAACTGTTGCCTATACCATGGGCTAGGCAGCACTTTCCCACCGCCGCTGTCCCCTGTGGACCCTGCATCCACCAAATTAACCCAGTGCGCAGTGATGGACACGTAACGGCCCTGGCCATGCCTATTGGCCCATGCATCTGTTGTGAGGTGCACCTTTCCACTCACTGATTGTTTGAATGCATGGACAATGCGGTCTTTCACATGCAGGTGAAGGGCAGGGATGGCTTTTCTAGAAAAGAAATGCCGACTGGGTAGGTCATAGTGTGGGACAGCGTAGGCCATGAGCTCTTGGAACGCTGCTCTTTCAACCAAACAGAAGGGCATCATCTCTAATGAGATCAGTTTGGCAATGTAGGCGTTCAAAGCCAGTGAGGTTTTGTAGTCTGTCCACGCTTGCAAGTGCATGGTGTTTAAATGTCTAAGCATGCAACTGGTATTCAATTTTCGGAGATTTTTCACTCGGCTAAAGGTCCTTCCGCACTTCTTACAGATAACCTTTGCCTCATCAATAGGATTTTGGTCAAAAAAGTGCCACACTGCACTCTTCCTACTATAGTATAAATTTTCAGGGCTTGCACGCTGTGCTAATTTGACCGTCTGGCCAAGCTGTCCTGCAACTCGTTTTGTTTTTTTAACACGTTTTTGGACCGCTACAGGCCTGCCAGATAGCCGCAGCTGCGATGTCGATGCCTGCTACGGATCCTCCTCACCTTCTGAGCTATTACCAGCGGCACCCTCTTCCCCCAATGGATGCCAATACCGGTCAACAACTGGGTCATCCATCACCTCCTCTTCAATTTCATCTGCACCTTACTCTGTGTCACCGTGTAAGGTGGTATAGCATGTGGGAAGGGGCACCTGAGTTTCATCAGGGTCAGAACCTGGCTCAGTAGACTGCGAGAGCAATGCAGTACTCTGGGTGAATGTACCAGCAGAATCATATAGCAGTGGCTGTGCATCAGTGCACTCCATGTCATAATCCAGGCATGGTAAGTGAAAAGAGCTCCAGAGAGTAATCTGAAGTGTGGCTTGTCGCATGCTTCACTTGTGGTGGGGGTGAAGGACACAAGGAAAGGTGTTGTTCCTGACCAGGAGTGTTATGTTTTGGTAGCTGAGGAGAGTAAGCAAAAACGGCAATACACCAGAGAGGCTGGAACCTATTGGATTGCAGTAACCTGAACTAACCACACAACTAGAGGTGGCCGTCGAGCATTCCTACGTTGATCCTAGACGCCTCGTCACAGCCTGAGAGATAACTACACCTAAAGGCAGAAAGATGAAAGCTATCTGCCCCGGAGCAGATCCCAAAGAAAATAGGAAGCCCCCAAACATGTAATGGCGGTTAGACAAGAAGAAACACGGACACAGACAGAAAACAGAATGAGCAAACGCTGGGGCCCAAATTTCTGTCTAGACAGAAAAGTACAGGAAAGGATACTCACTGCAATCCAAAAAAAACCCCTAAAAATACCAACTCTACTGATTGCAAAAACACCTGAGATCACACGACCTCTACCACCTAAATCAGTTCTCTGGTGTAACAAAACTAAGCCGCAGCCACTGAAAAAAACAGGAAAAAGCAAATGAACAAACAACAGTGGCTCCAGATAAACTGAGAGGAGCACAAGCCCCCGGAGGGGACCTGGCTGACCTCCACAGAAGTGCAGGGAACAATGCAAAAAGCAAGCACAAAAATAAAAGCAGAAAATATTTTATCTGATAGCAGAAGATGCAGGCAAGACTCAGCAAGCTTCCAAATGAGCCAGGAACCACAATTGAGACAAGAACAATTGATCACCGGCAACTGTTGTTCAAAACAGGATCCCCAGGTGTCAGGGAAAAAGCCCAATCCTGAGGATCGCCGCGCAGGAAAGAGATGACAATTTGAACCTGCTGTCCTGCATTCCCTGCTTTGCTTTAACCCCTTCATGACCCAGCCTATTTTGACCTTAAAGACCTGCCATTTTCGCAATTCTGACCAGTGTCCCTTTATGAGGTAATAACTCAGGAACGCTTCAACGGATCCTAGCGATTCTGAGATTGTTTTTTCGTGACATATTGGGCTTCATGTTAGTGGTAAATTTAGGTCGATAATTTTTGCGTTTATTTTTGAAAAAAATGGAAATTTGGCGAAAATTTTGAAAATTTTGTAATTTTCAAATTTTTAATTTTTATTCTGTTAAACCAGAGAGTTATGTGGCACAAAATAGTTAATAAATAACATGTCCAACATGTCTACTTTACATCAGCACAATTTTGGGAACAATATTTTTTTTTGTTAGGAAGTTATAAGGGTTAAAAGTTGACCAGCGATTTCTCATTTTTACAGCAAAATTTACAAAACCATTTTTTTAGGGACCACCTCACATTTGAAGTCACTTTGAGGGGTCTATATGCAGAAAATACCCAAAAGTGACACCTTTATAAAAACTGCACCCCTCAAGCTACTCAAAACTACATTCAAGAAGATTATTAACCCTTCAGGTGCTTCACAGGAACTAAAGCAACGTGGAAGGAAAAAATGGACATTTTAATATTTCCAACAAAAATTTTCTTTTAGCATCAATTTTTTCATTTTTACATGGGCAACAGTATAAATTGGATCCTAAAATTTGTTGGGCAATTTCTTCTGAGTACACAGATACCTCATATGTGGTCATAAACCACTGTTTGGGTGCACGGCAGGGCTCAGAAGGGAAGGAGCGCCATTTGACTTTTTGAATAGAAAATATGCTGGAATATTTAGCGGTTGCCATGTCGCATTTGGAGAGTTCCTGTGTGCCTAAACATTGGAGCTCCCCCACAAGTGACCCCATTTTGGAAACTAGACCCCCTAAGGAACTTACCTAGATGCATAGTGAGCACTTTGAACCCCCAGGTGCTTCACAAATTGATCCGTAAATAAAAGAAAGTACTTTTTTTTCACAAAAATTTTCTTTTAGCCTCAGTTTTTTTAATTTTCACATGGGCAACAGTATAAATTGGATCCTAAAATTTGTTGGGCAATTTCTCCTGAGTACACAGATACCTCATATGTGGTCATAAACCACTGTTTGGGCGCACGGCAGGGCTCAGAAGGGAAGGAGCGCCATTTGACTTTTTGAATGGAAAATATGCTGGAATATTTAGCGGTTGCCATGTCGCATTTGGAGAGTTCCTGTGTGCCTAAACATTGGAGCTCCCCCACAAGTGACCCCATTTTGGAAACTAGACGCCCTAAGGAACTTGTCTAGATGCATAGTGAGCACTTTGAACCCCCAGGTGCTTCACAGAAGTTTATAACGCAGAGCCGTGAAAATAAAAAATCATTTTTTTTCTCAAAAAATGAATTTTTTAGCCCACTATTTTTTATTTTCACAATGGTTACAGGAGAAATTGGACCCCAAAAGTTGTTGTCCAGTTTGTCCTGAGTACGCTAGTACCTCACATGTGGGGGGGAACCACTGTTTGGGCACACGTCAGGGCTCGGAAGGGATGTAGTGACGCTTTGAAATGCCGACTTGATGGAATGGTCTGCTGGCATCTTGTTACGTTTGCAGAGCCCCTGATGTGCCTAAATAGTAGAAACTCCCCACAAGTGACCCATTTTGGAAACTAGACCCCGCAAAGAACTTATCTAGATGTGTGGTGAGCACTTTGAACCCCCAAGGGCTACACAGAAGTTTATAACGCCCGGGCATGAAAATAAAAAAATCATATTTTTTCCACAATCAGGATCTTTTAGTCCCCAATTTTTTTATTTTCCCAAGGGTAACATGAGAAATTAGACCCCAAAAGTTGTTGTCCAATTTGTCCTGAGTATGCTGATATCCCATATGTGGGAGAAAACTACTGTATGGGCACACGTCGGGGCTCGGATGGGAAGTAGTGACGTTTTGAAATGCCCACTTGATGGAATGGTCTTCGGGCGTCATGTTACGTTTGCAGAGTCCCTGATGTGCCTAAACAGTAGAAACTCCCCACAAGTGACCCCATTTTGGAAACTAGATCCCCCAAGGAACTCCTATAGATGTGTGATAAGCACTTTGAATCTCCAAGTCCTTCACAGAAGTTTATAACGCAGAGCCGTGAAAATATAAAATCATTTTTTTTCCACAAAAATAATTTTTTAGTCCCCAATTTTTTTTCCCAATGTTAACAGGAGAGATTAGAACCCCCAAAGTTGTTGTACAATTTTTCCCGAGTACGCTGATACCCCATATGTGGGGATAAACCACTGTTTGGGCATACGTCGGGGCTTGGAATAAAGGGAGCACTGTTTGACTTTTTGAACGCAAAATTTGCAGGAATCAATGGTGGCGCCATGTCGCGTATGGAGACCCCCTGATGTGCCTAAATAGTGGGAACCGCTCAATTCTAACTCCAACCCTAACCCCAACACACCCCTAACCCCAACCCTAACCCCTACACACACCTAACCCTAATACAAACCCTAATCATAACCCTAACCCCAACACACCCCTAACCCTAATCCCAACTCTAACCATAAACCTAACCACAAGCCTAACCCTAATTCCAACCCTAACCCTAATTCCAACCCTAACCCAAATTCCAACCCTAACCGTAATTCTAACCTTAACCCTAATGCTAACCCTAACCCTAGTTCTAATCCTAAGGCTGGGTTCATATTGCATTTTACCAGCCCGTTCAACACGTAGCAATGACAGGCTGGTAACGGTATAGCATAACGCAATTGCGTTATGCTATACCCGCTAGCGCAGATGAATCAGCAGATAATCAGCCGCGGATCCGCAGCAAAATCGCCGCGGATCAGCAGCAAAATCCGCCGCGGATCAGCAGCAAAATCCGCCGCGGATAGCAGCAAAATCCGCCGCGGATCAGCCGCAAAATCCGCCGCGGATCCGCCGCAAAATCCGCCGCGGATCAGCAGGAAAATCAGCCGCGGATCAGCCGCAATCCGCGGATCCGCAGCGAATCAGCTGCGGATCAGCAGCAATATCCGCTAGGAAAAAAAAAAAAATTCTTTATTTTATTATTTGTCCCTATCTATGACAGGGGGGGTTCATTTACTTTTTTTTTATTTTGATCACTGTGACAGTTTATCACAGTGATCAAAATAAATTTTTGTAAAATGGAGGGCGCACTGCGCATGCGCCGGCCGGTGGGTGCACTGCGCATGCGCCCGCCATTTTCCAAGATGGCGGCGCCCATGAAGAATCCCGGGCAGCCGCCGGGAGGATTCAGGGACATCGGTGGACCGGGAGAGGTGAGTATGGGGCGTCGGAAGGTGAGGGGGGGGATCGGTAGGTGGGGGCAGCAGATCGGAGGAGCAGGGGAGCAGACAGTGACGGCGGTGACCGATCGCTGCCATCTTTCAATGGCGGCGGCCGATCACCGCCGTGACTTGGTGTGGGGGGGTCAGATCTTTGTGTCCAGCCATGGCAGATGCTATTGCAGCATCGGCCATGGCTGGATTGTAATATTTCACCAGTTTCATTGGTGAAATATTACAAATCGCTCTGATTGGCTGTTTCACTTTTAACAGCCAATCAGAGCGATCGTGGCCACGTGGGGGTTAAGCCAACCCCCCTGTGGTGATGCAGTAAGGGTCCTGTTACTGCGGGTCGGGTGACCTTTCAGTGACCCCGGTCTCCCGGCCCGCAGAAACATGATTTATAGTATGACGCCTACGTTGGCGTCATGGGTCGGGATGGCACAGGTTTTCATGACGCCAACGTAGGCGTCATGGGTCGGGAAGGGGTTAAGGCAAAAAACAACTTACAGTTATTTTTGAAATTCAGAAATTTAGCCCGATCGCCCAAAAACAAATCTGGCATGGGAATCCTAGGTTCCACAACCGGCAACCCAGCAAGATAGGCAGCAATACTCCGAACCTCAGTGGCAAGCTGATCCACACGGCCAGACAACTGTGCAAGTTCCATTGAGAGAAAAAAAAAATCCTCATCAGCACCCAGAGAGACAGAGGGAAAAAAAATGCAACAAACAGGGAAAAGAAAAAAAACTCTGACAATCTTTTTTCTTTCTACACTATTTTTCCCTTCTGTGAGTACCATATAATTTTCAGTTTTGGCCGGTGATAATGTTATGTTTTGGTAGCTGAGGAGAGTAAGCAAAAATGGCAATACACCAGAGAGGCTGGAATTTTTGGATTGCAGTAACCTGAACTAACCACACAGCTAGAGGTAGCCGTCGAGCATTCCTACGTTGATCCTAGACGCCTCGTCACAGCCTGAGAGATAACTACACCTAAAGGCAGAAAGATGAAAGCTATCTGCCCCGGAGCAGATCCCCAAAGAAAATAGGAAGCCCCCAAACATGTAATTGCGGTTAGACAAGAAGAAACACGGACACAGACAGAAAATAGAATAAGCAAACGCTGGGGCCCAATCTGTCTAGACAGAAAAGTACAGGAAAGGATACTCACTGCAATCCAAAAAAAACCCTAAAAATACCAACTCTACTGATTGCAAAAACACCTGAGATCACACGACCTCTACCACCTAAATCAGTTCTCTGGTGTAACAAAACTAAGCCGCAGCCACTGAAAAAACAGGAAAAAGCAAATGAACAAACAACAGTGGCTCCAGATAAACTGAGAGGAGCACTAGCCCCCCGGAGGGGACATGGCTGACCTCCACAGAAGTGCAGGGAACAATGCAAAAAGCAAGCACAAAAATATCTTATCTGATAGCAGAAGATGCAGGCAAGACTCAGCAAGCTTCCAAATGAACCAGGAACCACAATTGAGACAAGAACAATTGATCACCGGCAACCATCATGGGAGGGAACCTCCCTTATATCAGACCAGTCCGTGATCCCAGATTGCCATTTCTCGCTGAAAGGTTCAGCACTGTCAGTAACCATCAGAGGGAGCCTCTGCTCAGAAACCATTTTTAGCACATTCATAACAGTACCCCCCTTGAGGAGGGGTCACCGAACCTTCACTTGTGCAACCAGGTCGATCAGGATGAGCTCGGTGATAGGCACGGATCAGTCTCCTAGCATGGATGTCCGAAGCAAACACCCAAGAATTGTCCTCCTGACCATAACCTCTCCACTTAACCAAATACTGGAGTTTCTGTCAAGAAAAATGAGAATCCAATATTTTCTCAACCACATACTCCAGATTTCCCTCAACCAAAACAGGGTCAGGAGGCGCAGTCATAGGAACCACTGGCTCGACAAACCTCTTCAATAAGGACTTGTGGAACACGTTATGGATCTTAAATGTCCCTGGAAGAAGCAAACGTAAGGAAACAGGATTAAGAATCTCCATGATCTTATAAGGTCCAATGAACCTAGGCTTAAACTTTGGAGATGCAACCCTCATAGGGATATTTCTTGAGGACAACCAGACCCAGTCCCCCACTTTAAACCGAGGACCATCAGTCCTATGCCGGTTGGCAAACCGCTGGGCCTTCTCCTGAGAGAGGGACAACCTCTCCACTACCTGGTCCCAAATCTGCTGCATTCGCTCCACAACAGAGTCAACAACTTGACAGACAGAAGCCTCCGCCTGTCCCGAAGAAAATCGAGGGTGAAACCCAAAATTGCAGAAAAAAGGAGACATCTAGGTGGCAGAGCTAGCCCTATTATTAAGAGCAAACTCAGCCAAAGGCAAAAAAGAGACCCAGTCATCTTGATCAGCAGACACAAAACATCTCAAATAAGTCTCCAAGGTCTGGTTTGTTCTCTTGGTTTGTCCATTGGTCTGAGGATGAAAAGCAGAGGAGAAAGATAACTGAACACCAAGTTTAGAACAAAATGTCCTCCAAAATCTGGAAACAAACTGGACTCCTCTGTCAGACACAATGTTCTCCGGAATGCCATGTAACCGAACCACGTGCTGAAGGAATAAAGGCACCAATTCGGAGGAGGAAGGTAACTTAGGTAATGGCACAAGATGTATCATCTTGGAAAACCTATCACAAATCACCCAGATGACGGTCATTCTCTGAGAAACAGGGAGGTTGGAAATAAAATCCATAGAGATATGGGTCCATGGTCTCTTGGGCACAGGTAATGGCATTAACAAACCACTAGAGCGAGAGCAAGGCTTGGAGCGAGAGCAAGTCCCACAGGACTGCACAAATTCCCTGACGTCACGAGACAAAGTAGGCCACCAAAAGGACCGACTCACCAAATCTCTGGTACCAAAAATCCCGGGATGACCAGCCAACGCGGAACAATGAATCTCAGACATCACACTCTTCTTCCACTGGTCTGGGACAAACAATTTCCCAACAGGGCAGCGATCAGGTTTATCCTCCTGACACCCTTCCAAGGCCAGTCTCAAATTGGGCGAGATGGCGGAAAGAACTACACCCTCTTTCAAAATAACAGTAGGATCAAATAACTCAGGAGAGTCCGCAAAGAAACTCCTCGAGAGGGCATCCGCCTTAACATTCTTAGTGCCAGGAAGAAAAGAAACCACAAAATTAAAACGTGTGAAAAACAAGGCCCACCTGGCCTGTCTAGGATTAAGTCGCTTGGCTGATTCGAGATAAACCAGATTCTTATGGTCCGTGAGGACCACCACCTGATGTTTGGCTCCTTCCAGCCAATGTATCCACTCTTCAAAGGCCCACTTCATGGCCAATAACTCCCGATTAGCCACGTCATTATTACTAGCTAGAGGTAGCCGTCGAGCATTCCTACGTTGATCCTAGACGCCTCGTCACAGCCTGAGAGATAACTACACCTAAAGGCAGAAAGATGAAAGCTATCTGCCCCGGAGCAGATCCCCAAAGAAAATAGGAAGCCCCCAAACATGTAATGGCGGTTAGACAAGAAGAAACACGGACACAGACAGAAAATAGAATGAGCAAACGCTGGGGCCCAATCTGTCTAGACAGAAAAGTACAGGAAAGGATACTCACTGCAATCCAAAAAAAAACCCTAAAAAATACCAACTCTACTGATTGCAAAAACACCTGAGATCACACGACCTCTACCACCTAAATCAGTTCTCTGGTGTAACAAAACTAAACCGCAGCCACTGAAAAAAACAGGAAAAAGCAAATGAACAAACAACAGTGGCTCCAGATAAACTGAGAGGAGCACAAGCCCCCCAGAGGGGACCTGGCTGACCTCCACAGAAGTGCAGGGAACAATGCAAAAAGCAAGCACAAAAATAAAAGCAGAAAATATTTTATCTGATAGCAGAAGATGCAGGCAAGACTCAGCAAGCTTCCAAATGAACCAGGAACCACAATTGAGACAAGAACAATTGATCACCGGCAACTGTTGTGAATGGACTTGAAATGAGTTCTGAGCAGAGGCTCCCTCTTGTGGTTACAAACGGTACTGGACTGTCCAGTGAAGATTGTGAGGATTGGGAATCAGGTGTTACTGACTGGTCTTATATAAGGGAGTCACCTTCCCATCAGGGTTGCCGGTGATCAATTGTTCTGGTCTCAATCCTTGATTCCTGTTTCCTTTGTAGCCTGCTGTGTCGTGTCTGCATCTCCTGCTAACAGATAAGACATTTTCTTCTTTTTGCTTTTGTGCTTGATTTTTGCATTTTGTCCTGCACTTCTGTGGGGGCCTTCAGGGTCCCCTCTGGGGGCTTTTGCCCTCTCATTTTGTTCAGCCACTGATGTTTGTACATTTGCTTTTTCCAGTTTTTTCAGTGGCTGCTGTTTTGATTTTGTTACACCAGAGAACTAATTTAGGTGGTAGAGGTCGTGTGATCTCAGGTGTTTTTGAAATTAGTAAAGTTGGTGCTTTTCAGGGTTTTTTGGGATTGCAGTAAGTGCCCTTCCTATCCTTTTCTATTTAGATAGTTTGGGCCCCAACGTTTGCTCATACTATTTTCTGTCTGTGTCAGTATTTCTTCTTGTCTAACCGCCATTACATGTTTGGGGGCTTTCTATGTTCTTTGGGGATCTGCTCCGGGGCAGATAGCTTTCCTCTTTCTATCTTTAGGAATAGTTAGTTTCTCAGGCTGTGACGAGGCGTCTAGGACCAACGTAGGAACGCTCCACGGCTGCCTCTAGTTGTGGTGGTTAGTCAGGGTACTGCAATCTCATAGATTCCAACTGCTCTGGTGTATTGCCTTTTTTACTTGCACTCCTCAGCTACCAAATCATAACAGGCAACCATCATGGGAGGGAACCTCCCTTATATCAGACCAGTCCGTGATCCCAGATTGCCATTCCTCACTGAAAGGTTCAGCACTGTCAGTAACCATCAGAGGGAGCCTCTGCTCAGAAACCATTTTTAGACATTCATAACACAGGAGACTGCACTGACGACTCAGTGCTTGCAGTTTTTGAAACTTCAAAAGAGGAGGTGATAGAACTGGAGGCTGTTTCGGCAATGTAAGCCAAAACCTGTTCCTGATGCTCCGGCTTTAAAAGCGGTTTACCTAATCCCAGAAAAGGGAGCCTTCCAGGCCTTCTGGAGCCAGACGATGACGCAGGCTCAACACCTCCTGCCTTAGGTGCTATTGTGCTTTTGGCAATACCAGCAGATGCACCACCAACACCATCAGTATCAGCTGCTCCCCCCGCCCATGTCTGTGTCCTCTTCCACCATACTTCCTCATGTTTGGGAAAATGTACCAAAAATACCAGCAGATATATGGTACTGCATGAGGAGCGTACAGCTGTATACGGTGTAGGGAAAAATTTAAATCTCAGTATATATTTCCGGAGTCACACACAGACGCTCACTCAGTATGGATTTGACCGTAATACAAAGAGCAGATATATGGTACTGTATCAGAAGCAGACAGCTGTATACGATGTAGGGGAAAATTTAAATCTCGGTATATATTTCCGGAGTCACACACAGACGCTCTCCCAGTATGGATTTGACCATAATACAAAGAGCAGATATACGGTACTGTATCAGAAGTGGATTGCTGTATACGGTGTAGGGGAAAATTTCAATCTCCGTATATAATCCGGAGTCACACACAGACGCTCACTCAGTATGGATTTGACCATAATACAAAGGGCAGATATACGGTACTGTATCAGAAGCGGACAGCTGTATACGGTGTAGGGGAAAATTTCAATCTCCGTATATATTTCCTGAGTCACACACACACGCTCACTCAGTATGGATTTGACCATAATAAAAAGAGCAAATATACGGTACTGTATCAGAATCATACAGCTGTATACAGTGTAGGGGAAAATTTCAATCTCCTTATATATTTCCTGAGTCACACACAGACGCTCTCTCAGTTTTGATTTGACCGTAATACAAAAGGCAGAAAAAAGGTACTGTATCAGAAGATACCAGGTGTATATATTATAGGGGAAAATTTAAATCTCCGTATATATTTCGGTAGTCACACACAGATAGTCAGCATGTATTTGTCCGTGAGACCAGCCGGTACACGGTAGTTTGTGAGAAGCGTACAGCTCTATACGGTGTGGGAAAAAATGAACGCTCGGTAAGTGTGCAGAAAAAAAGAATAAAAGTATTAGTGCTGTGTAAAAAGCAGTCTGCACAGCAGTGTACACACAGCAATACAGCTATCAGGCAGCCTAATAACCAGCGCTGCTGCACACAAGAAAATCCTCCCCTGTCACTGCACACTAACTGTACAGCACAATTGTTATCAGCAAAAGCACAGAAGAACTTCTCTTTCCAGCCTTAACTCTCTCCCTACTGATAAACAGCGTCAGCAACCTCTCCCTACTGTTAAGATCGGCAGAAATAAAATGGAGGTCAGCGCTCAGGGCTTTTATAGACACTATGACGCCCCCCAAAGACAGCCAATCACTGCAATGCCCTTCTCTAAGATGGTGGTGGATGCTGCACATGTCATCTCGTTGCCCACAGTGTACGTCCTTGCTCATTGGCTGAAAAAAGGCGCCTGAAAGCATTCTGGCAAAATCAAATTTGGAGCTCGTTTTGCCGAACGCATGGCCGACTGCACGCTATGGTCTTGTTTTGGTTAACGAAACCTGACTTTGGCGAAATTCGGCGACTTTTGAATTCTAGTTAAGAGTCCCTCCTTCATAAATGAAACAAGTTGTGTCTGATGATGTGTCACACATCACATGGACAGCTAAGGTTGTTAATGCAACAATGACATTTCACAGTAAATGCATTTGTATTGTTTGAAAGCAATGGTAACATTGAAAAACGCATCAAAAACGCTACATGTGAACATAGACAAATTGGTGGAGTAACATTTTTACTTTGGGTTCATTATTTTGCCGTTTATAAAAGTAATTAGCCTGGAAAGGATATTCCTTGACATATTTCCCAGCAAAATCCATTTTGTTTTTGTTTTTGTAAGTTTTTTAGTGCACCTGTAAAAATGGTATAAGATTCTGACAACATTGCTAACAGCTGTGACCTGGGAGTCAGAAATGCTTCCAGGTGCTTTCCCCATGATGTTCCCATGTCATATCAGCTGCGCGTTTCCATCATTTACAGACGTTTTTAGACTTTAAAAGGTCCCCCATGGGGGGATCGCGGCAAAAATGCTCGGTTTTCCCACAGACTTACATTGGGCTCATTGCTCGTGTCGAGTACCCAAGTATTTCTTATTTGCTTGACCCGAATAACAAGCACCCGAGTATTTTAGTGCTCGCTCATCATTAGTGATTTCCAAGGAGGAGAAGAGTATGTTGAGCCTGGGTGTCATTAAGTAGTCAAAGAGCAGCTGGTCCAGCTCTATTGTCCTCGTGCTGATACCGAATGGGGAGTGGCGCGTCTGTAACGATTACAGGAAGGTCAGTGAGGTGTACAAGTTCAAAGCGTATCTGATGCCCCTGGTCAATGAGCTAATTGAGAGGCTAGGGTCAGCCAGATACATCGCCGCCCTGCACCTAACGAAAGGGTACTGGCAAATTCTCCTGTCTCCAAGTGCCAAGGAGAAGACGGCCTTCTCTACACCTGACTGGTGCTTTCAGTATACCCGGATGCCGTTCGGACTACAAGGAGCCCCAGCTACCTTCCAGAGGGCTATGGACTGGATACTAGTCCCTCACAAGTACCACACTGTCTACTTGGACAACATCGTGATCTTCAGCCTGGATTGGGAAAGTCACCTGCAGAAGGTCAAGGCAGTACTGCATGCTCTGAGGAAGGCAGGGTTTACTATAAATCCAAAGAAATGCGCCCTCGGGAAAAAAGAGACAAAGTACTTGGGTTACATCATTGGAAGGGGCGAGATAAAGACACAAATAGACTAAGTGGAGGCAATCCAAAAGTGACTGCAGACGGTCTCCAAACAACAGGTTAGGGTGTTTCTGGGAATTGTGGGATATTATCGGTGATTTATCCCGAATTTCGCCATGATAGCAGCACCCCTGATGGATCTGTTCAAGGGCACAAGGACATCAATGGTCATGTGATCCTCTGAAGCAGAGACGTCATTCCAGGAGTTGAAGTTCACCCTGTGCAGACAGCCGGTCTTGGTCACATCAGATTTCACTAAGGAGTTTGTGCTCCAGACAGACGCCTCTAATGTCAGGGTGGGAGCCGTGTTGTCCCAGGAGATAGATTGGAATGAGCATCCAGTCCTATACCTAAGTAGGAAACTCTCCTCCTGTGAGAAAAACTATGCCATCATTGAAAATGAGTGCTTGGCCATCAAGTGGGCGATTGACACCCTGAGGTACTACCTGCTATGCCATAAGTTCAGGCTAGTGTCAGAACATGCACTTCTGAGTCGGATGAGGGAAAGGAAGGGAAAGAATGCTCGGGTGAGTAGATGGTTTTTAGCACTACAGGATTTGAATTTTGATGTGGAGCACAGGCTAGGGACATTGATGGGAACGCAGATGTCCTGTCCAGAATCCCCTGCTTAAGTAGTGAAGGTGTCAAAATCCCCAACTTTGGGCAGAGGGGCGATATGTGACAAAGTGGAAGAATGTACATGTGATCTCCAGCTGCAGAGCTGGCACCATTGTGTCCTAAAAGGACCTGCGTGATGTCACAATCATATGATCAGTGACATAATGGAGGAGTCACTTGGTCTGGTGCTTAAGTTCTTGGCTTCCAAAGGCAGCAGGGTTCAGTGTGGTTGGAGAGGAAGCACTTCAGGAAAGTGTTCATGAATGTGATGTATGCTAAAACCTAAACCGTGTGTGTTCTGCTAGCGGTGAGAGGGAGGAACCTCGATCTCAGAAGGACTATGTTTTCTGCCACCATTTTGTTTTGTTTTTCTGTTTTTGCCCAGAGGGCTGTATTTGCTTTACTACTCCTTGGTTTATGCTGCCTATAATAAACCAAAGGAAGTTCTTAAAGCTGCAGTGTACCCGTGTCCACCTCCGTGTGCAGCCGAGTGAGCAAATCTACCGATTTTGATTTCCAAATGAAATGCAAAAATTACTTCCATCTAAAAACTCCACATTGGACCACTGAGTAACAGTCCAGTTATTTTTCTCCTTGGCCCAGGTAAGACCTTTCTGTCGTTGTCTATTGGTCATGAGTGGCTTGACAGAAGGAATGCGACACTTGTAGCCCATGTGCTGGATAGGTCTGTGTGTGGTGGCTCTTGAAGTAATGACTCCAGCAGCAGTACACTCCTAGTGAATCTCCCCCAAATTTTTGAATGGCCTTTTCTTAACAATCCTTTCAAGGCCGCGGTTAACCCAGTTGCTTGTGCACCTTTTTCCATCACACATTTTCCTTCCACTCAACTTTCCATTAATATGCTTGGATTCAGCACTCCGTGAACAGCCAGCTTATTTAGCTATGACCTTTTGTGGCTTACCCTCCTTGTAGAGTGTGTCAATGACTGCCTTCTGGACATCTGTCATGTCAGCAGTCTTCCCCATGATTATGTAGACTACTGAAATAGATTAAGGGACCTTTTTAAATGCTTAGGAAGCCTATGCAGGTGGTTTTTGTTAATTATTCTAATTTACTGGGATGATTTTGGGCTTTTATTGGCTGTAAGCCATAATCATCAACATTAACAAAAATAAATACTTCAAACAGATCACTCTGTTTGCAATGACTCCATATACTTTATGAATTTCACTTTTTGTATTGAAGAACTGAAATAAATTAACTTTTTGATGATATTCTAATTTTGTGAGAAGCACCTGTAGTATCCCTAAGGTTAGCGCAGCCTTCATTACAGCATCTATACGTAGTGTCCCTAAGGTTAGCTCAGCCATTATTACAGCATCTATATATAGTGTCAGTAAGGTTAGCACACCCATCATTACAGCATCTATATATATAGTGTTCCTAAGGATAACATAGCCTTCAATATAACATCTATATATAGTGTCCCTCAGGTTAGCGCTGCCTTCATTACAGCATCTATATATAGTGTCCCTAAGCTTAAAGGGAATCTGTCACCCTATTTTGGCTATATCAGATAAAGATATGCCTGAATAAATGCGTCCCATAAGTAACCTATCGGTATCTATCATATATCCTGACACCCCCGTTTTCATGCCCAAATACCTTTGTAAAGTTCGGTTTTCTGTATGCTAATCAGGGCGGTCCGGTCCTGAGGGCCCCTGCGGGGCATTTTGAGTGCCTAGTGATGCCTTTTGGGCTCACTAATGCCCCTTCCGTCTTCCAATCTTTCATGAACGATATTTTCGGGGATTTTGTGGATAAGTTTCTGATCATTTATTTGGACTATATTTTGATTTTTTCCAATGACTGGGATTCTCATGTTGAGCATGTTCGGATGGTGTTCCGTATTTTGAGAGAAATGCTTTGTATGTCAAGGGATCAAAATGTCTCTTTGGAGTACAGAAGGTTTCATTTTTGGGATTCATTCTATCTCCATCCACTATTGAAATGGGCCCGGTCAAGGTTCAAGCCATTTCTGATTGGGTTCAACCCACTTCATTGAAGGCTCTTCAGAGATTTTTGGGTTTTGCTAATTTTTACCGTAAATTTATAAGTAATTTTTCTGGTATTGTGAAGCCACTGACTGATTTGACCAAAAAGGGCTCTGATGTGGTAAATTGGTCTCCAGAGGCAGTGTCGGCTTTTCAGGAGCATAAGCGGAGATTCACTTCTGCTCCGGTTCTGCGGCAACCTGATGTTTCTCTTCCATTTCAGGTGGAAATAGATGCTTCTGAGATTGGTGTAGGAGCCGTTTTGTCCCAAAGGGACCCTGTAACCTCTAAGATTAACCCTTGTGCCTTCTTCTCCCGAAAGTTTTCCCCAGCTGAACGTAATTATTATGTGGGGAATCGGGAATTATTGGCTATGAAGTGGGCGTTCGAAGAGTGGAGACATTGGTTAGAGGGAGCCAAACATCAAGTTGTGGTCCTCAATGACCACAAGAAATTGATCTATCTCGAATCAGCCAAGCGATTGAATCCTAGAAAGGCCAGATGGGCCTTTTTTTTCACGCGTTTTAACTTTGTGGTCTCCTTTCTCTACTAAGAATATTAAGGCGGATGCCCTCTCTAGGAGTTTCCTTGTGGATTCTCTTGATGTGACTGAGCTTACTGCCATTCTGAAGGAGGGTGTGGTTCTTTCCGCTATCTCACCTGATTTGAGACTGGCCCTGGAGGAACTTCAGGTGAATAAACCTGAACGTTGCCCTGCGGGGAAATTGTATGTCCCAGACCAATGGAGGAGGAAAGCTATGTCTGAAGTTCATTGCTCTGCGTTGGCTGGTCATCCTGGTAATTTTGGTACCAGAGATTTGGTGAGTCGGTCCTTTTGGTGGCCTACTTTATCTCGTGATGTCAGGAATTTTGTGCAGTCCTGTGGGACTTGTTCTTGGTCCAAACCCTGCTCTCGCTATAGTGGATTGTTAATGCCACTGCCTGTGCCCAGGAGGCCATGGACCCATATCTCTATGGATTTTATTTCCAACCTCACTGTCTCTCAGAGAATGACTGTTATCTGGGTGATCTGTGATAGATTTTCCAAGATGATCCATCTTGTGCCACTGCCAAAGTTGCCATCCTCTTCCGAGTTGGTGTCCTTGTCTTTTCAGCAGGTGGTTCGGTTGCACGGCATTCCAGAGAACATTGTGTCTGACAGAGGAGTCCAATTTGTTTCCAGATTTTGGAGGACCTTTTGTTCTAAATTTGGAGTTCAGCTGTCTTTCTCCTCTGCGTTTCACCCTCAGACCAATGGGCAGACTGAGAGAACAAACCAGACCTTGGAAACTTATTTGAGATGTTTTTTGTGTCTGCTGATCAAGATGACTGGGTCTCTTTTTTGCCCTTTGCTGAATTTGCTTTAAATAATAGGGCTAGTTCTGCCACTTTGATGTCTCCTTTTTTCTGCAATTTCGGGTTTCCTCCTCAGTTATCTTCGGGGTAGTTGGAGGCTTCTGTCTGTCCGGGTGTTGACTCTATGATAGAGAGAATGCAGCAGATTTGGGATCAAGTAGTGGATAAGTTATCTCTCTCTCAGGAGAGGGCCCAACGGTTTGCCAACCGGCATAGGACTAATGGTCCTCGGTTTAAAGTGGGTGACATGGTTTGGTTGTCTTCCAGAAATATCCCTATGAAGGTGGCATCTCCAAAATTTAAGCCAAGGTTCATTGGACCTTATAAGATCTTGGAAATTCTTAATTCCGTTTCTTTCCATTTGGCTCTTCCAGGGACGTTTAATATTCACAACGTCTTCCATAAATCTTTATTGAAAAGGTTTGTTGAGCCAGTGGTTCCTATCGCTGCGCCCCCTGAGCCTGTTTTGGTTGAGGGCAATCTGGAGTATGAACTGGAGAAGATATTCGATTCTCGTCTGGCTAGATGGAGACTCCAGTACTTGGTTAAGTGGAAAGGTTATGGTCAGGAGGACAATTCTTGGGTGTTTGCTTCTGACATTAATGCGGAGAGATTGGTTCGTGCCTTTCACCGGACTCATCCTGATCGGCCTGGTGGCACAGATGAGGGTTCGGTGACCCCTCCTCAAGGGGGGGCATTGTTATGAACTCTCTGGATTCTGAGTTGGGGCTCCCTCTGGTGGCTGTTGATAGTAATGAAGCTGCTTTGTCTGACAGAGGCCCTTCAACTGAGGATTCAGTTGGGGATGATAGGCAATCTGAGAGTGCTGACTGGGGAGATATATGTGAGCAGCTTTCCCATGATCCTTGCCAGTGATTAGTTCTTCCTGGTCTCTTTTGGAAGTCAGCTTGCTGCTTGCCTTGTCCTGCAACATTCAGATAAGTCATTTGCTGTTTACTTCAGTGGCTTGTGTTTCTGTCTATCTCAGTTTTCTGCCCTATTGGATTGTTCAGCCAGGTTCCCCTGTGGGGGCCTGCACTGGACACTGTCTCACTTTAGCCACTGTTTATGCATTTTCAGTTCCCTGTTATTTCTGCACCCGCTGAATTTCTACCTGTTCACACCAGAGACAGTTTATGTTTTTTCGGTTCTCTGTTATTTCAGTATCTGCTGTTTTGCTACCAGTGCACACCAGAGTCTGATCTAGCGAGGGAGAGATCATGTGGTCTCAGTATTTTTGTGTATCAGAAGTGTTGGAGTTTTTATAGTGTTTTTTAAGGATTGATGACAGTATACCTTCCTGTCCTTTTCTATCTAGACAGTTTGGGCCTCAGCATTTGCTTGTATTATTTTCTGCCTGTGTACGTATTTCATCTTGTCTCACCGCCAATACATGTTGGGGGCTACCTATTCCTTTGGGGGTCTACTCCTGGGCAGTTAGCCTTCCCCTTTCTCTCTTTAGGCTTAGTTATCTCTCCAGCTGTGTCGAGGCGTCTAGGGCACCGTAGGCATGTCCCACAGCTACTTCTAGTTGTGCTGGCAGTTTAGGGGTCTGCAATCCGCAGTTACCAACCTCTCTGGGTGTCCGGTCGCTTAGCCTGTTTTTGCTGCTGTCCTCCTCTGCTACCAAATCATAACACGCATCCTTCATAACAGTATCTATATATAGAGTCCCTAAGATTAGCATTGCCTTCATTATAGCATCTATACATAGAGTCTGGAGGAAGAGTGGAGAGACACACAATCCAAGCTGCTTGAGGTCTAATATGAAGTTTTCACAATCAGTGATGGTTTGGGGAGTCATGTCATCTGCTGGTGTAGGTCCACTGTGATTTATCAAGATCAAAGTCAGCGCAGCGGTCTAACATGAAATTTTAGAGCACTTCATGCTTCCCTTTGCCAACAAGCTTTTTGGAGATGGAAATTACATTCTCCAGCAGGACTTGGCACCTATCCACACTGCCAAAAGTACCAATGCCGGCTTTAAAAACAACAGTATCACTGTGCTTGATTGGCCAGCAAACTCGTCTGACCTTAACCCCATAGAGAATCTATGGGGCATTGTCAAGAAGAAGATGAGAGAAACCAGACCCAACAATGCAGACGAACTGAAGGCTGCTATCAAAGCAACCTGGGCCTCCATACCACCTCAGCAGTGCCACAGGCTGATCGCCTCCATGCCATGCCGCATTGATGCAAAAGGAGCCCCAACCAAGTATTGAGTTCATTTACTGAACATACATTTCAGTAGGATTTTAAAATCATTTTTCTAGCTGATGTTATAAAGTATTCTAATTTACTCAGAGACCACTGCAAAATTTTCAGTTTGTCTGATTTTTCTCTTTATAGGTATATTTTTGAGTAAAATGTAAATTGCCCTTTTATTCTATAAACTACTGACAACATGTCTCCGAATTTCCAAGCATTAAATTTAGTATTTATTTTCAGAAAATGAGAAATGGTAAAAATAACAAAAAAATGCAGTGCTTACAGACCTCAAATAATGCTAAGAAAACAAGTTCATAATCATTTAGAAACAACAATACTAATGTTTTAACTCAGGAAGAGTTAAGAAATCAATATTTTGTGGAATAACCATGATTTTTAATCACAGTTTTTATGCGTCTTTGCATGCTTTCCACCAGTCTTTCGTGCTGCTTTTGGGTGACCTTATGCCACTCCTGGCACAAAAATTTAAACAGTTCTTCTTTGTTTGATGGCTTGTGACTATCCATCTTCCTCTTGATTACATTCCAGAGGTTTTCATTTGGGTTCAGGTCTGTAGATTGTGCTGGCCATGACAGTGATTTGATGTGGTGGTCCTTCATCCACACATTGATTGACCTAGCTGTGTGGCATGGCACATTGTCCGCTGGAAAAAAACAGTCCTCGGAGTTGGGGAACATTGCCTGAGCAGAAGAATCAACTGTTTTTCCAGGATAATAACCTTGTATGCGGCTTGATTCATACATCCTTCGCAAAGATTAACCTGCCCAATTCCAGCCTTGCTGAAGCATCCAAAGATCATCACTGATCCTTCACCAAATTTCACAGTGGGTGCAAGACACTGTGACTTGTACGCCTCTACAGGTCTCCGTCTAACTATTAGAAGACTAGGTATTGGGCAAAGCTGAAAATTAGACTCATCAGAGAAGATTATCTTACTCCAGACCTCTATGGTCCAGTCCTTATGGTCAATGGCAAACTTCAACCTGGCTCTCCTTTGATTCTCATTGATGAAAGGCTTTTTTCTTTACATGACTTGAACCCTGCCTCTAGGAGCCTGTTACGAACTGTTCTTGCCCTACACTTCACCACAGCTGCCATTTGGCATTCCTTTTGTAGGTCATTTGATGTCATCCTGCGGTTGCTGAGTGACATTCGAATAAGGTGATGGTCAACCCGGTCAGTGGAGAGTAATTTTCGCCCTGTGCCGGTCTGTAGCTTTGTTGTCCTCAATGTCTGCTGCTTGACCTTGTTGTAATGGACTGCTGTCTTAGAAATGTTAAGGATGGCGGCATCATGATGCTCACTGTATCCCTCTGCTAGTAAAGCCAGAATTGAGCCCTTCTTTTTCTCACTCAAGACTTTTCTTTTCAACTCCTTTGGCATGGTTAAAAGTTATTTTTAATTCCTATTACTTTTGGGATATTACTAGCACTTGGTCTGCCATCCAGCTTGTCCTATTGCAAGAGAATTGTGAAGACCACAGCAGTGTTTTTTATACTTTCCTTTGTTAAATAAGATTTGGTTCAGGTGATCACCTAATCAGAAGCACATTAAGTAGAATGAGGTGTACTCTGGTTGGAATTCAACTGACACTGGAATAGAATAGCTGCCAGACATGTAAAGAGGCTGATTTTTATAAAACTGTGCATTGGTTTCTTTATTTTGCCAGAGCTGTATATATATATACATATATATATACACACAGAGATCTGTGATCGGCTGTGAACTCACTGAACTGAAATGCGGTGACCTCATCATCAACTTTTCCCCACAATGCTGAGGTCACCGTAGTTCAACCATGCTGGGACTGCAGCATCACTGCCCAGCGGTAACCACGATGTCACCGCTGGTCAATGATGCTGCACCATCCAGGTTGAAAACTATTTATCCCCCAGACATAGATTAAAGCATGGGACAGAACGACGGACAGGTGAAGGATATTGTTGTTTTTTATTTTAGTTTTATTGCAGGAGATGAAGGATTCAGTGGTATTAGGCGTTATACTCACCTAACTGTGTTTGTTATTTTTAAATAAAAATGTTAAACTGTGTTTTGTTTTATTTCTAGTGAAAGACTTCATTTTGGCTGTGTCTTTATTTACAATACAACTATAGGATTAGTAATGGAAAGGTGTCTTATACATGCCTCTCCATTACTAAGCCATAGCTTGATGTCACCTGACAATACAAAGGTGACATCAACTCCAAAAATATGAACCCCACTTGCCACTGCTACATGGCAAGTGGGTAGAGCTGGGCAAAGTGCCAGAATTGGCGCATATAATAGATGTGCTTTTTCTGGGCAGTTTTGGGCTGCTACTTTTAGGCTGTGGGGAAATATCCATGGCCCCTTACCAGCCTGCGAATACCAGCCCCCAACTGTCTGCTTTAACAAAGCTGGTTGTTAGAAATGGGGGGAACCCCACGCTGTTTTTTACATTTATTTAAATAATTTAAAAAACAGCGTGAGGACCCCTTATTCATGATAACCAGCCTTGCTAAAGCTGACAACTGAGGGTTGCATCCCCCAGCTGTGAGTTTTGCCTGGCTGGTTATAGCAAATACAGGGGAACCCACATCACTTTTTTCATTTATTTATTTATTTACATTCCAAGCGGAGGGTGAGGAACACTCCCATCAGCTGTTCCTGCTATCACTGTTATAAGGGGCAGCTGGTGTAGGCTGATGGGAGCCTGCTGTCTCTTGAATACAACTCTCACCATTCTCCACTGCTCGCGCTGATTGCTGGCAGAGCAGGGGAGAATGATGAGAGCTGTCTTCAGCACCCGGCACCTGGGAACAGCGCTTACTGTACTGCGTTTCCCTGGCACTCATCCATATGATACTGATGCGGCACACGGGTGGCACATGGTTGCCACTCGTGTGCCATAAGTTTTACACACATAGACACTGACATCTCCAGTACTGGAAATATCAGGATGTGTGAAACTGGCCTCACAATGATAGGGATAGTGATTAGCTAAAGTGGTCATTTCCTACTTTGCATCAATTTTTAAAAAATCCTGGAAAATTCCTTTAAAGGGAATCCCACACCTCATTTTTCTGTGCACATTGTATAATGACAGAGAGCTGCAAGTAAGTGCAAGGGCCTGGTTGGACTAGTAGGCACGAGACTAGTTGTCTTGTAGTGATAATATCCTGCTGATAAATCCTGAAATCCTGCTGATTTAATCCACTGATTGGATTAAAACAGCAATACACATCCCCAGTATGTGACATATCCCTGTAATCAGGATCTCTGCACCTACATTATGGTGCTCTCAGATTACATAACAAATATCTGGTGACAGATTCCTTTTAATACACCAGTATTATCAGTGACTACTAGAGATGAGCAATTCATTTCTCGCTGCTGTGGTTTTGCGTCCTTATCGATTGTTTGTGGTAGCCAGTCTTTATTTCCGCACTCAGTATCTTGGGTGCCTTTGGTGCTTTCTAAGCCTTGGCTTATGTGAAGAATGGCTGCCATGGACGAGTGGACTAAATATCAGACCAAGCAACGCAAAATGTTTCTCTTATCTCCAGTAGGGATTGTTCAGAATTTAAAAAAAATTGATTCAAAGTAGGGAATGACCACCAAAGCTAAATAATTGCCCTAGCAGCCCAATGTTATATATGCAGCTATTGCCGCAGAGGCTAGAAATTTGCTGCAGTGGTCATATACATGTTCCATAACTGTAGTGGCAAGGGAGATACCACATGATTGATTGTTATTGAAAGAAGGCCAAAAGTACTTTTAATTTTGGTGGGATAAGAGTATGTTCACATGTGGTGAATTTTATGTCGAATATTTGGTGCGTAAAATATACAGCGTCAATAAAATGAATAAATGAAAAGTTCAAGTAAATATGCTGCAAAAACGCGCGTAAAATCATGACAAAAACACCGGATATGTACACAGTGTTTTTGTTCCACCACTCTTGTTTTTAGTGCACAAAAAACATGCTGCAAAAACACAACGTAAGTGTATGTTCAAAGAGCATACTCACACACGGAAGATTTCAAATGAAAACAGTGGGACTTTTTTAGTGGCAAGCACGTGGAGAGACTTCTGTATTAGATCTGCTAGTCCATTTGTGCTGCAGGACTATAGTTGGTGGAGACCATAGATTCATGTCATATTTTTTGAATTAACCACATGCTGAATTTATTCCTAAATTCCCTCATTATACATCTGGCCAAAGCTACCTGCATTGCTTGTGAAACTCCACTGGCTTTTTTATAGTGTCCATCACCCTTTTCCTAATTACTGAGTTAACCTGAGACTGACAGCTGTTAATTACTTATAGATTGGAACAATGGAATTGACAATGTTCTTTTTGAAGGACAAATGAAGCAAACCCTCTGGCAATTGCTTTGAGTTAATTTCAAAGTCTAATATTAATTTAATTACCGTAGCTCATTATTCGGAATCTTAAACACAATTATTAGAAGTAGATAAATATTAGTGAAAACAAATGTAAAATACTTAAGGAAAAAAATTAATGTGTTGTAACCGAGCAGCAAGAATTAGTTTCCATTTCCCAAATCCCAAAGACAGCATCCTCATGACCTAAACACTGGATTCAAAGTGATTAGAATTGTTATCTCTTTAATTTAGTCACTAACACAGTTACAAACTTTTGAAAAAAAAGTTTAAGGGAAATTAAAGGAAGTGAACGTGCTTGTGTGGAGCCCAGCTGCGACTGAATCCATATCTCCCACAAGGGTGCACTGAAAGAATATACCATTAGAGGTCATTATACACATTCACACACGTTCATTTATCCCCAAAGACCACCAGAGGGAGCTGTTTTAAACATATAAAAGAAGCTGACACAGGAAACACCTAGAGCAGTTCAGTGCAGCCACCTCAGAGAAGTCAGTCTGCAGCAAGGTGGAGGTGCAGAGCTGAGGTTAGAGAGGCTGCAGAGCTATTCAGTTCATAGAGTGGAGTCTAGTAAAGAGTGGAATAGAGACCACTCCAGCCTAGTCAGAGCTGAATCTAGAAGTACAGCTCAGTGAGAAGCGTGCCGACGCTTAGAGAGCGGTGAAGAGGCAGCTCACCAACTGCCAGTGTGTGATTGTGTGAGGATCCAGGTAGGCCGAAGGCGAGTGGAAAGTTAATGAGACAGAGGAGCCTCTACAGCTCATCTCAGCAAGCATTACCGGACACCGGGGTCCGAGCCTATAGGGATCTCCACGACCCATTAGGAGAACACCGGAGTTCCTGGAGGACTACAAGTCCCAGGAGTACCACAGAGCTGATACGTAACAGGATCAGGAGGACGGAGTTCGGCTGGTACCGGCCAAGGGACCCTATTCTTTCAGAGAGAAGGTCCAACCACAAGGTCAGCCAGGTACAAGATGGAGACTAAGCTAGGCCCAGCTACAAGCAGGCCAAGACTTTATTACAAAAAGGCAGAGAACAGGAGGCCACACACCTACTCAGTGGAGGAATCTGGATGTGCACCCTTCACCCTACAGTGCTCCGGGGAGTGCCTGCAACATCTTCAGTAAAGGTACCAAAGTGACTTATGTGTGTGTCTACCTTATTGCCCCTGACTGCCGGGTCCCCATCTGTTCTGCATTTCTACACATCTATCTGCCCTGGAGGAATCAGCCTTACTTGTGGAAGTCTTAACATCTAGCTGCACAATATTAACCCTTCAGTGGATCTGCATAGCAGCGCTGGTCATCCTGACCAGATACCACAAGTGGCGTCATGAATCCCCATACCAATATTCAATTCACCTGTAAATATCCCACATTTTAGTGAGCCCCAGGGCCACGGACCGAGCCGTGTGCTGCCCGTGACATCCCCCATAGAAGTCGACGTGCTCGGTGCCGAGTACCCCACGGCCCTGGTGGGTGGCTCATTTTTCTGGCGTCACGAACAGGATTTCGTGCCCTGCAGCAACGGAGTAACTTGTGCCCCTTGCCACCGGGTACTGTGTGCCTCACTAAAAGACTGTGCTTTGTATGTGGTGAAGATTTCCCGCCATTTGCCCGCCATTTACAGCGCCACGGCGCGAAAACTAGTGGGCGTACCTGCAAAAGCTCGCTGAGTCCTGGACACGCCCCCAACGCTGACGCGGCGGCAGGTCCTGTGGAGAGCTTCAGTGAACGCTCTGACGTCAGAGCGCCGGCGACGCAGGTCCTTCTGCATCGCTGTGCACTGCAGAGCTGCAGCCTTCAGAGAAGGTAGGCCACGCTTAACTAGGGGGGCACAGACATGTCGCAGCCGCAAGCTGACAGCGCGGCCGAGGGCGACCGCCCCAATGACTTACCCACCGGCGCTGCCGCACAGGCTGGAAATGCTGGCCCCTCACCTGGTCCTGTGGCCCCGATAGTACCGCTAACGCTGCCATACATGCCTGGAGCGAAGTGGCTCCCTCAGTACAGCGGCAAGCCAGACACCCTGTCAGGGTTCAAGCAAAAAATATGCAGCATAATGGACATGTACCCTATGACAGAAAAGCAAAGAGCTGCAGTGGTAGTGGGACAATTGACTGGTGCTGCAGAGAGAGAAGTAGAGACTTGGACAGCTGCAGACCAGGAATCAGTGCTTGCAATTTTCTTAAAGCTACAGACTATCTTTGAGGATCGCACTGAAACAGATCTCCGGATGAGGTTTTACCAATGCTCCCAGAAACCAGATGACAGCATTAGGGACTACGCCTGCCGACTACAGGGGGCCCTGCGAGCACTCAAACAGGTTAACCCCATAAGTGTCACCAAAGAGAATAAAATGTTAAAGGAACAATTTGTACGGGGACTGAGATCCCAAGCTGAAAGCAGGACTGTGCACTGGTGGTACTTGGATCATCCTGATGCTACCTTTGATGCCCTTAAGGATATGGCTATAAAAGGACTGCGACCCCTGGAAACACCCGAGATGGCAACCCAGTGTCACCCGAGTGAAGCCACTCTAAAGCCAGCAGCATCCACCTTTTCCCCGCTGGTTGCGGAAGCCAAAACGCAGGTGGCGCCCCCTACTGAGCTGGACTGTCTGCGCTCAGAAGTGCGCCAGCTGACCAAAAACCTGGCCACTGTAATGAGTGCCCTGCAACTGCGGAAGGAGGAAGGAGGAAAGATCCTGCTAGCTGACTGCCCAGAGGATGTCCCTTGAATGAACCGGAGGAGAGGGAGGACGTCACCCCACCGGAGGAGGACAACGCCACCCCCAGGAAGGACTCGCGACCAGCATCATCCTCGCCGAGAGATCATCTGCTACCGCTGCCATAGAGAAGGTCACCCAGCACGTCGGTGTCCTTTAAACGAGCAAATCCTGGGTCCAAGGGCCAACACCCAGGAATAGACTCCTCAGGCCCCTCAGACTGGAACCGCAGGTTTGTGGGAGGAAGACCATACCTGTCCATCATACTGGACGGGATCGCAATCCCTGCCCTGCTGGACACTGGATCTCAGGTAACCATCATACCTGATGTTCTCTACAATAGATACTGGTCCAGTGACGGTCTCCAACCCCCAAACCCTGACTTTGCCGTATACGCCTCTAATGGTCTCCCTCTTGACTTACTGGGGTCTAAAAACGTAGACGTAAAAGTGGGGAGAGTGGAGCTAAAAGATCAGGGACTTCTTGTAGTGAAGACTGTTAATGAGGAAAATGGGTTGAATGTGGTTTTAGGCACTAACATTATTAGTAACTGTTTGGAGGAGGTTGTGTTTTTACTCAAACAGCTCGCCGATGTTGCCAGACCAAGGCAAAAGGGAGTGATCCGGAAGGAGATCCGGACCCTGATGTGCCAGCAGCAAGTGAAACTGACCGATAGTGAGATTGGTAATGTACGGGTAACAGACCCGAATCCCATTGTGATACCCCCAATGAGTGAAATGCTTATTTGGTGTAGAGCAGCAATAGGTCTGAGAGGACAGAACTACCAAGCAGTAGTAGAGCCACATTGTTCAGAGCATAGACCTACACTCTTGACTGCCAGAGGGGTAGTGGATGTACATAATGGGAGGGTGCCAGTGCGTCTTCTCAACTGGGGAGAGGATGAAGTCAAATTACCACGTTATGCCACTGTTGCTAAGTTACATGCTGTGGATAATAACTCCATTCACACGACGGAGCCCTTAACCTCCCCACAACCAGTGGAGGATAACGGTCCGACCACTCAGGTGGAGGATTGGTGTCAGCAGCTCCATATCGGGACAGATACCACTCCAGCCCACCAGAAACAAGGAGTATACCGAGTAGTTCAGGAGTATGCACAGGTATTCAGCAAACACCCACTTGACTTTGGGAAAATTAAAGGGGTTCAACATCACATCCCCACAGGCAATCATCCTCCCATTAAAGAACGGTACAGGCCTATACCACCAGCACACTACCAGAAAGCCAAGGAAATGTTGCGTGATATGAAGGAAGCAGGGGTGATAAGGGATAGTTGTAGTCCCTGGGCAGCACCTCTAGTCCTAGTCAGGAAAAAGGATGGAAGCATGAGAATGTGTGTAGATTACAGACAAGTAAATCGCATTACACATAAAGATGCCCTTTACCACGCATTGAGGAATCCTTAGCTGCACTAAAGACTGCTAATTACTTTTCCACCCTTGACCTCACTAGTGGGTACTGGCAAGTAGCTGTGGCTGAGGAGGATCGGGAGAAGACGGCTTTCACCACCCCGATGGGACTCTGTGAGTTTGACAGAATGCCGTTTGGACTCAGCAGTGCCCCTGGAACGTTCCAGAGAGTGATGGAGAGCTGCCTGGGACATCTCAACTTTGAAACTGTGTTGCTGTACCTGGACGACGTAATTGTGTACTCCAAGACGTATGAAGATCATTTGAAGCACCTGGCGGAGGTATTCGAGTCACTGTCCAAGTATGGGGTGAAACTGAAGCCTTCAAAGTGCCATCTGCTCAAACAGAAGGTACAGTATCTGGGACATATTGTCAGCTCAGAAGGAGCAGCGCCTGACCCTGAGAAGATCACCGCCATCCAGAAATGGCCGGAGCCGAAAAATCTCAAGGAGGTGCGACAGTTCCTGGGACTGACAGGATACTACCGGAGGTTTGTGAAGGATTACACCAAGAAAGCAGCGCCTCTGCAAGACCTCCTGGTGGGACAGTCCCTCAAGAGCAGAAATTCTCCATTCCATTGGGGTAAAGAACAGGCTGAGGCATTCAAGGAAATGAAGGAGATCCTGACAGGTGATGAGATCCTAGCCTATCCTGACTACAGCCAGCCGTTCCTGCTGTATACTGATGCCAGCAATGAAGGATTGGGAGCTGTCCTCAGTCAGAAGCAAAATGGCCTGGAGAAAGTCATCGCCTATGCAAGCAGGAAGCTCCGCCCGACCGAGAGGAACCCAGAGAACTGTAGCAGCTTCAAGTTGGAGTTCCTGGCACTGGTCTGGGCCATCACGGAGAGGTTTAAGCACTACCTAGCCTCCAGCAAGTTCACTGTCTACACCGATAATAACCCCTTGACGCATCTTGAAACAGCTAAGCTGGGAGCCATGGAACAACGTTGGATGGCTCGGATGTCAAACTACCAATTCACAATCAAGTACCGAGTAGGCCGCTAGAATGCCAACTCTGATGCCCTATCCAGGATGCCTCATGAATCGGACACAGAAGAAGAAGTGGATGATCTGGAAGAGATTGAACTACCTGCCTTTCACAGGAATGGGATGATCCACGAGCAACAAGCTTGCAGGAGGCCGCGTGGTAAGACGTTAAATCCTTTACCTCCCCACAGCTGGAAGGAAACTCAGGACAGCGATCCAGTTGTCAGCCGAATCAAGGAGCTGATAACTCAAGAAGGTTCCTCCTTGGAGAAGGATGCACCTCTACAAGCAAAGCAGCTGTGGAATGAGAGAAGCCGGTTGTTCATCTACCGTGAGAAGCTGTGCCGGAGGTACGTCAACCCAAGGACCCATGAGATGGTATGGCAGATAGTAGTCCCCAGAGCAGATATCCAGATGGTGTTAGAAGCCTACCACGATCAAGCGGGACACTTTGGCTGGAAGAAGCTGGAGACCCTGTTGAAGTGTCATTTCTACTGGGTGGGAATGCGCAGCTCCATGGAGAGGTGGTGTAAGAACTGTGGACCCTGTGGCCTCAGAAGAAAAGACTACAGCAGTCAGAAGGCACCCCTGCAACCCATCAAGATGACTCATCCCTTGGAGATCGTGGCCCTGGACCATGTCAAGTTGTCACCCAGCCGGTCAGGATACTCCTATGCCCTGACTATGGTGGATCACTTCCTGGTGGTCGCCCCTGTCAAAGATCTGACGGCAGAGACAGCAGCAAAGATGTTCCAAGCGTATTTCTGCAGACCACACGGATATCCTGAGCAGGTGCTAACTGACCAAGGCCCAGCCTTCGAGGCCGAATTGTTCAAAGAGTTCTGTCACTTGTACGGGGTAAGAAGATAAGAAACACACCGTACCACCCCAAACTAATGGTCTCTGTGAGAAGATGAATCACATCATCATTGACCTGCTGAAGACTGTACCACTCGAAGAGAGAAATCGGTGGCCAGACTTGCTACATGACCTGGTAGATCTGTACAATCACATACCTGTGAGTTCCACCAATTGCACCCCAGCTTATCTCATGCGGGCCAGACCAGGAAAGCTGCCCATGGATCTGGAGCTTGGTGTTGTAGAACCAGAAGCAGATGTGACTACTGAAGACTGGGACACAAACAGACAGGAACAGTACAGAAAAGTACAAGCCCGCATTGAAGATAGTCTCAATCGAGTAAGGGATAAACAAGAAGATCGCTACAACAAAAGTGCGCCAGCTGAACCTTTCGCACCTGGTGAAATCGTGCTGAAAAGAAAGAGGAGGATACACAAACTCGACGATCAATGGGAAAGAGAGCCCTACATCATACAGAATTAAAGGTTTGACAAGAAAACGTGCATAATAAGCAAGGATGGAGGAAGAACGACTGCAACTGTATCCAGAGATCACCTAAAGTTGTGTCCGGATCCGTTAAAGTTTCAAGAGGAAGAACCTGTTGTCAATCAGAAAGAGCGTGATGAAGCAGTCATACATACAGACTTAGGAGATTTCTCCGTGGATTGGCCCAGAATTGGAGAAGCCGTAATCATTCCCGTGCTTCAATTCTATCAACCACAAGGAGAACCTCTACACCCAGTTGAGCCGGTTGTTGCAGTAGAGTCAGTTCCAGAAGAACCTGCTTCAGCAGAACCCCAAGAAGCAGCACCCCAAGAAGCGGAATCCCAAGAAGCTGAATCTCAGGAAGAAGGATCCCCTGCAGAAGTCGAGCCGGTCCACCCAGCTCACAGTGTGCTTGCCAGTCCTGTAGAGAGGTTAAGGCAATTCTATAATTCACTTTCACGCAGAACAAACAGGGAAACTGCTACCTCACAGGTTACTGCACCACGTAGATCAGAACGTAGCAGAAAAGGACACATCCCTGCTAGGTTTAGAGATTAGTTCAACCCTTGGCAAATGTAAATAATTGTCTAGAGTCACTGTACATAAATGTATATATTTTTGCTTATAATATGCTTTATTATACCGTTATTTATTAATCTGTTTTCCTTTTAAAATTGAAACAAGTGAATGGACATTATTTTGCTTGTTTTCTCTACCCTTTTGAGCATCCTTTTCCAAAAGAGACTGGGACTTTTATGGTTGCTCAATTCCTCATTGTGCTAATGTATATAGTTGTTCATTTACCGTTATGCAACAGTTCAAGAGTGCTTACCTCCTGTAAAGGAAGAGTTATTTATAAAATGTTTATTGTTCTTTGTTTTTGTATTTCAGCCCCGGAGTGCTGAGTACTACTAGGGGGAATGTGGAGCCCAGCTGCGACTGAATCCATATCTCCCACAAGGGTGCACTTTAAAGAATATACCACTAGAGGTCATTATACACATTCACACACGTTCATTTATCCCCATAGACCACCAGAGGGAGCTGTTTTAAACATATAAAAGAAGCTGACACAGGAAACACCTAGAGCAGTTCAGTGCAGCCACCTCAGAGAAGTCAGTCTGCAGCAAGGTGGAGGTGCAGAGCTGAGGTTAGAGAGGCTGCAGAGCTATTCAGTTCATAGAGTGGAGTCTAGTAAAGAGTGGAATAGAGACCACTCCTGCCTAGTCAGAGCTGAATCTAGGAGTACAGCTCAGTGAGAAGCGTGCCGACGCTTAGAGATCGGTGAAGAGGCAGCTCACCAACTGCCAGTGTGTGATCGTGTGAGGATCCAGGTAGGCCGAAGGCGAGTGGAAAGTTAATGAGACAGAGGAGCCTCTACAGCTCATCTCAGCAAGCATTACCGGACACCGGGGTCCGAGCCTATAGGGATCTCCACGACCCATTAGGAGAACACCGGAGTTCCTGGAGGACTACAAGTCCCAGGAGTACCACAGAGCTGATACGTAACAGGATCAGGAGGACGGAGTTCGGCTGGTACCGGCCAAGAGACCTGTTCTTTCAGAGAGAAGGTCCAACCACAAGGTCAGCCAGGTACAAGACGGAGACTAAGCTAGGCCCAGCTACATGCAGGCCAAGACTTCATTACAAAAAGGCAGAGAACAGGAGGCCACACACCTACTCAGTGGAGGAATCTGGATGTGCACCCTTCACCCTACAGTGCTCCGGGGAGTGCCTGCAACATCTTCAGTAAAGGTACCAAAGTGACTTATGTGTGTGTCTACCTTATTGCCCCTGACTGCCGGGTCTCCATCTATCCTGCATTTCTACACATCTATCTGCCCTGGAGGAATCAGCCTTACTTGTGGAAAGCTTAACATCTAGCTGCACAATATTAACCCTTCAGTGGATCTGCATAGCAGCGCTGGTCATCCTGACCAGATACCACAAGTGGCGTCATGAATCCCCATACCAATATTCAATTCACCTGTAAATATCCCACATTTTAGTGAGCCCCAGGGCCACGGACTGAGCCGTGTGCTGCCCGTGACATCCCGCCTAGAAGTCGACGGGCTCGGTGCCGAGTACCCCATGGCCCTGGTGGGTGGCTCACTTGGTGATAGTCAGATATCACTAAGTGCTTGTATGTATTCGTTACTCAGGGAGCATTGGGCGATGCTTCGATGTAAAGCTTTAATCCCCGCCCCCGCATGTTTGGCACCTGTTACACAGCCAATAAGCATGCAGGACTTGAATGCGCTTCATTGTAATATCATAGTCAGCTTGGTTGTGGCATTACTGTGATTGGCTGGCCAAGTGACATCATCAGGGATTATAAAGGAATAGGCGCCACCCAGTTTGGCATAGTGACGCCATTGCACAGCTCTATGACAGTTCATATTGGAGGGACAAAGTGACTTTTGAGGCATTTGTGTGCACAGTATAACGAATCAGAGTCCTGTAGTGTTGATACTGGTGCTGAAGCTTCATACTAAGAGCCCTTTTAAGGGCTAATCGTTTGCTTTGCTGTTTGTATCACATAAATTCTGCATTTAGTCTAGGGAGGGAGAGAGCATTGTGTAAGACGGTGCCAGGAATTAGTCCTGGCTATATTGCTGTCATTATTTAACTTGTTAAGATTGACATGTTTGTGTGTATTATATGTAACATGTACATATGTGTTTGTGGCCATATGGCATTATTTAGATACATTAGGTAGTGTAGTACTAGAAAAGGGACACTAGATGGGGGCACTGAGCACATTTAGATGGGAGCCTTTAGAAGTGCACCAGAAGGGTTAACTAAGAGGAGATTAGAGGAGTGGCTAGCCGAGAGCTAAGCAGAGAGGAAGTCTGTCGGGGGAAGCCTCATGGTACAGATGCAGAGGCAGAATTCCTGATGAGCCTAGCTGACAGAGCAAAGTCCCCCAGCCATCCTGAGAAGTGAGTGGAGTGTATTGCCTACGGCAGCAGCCAGTGAGAAAGTCACTGGAGAGCCTGTTGTGAAAGTTTTGGAGACGACTTCGGAGCTGAAGCTCCCTCTGGTGGTTGCTGAGGGTATTGAACCTATGTTGAACACCAAGAGTCCTACACCTGCAGATAACGAGTGGTTGTCATGTGGTACTGACTGGCCTGATATAAGTGAGCTGACCTCCCATGATCCTCGCCGGTGATCAATTGTTCTTCCTGGTCTAGTTTGGAATTCAGCTTGCTTTCCTGCTGTCTCCTGCTTGCTTTCAGATAAGTCCCTTTCAGTTTTTTTTTTACTGTGGATTGAATTCCTTGCTTTTTGCTGCATTTCTGTTTGTCTTCAGCCGGGTCCCCTTTGGGGGGCTTTGGCTGGTCTCCGTTCATTTTTTGTATTTGTTCATTTGCTCAGTTCTTGTGATATTTTACTGCTGGGTAGCTACGTGTCTACACCAGAGATCTGATATAGGTGGTCGAGACCGTGTGGTCTCAGTGTTTTTGGATTCAGAAGCGCTGGAGTTTTTCCTAGGGTTTTTCTGGGTTGCAGACAGTATTCTCTCCTGTGCTGTCCTATCTAGACAGTTTTGGGCCCCAGCGTTTGCTCAATCTTTTTTCTGTCTGTGTTCGTATTTTCATCTTGTCTAACTGCCATTATATGTTTGGGGGCTTCCTACACTTTTGGGGTCTACTCCGGGGCAGTTAGCTTTCCTCTTTCCATCTTCAGGGATAGCTATCTCTCCGGCTGTGCCAAGGCGTCTAGGACCACCGTAGGTACGCTCCACGGCTGCTTCTAGTTGTGCGGTTAGTTTAGGGGTCTGCAACCTATTAGTTTCCAACCTCTCTGCTGTTAGGCTGCCTATGCGTTTTTTTTGCTCCTGCCTCCTCAGCTACCAAAACATAACAAGAGCCATTAGCTAGAGACTGGGAGCTAATGTGCTAGTGAGGCCAGTAGGAGAGCCTCTGGAGTCAAGTCAGTCTGTATTGAGAAGCTGAAGTGACACTTAAGCCAGTCTGTTGGAGAAGTCAGCCTGTATCTGGAAGCAGTCAAGCCAGGGAGGTCAGTGAGTGAGTCCCTGTGGAAGTGACAGCCAGAGTGTGGGAGCTGTTCTAGTAGTCAAATGGGCCATAGGAGAGAGTGCACGGACAGGATTACCAGAAGAGGGTGAATGACCTAGTAGATGATTATCTTCATGGGCTGAAGTTGGTTGCAGGAAGAGAGGTCGAGGTGCTGTATTTTACCGGGTTCCTTGTTCTGTTGTCAATGTGTGGTCCACCCGTGTGTAACTGAAGAAGTTGTGTGCTGCTGTGGAAGATGTTTCGTTGGTACCGTGTTGAGAGCCCTAAAGGCATCGTGGATGTGCTGTGTTCTGAGGAAAATAAAGTTGAACTGTTTAAGTCTACTCCAGCCTCTTGCTCTAATTCTTTGAATACCAGGAAGAGTGAGCAACATACCAGGAATGAAGCAGCCTCCAGCACAGTGAGTACTGGAGCGGCTGATGAGGCTACCCTCTGGCTCCCGTGTTCTTACAAATGCGTATATAGAAATCATGGGGCCCCATAGCAAAAGAATGAATGCCCCCATCCCCCAAAAAAAAAAAAAATCAACAGGTGCTCTTAAATCCAAGCATGCATGTTATAGATATAGGCCAAACATTGTCCAAGAAAGAGATTGCCTTGAAATAGAAGACAATTAAAATTTTGTAGCTAATCTTTCATTTTTTCTCATTTGAGTAAAAGAAAAAATTAAACACATCCAACTTGATATGTTCCTTGTAACATTAAAAATGGAAGATTAAGCAGGCAGAATATTTCCCCCCACCACCCTCTAAGGGTATGTTTCCATGGTCATGATTGGCTCAGTATTTGCTCAGGATTTGACGGAAGTAAAATCTGCACCAAATCTGCATCAGAGATCACTGGCAGGTCACCTGCGTTTTGTTTTTGATGCGTTTTTTACATGCGTTTTTGATGGGTTTTTTTATGCGGATTTGTATGCGTTTTTTGTAAGCTAAATAAAGATATATTATTTAACAAAAAAAAAAGATTTATGCTGTCATTTCTGGTCCAACCTCCTCTGTAACATTTGTCCGACCCACACTCCATTACACACATAGATAGATAGATATGGGATAGATAGATAGATAGATAGATAGATAGATAGATATATGTGGGATAGATAGATGGATAGATATGGGTAGATAGATAATGATAGATAGATAGATAGATAGATAGATAGATAGATAGATAGATAGATATGGGATAGATAGGTGGATAGATAGATAGATATGGGATAGATAGGTGGATAGATAAATAGATAGATAGATCTATAGATCTACCTATCTTGAGAAAGGCTCAGTTGGAGCCGAAACGTCGCCCAGACATGTGGGTCTGAAATAAATTTTTCACTTTTTCAACACAAGTTATAAGGAGTGCTGCCTTCATTCTTTTATCTCTGTTTGATGTTGGAGCAAGTATTGGACTTCTTGCCAGGGGGCTGTGCACCCGAAGATAAGTAAATAGTGCTGTTCCGTTTTTTGAATTTATAGATCTATCTTTCTATAGATCTATCCATTTATCTGTCTATCTATCGATCTATCTATCGATCTGTCTTTCTATCTCATTCCATCTATCTCATTCCTTCTAGCTATAGATAGATAGATAGATAGATAGATATGAGATAGATAGATAGATGATAGATATGAGATAGATAGATAGACGATAGATAGATAGATAGATAGGTAGAAGGAATGAGAAAGATAGATACGTAACAAGTATCTCTTTTGTGACAACGTATGCGGAAGAAACCAAGGAAGTTTCAAAAATTGTGAATAAACATTGGGGTATGTTGGCTAAATGTATTCCTAATATGGAGATTTTTAAACCCCCCCTTTTTTCATACAAAAGAAATAAAAATATTAGGGGCTATCAAATTAAATCGGATATAGGTTCATTCAAGAAAAAGTATCAGTTGTCAATAATCCGTACCTCCCACTCCCGACTCCAAGACTTCTCCTGCGCTGCGCCAATCCTCTGGAATGCTCTACCCCAAGAAATTAGGACTATCCACAATTTGCATGGTTTCAGGCGCTCCCTCAAAACACATTTGTTCAGAGCGGCCTATCACATTCACTAATCAAAGTCATTCTATGTGTAAGTGTGTATGTGTAGCCCATTTACTATCTCCACCCATCCCTCACTCCCTCAAGATGGCTGGACCATCATTGTAAATGCACCATTGTAAATACACACCTGTACTTTGTATCTCCCCCACCTCATCGTAGATTGTAAGCTCTCACGAGCAGGGGCGGCTTATTTTGCTTTAATTATTGTATTGTTAACGTTGTTACTTATGACTTGTGTTTTGAAACTGTTAAACTGTAAAGCGCTGCGGAATATGATGGCGCTATATAAATAAAGATTATTATTATTATTATAATAACAGGGAAAGAAAGGAAAGGATGTTTCCCATGCCTTACATGTATAAATTGTCCTTTAATGATTAAGGTGGAGACTTTTGATCATCCTCAAACGGGAAAAAGATATTGGATAAAGCATTTTCTAACATGTAATTCGGACTATGTGATCTATATGCGGAAGTATCCGTGTAACTTACGGTATATCGGTGAAACGACATGTGATTTCAAAACTCGTATAAACCATCACCGATTTACCATAAGGAAAAAGAGATTAGACCTCCCTGTCTCGAAACATTTTGTGGAATGCAAACATACGGAGAAGGATTTACGTTTCAAAATAATAGATACGGTATCTGTATTAAGGAGAGGGGGAGATAGAGTTTGACTCTTAATAGAAAAAGAACTTAAATGGATTTATGAATTAAATACTTTGAGACCAATGGGTTTAAATGCAGACTTTAAAATTCACTCTATTTTTTGATTATAATCATGTTCCTCCTTCATGTGAAACCGATCTTTGGAAATGAATCACCCTTTATGGTATATACGGACCTTTAGTCCCTTTGGAATGTACTATTGTGTCAATAGCCTTTTATAAGAATATGTAGTTTGATAGACGTACTTCCATAAATACTATATTTTTATTTTTTACAGATACGTCAAAGTCATTCACGAGTCACGATTACTCACCCTAGAGGATGGATAAAACGTATGGAGGACAATATATTAATATACAAATGTTCTTTGATGTGTATATTTAATATTTTTTCATTACATTATAGAGAACTGTCGGCCAATATATAGTTTTTTTGTATTACATGTATTAAGGGAAATACTGAGCCGGGACTAATATATCCCTATATGGATACCATGGTGGGGTGTTGGGTTCTGCTAAAGATTCTGATTACCCCTGGTGGTGCCATTGGTTACTGGAGGTTGTCTGAATAAGGAATCGTCCTTTTACCAAAAGGGAAAAATATATATAAAAAAAATTTTCTGTCCTTAGGTGAGATTATGTATTCCCAGTGTTATTATAATGTGGCAAAGAATATATAAATTAATTAGCATGTTGCATATTGCTTTCTGAAGGAGAAGAGGAATTAAGTAGCGGAGTAGCCTTATTATTGGAATCTGCTATGGTCCCACCTAAAATGGCGCTGATATGTGAGATATGCGCATGAACGGAAGAATATTATGTTCTGTGCCTCAAGTAAGATGGCGTCGGATTGTCTAAAATGATGAAGTGCGCATGCGTGAAGAAAATTCTGCCACACACATTTCTCTATTGGCCATCAGCCTCTCTGCATATGTGATGACGCGCTACGACATGCGCAGTTGTTATTAAGAAACTCCAAGAGCAGCGTCCATTTTGTCCTCCATGTGCAGGATCAAATCCTTGTGTGGGTGAGCTTGTCAATGAATAAGAATTTACACAGCTGCACTGACTTAATGAATAATCATACATGAATGTTATTTTATGCTATATAAAATATTTTTGGGCACTATAACACTTTTTATGGATATCTACAGTTAGGTCCATAAATATTTGGACAGAGACAACATTTATCTAATTTTGGTTCTAGACATTACCACAATGAATTTGAAACAAAACAAATCAGATGCAGTTGAAGTTCAGACTTTCAGCTTTCATTTGAGGGTATCCACATTAAAATTGGATGAAGGGTTTAGGAGTTTCAGCTCCTTAACATGTGCCACCCTGTTTTTAAAGGGACCAAAAGTAATTGGACAGATTAAATAATTGTAAATAAAATGTTCATTTCTAGTACTTGGTTGAAAACCCTTTGCTGGCAATGACTGCCTGAAGTCTTGAACTCATGGACATCACCAGACACTGTATTTCCTTCTTTTTGATGCTCTGCCAGGCCTTCACCGCGGTGGTTTTCAGTTGTTGTTTGTTTGTGGGCCTTTCTGTCTGAAGTTTAGTCTTTAACAAGTGAAATGCATGTTCAATTGGGTTGAGATCAGGTGACTGACTTGGCCATTCAAGAATATTCCACTTCTTTGCTTTAATAAACTCCTGGGTTGCTTTGGCTTTATGTTTTGGGTCATTGTCCATCTGTAGTATGAAACGACGACCAATCAGTTTGGCTGCATTTGGCTGGATCTGAGCACACAGTATGGCTCTGAATACCTCAGAATTCATTCGGCTGTTTCTGTCCTGTGTCACATCATGAATAAACACTAGTGACCCAGTGCCACTGGCAGCCATGCATGCCCAAGCCATCACACTGCTTCCGCCATGTTTTACAGATGATGTGGTATGCTTTGGATCATGAGCTGTACCACGCCTTTGCCATACTTTTCTCTTTTCATCATTCTAGTAGAGGTTGATCTTGGTTTCATCTGTCCAAAGAATGTTCTTCCAGAACTGTGCTGGCTTTTTTAGATGTTTTTTAGCAAAGTCCAGCCTAGCCTTTTTATTCTTGATTCTTATGAGTGGCTTGCACCGTGCAGTGAACCCTCTGTATTTAATTTCATGCAGTCTTCTCTTTATGGTAGATTTGGATATTGATACGCCTACCTCCTGGAGAGTGTTGTTCACTTGGTTGGCTGTTGTGAAGGGGTTTCTCTTCACCATGGAGAGTATTCTGCGATCATCCACCACTGTTGTCTTCCGTGGGCGCCCAGGTCTTTTTGCATTGATGAGTTCACCAGTGCTTTCTTTCTTTCTCAGAATGTACCAAACTGTAGATTTTGCCACTCCTAAAGTTGTAGCAATTTCTCGGATGGGTTTTTTCTGTTTTTTGCAGCTTAAGGATAGCTTGTTTCACCTGCATGGAGAGCTCCTTTGACCGCATGTTTCCTTCACAGCTAAACCTTCCAAATGTAAACACCACACCTCAAATCAACACCAGCCCTTTTATCTGCTTAATTGAGAATGATATAATGAAGGGATTGCCCACACCTGTCCATGAAATAGCCTTGGAGTCAATTGTCCAATTACTTTTGGTCCCTTTAAAAACAGGGTGGCACATGTTAAAGAGCTGAAACTCCTAAACCCTTCATCCAATTTTAATGTGGATACCCACAAATGAAAGCTGAAAGTCTGAACTTCAACTGCATCTGATTTGTTTTGTTTCAAATTCATTGTGGTAATGTCTAGAACCAAAATTAGATAAATGTTGTCTCTGTCCAAATATTTATGGACCTAACTCTATATGGTCTGATACAGCATTGAGCTGCTATATGATATGTATAAGGATGATATCATGCACATTTCTGCACTTTATATTATAAGTATGAATAAATTGGATTGTTAAAATCTTTGTATTTATACTCACCTGAGCTTGAGACACATTGCTTGAGAAAGGCTCAGTGTGAGCCAAAACGTTGCCATGCTATGTGGACTTGAATAAACTCCACGTTTTTTCACCATTGAAATTTGGAGTGCTGCCTTCCTATTTGTTTTTTGTTTGGATTGAGCAAGCATGGGATGTTGCTGAGGAGGCCTGGGGACCTGGTCACACTTTAGGAGAAACTCGCACGAGTCTCACACCTCAATACCTGGCACTGCCGCCGGCACTCGGACCGGAGTGTTCAGCTGCATAGAAATACATGCAGCCGCACAGTCCGGTCCGGTCCCGAGTGCTGATGGCAGTGCCGGGTACTTAGGTGCGAGACTCGTCTGAGTTTCTCGCAAGTGTGACCCTGGCCTTTAACGCAATATCTGTTTAACCCATCTCTGCCATCCGACGTACTATCCCGTCCATGAAACCCGTGACAATCTGACCATGGACGGGATAGTACGTCATGGCCTTTAATGCGACATCGCGACTTAAGTCGCGGTGATCGCATTAAAATTCCGACGGCAGATTACCTCAGGAAAGATGGTGTCAGCATCCCGGGCTGCATTCTCCCACATCCGGCCTCCCGATCGCTGTGATTGGCTGTTCAATTCTGAACAGCCAATCACAGCCTTTCTCATTGTTTCAGCCAATCAGATTGGCTGAAACAGTGAGATCCCAGGCCTGGGCCTAGGAACAGCCAGAACCCCCCCCGGATCGGCGCGATCGACGATCACATCAATCGCAAGGCACAGCCGCGGTATATCCGTGCTGTGCCCTGCCAGTACCTGCCTGGATCGGTGCAGTAATAGCACCGATCCTAGGCAAGAGCCTGAGACAGGGCCTGTAGGGCCTGCAGATTCTGATTGGCGCGATCGATGTCATCGTCAATCGCGCCAATCACAGGGCACAGCAGCGGTGTGACCGACCGCTCTGTGCCCTGCTTGTTGACCTGCCGGTGACCTGCCTAGGAATCGGAGCTGTGAGCACTGATTACTAGGCCAGTGCCTAGCAACCGGCATAACAAGGGTCTGCTCTGATTGGTGGGATTGATGTGATCATCGATCCCACAAATGACAGGTTACAGCAGCGATGTGACCGCTCTGTGACCTGTCTGCAATCTGGATTTGACCTGTCTGACCGCACTGCAGGGGTCCTCACACTTGCTGAGGATTCCTGCAGCGCGGTCACACTGCCAGATCTCCTGCTGTGCTGGGCCTTGTGGTGCCACAGTAGCCTGTGACACCACAACTCCTGCTGAAGAAAGAAGAGAGAAGAAAGAAGAAAGTAGAGAGAAGAAAGAAGAGAGAAGAAAGAAGACAACAAATGTGAGTTTTTGAGCCCCGATCCCTCCCTGATCCACCCCAATCCCCCCATTACCCCCTCCTCCCTTCCCTTTCCCCCCTCTTTTTACCCCCCCTTTGTGCTGCCTCTGCGCACATTTATCAGCCGCCGAGCGTTGATTGGTGACGCAGTTCACCGATCAACACTCGTGCTCGCTTTTCTTTTGCACCCCCCCTTCGTGTGCACTTCCAGCAGCCGCGGAACTTTGATAAGTGACAGCTGTCACTTATCAGAGCTCGTGCCTGCCGTTTTTTTTTCCTCCCCCTTTCCGCCTCTCCCGTGCGCACATCCAGCAGCGCGGAACTTTGATAAGTGACAGCGGTCACTTATCAGAGCTCGTGCCTGCCGTTTTTTTATTTCACCCCCCTTTCCGCAGCTCCCTTGCGCACATCCAGCAGCCGCGGAACTTTGATAAGTGACAGCGGTCACTTATCAGAGCTCGTGCCTGCCGTTTTTTTTTCACCCCCTTTCTGCAACTCCCGTGCGCACATTCAGCAGCCGTGGAACTTTGATAAGTGACAGCTGTCACTTATCAGAGCTCGTGCCTACCGTTTTTTTTTCTTCACTCCCCTTTTTGCCACTCCCGTGCAGACATCCAGCAGCCGCGGAACTTTGATAAGTGACAGTGGTCACTTATCAGAGCTCATGCCTGCCGTTTTTTTTTTCTTCACTCCCCTTTTTGCCACTCCCGTGCAGACATCCAGCAGCCGCGGAACTTTGATAAGTGACAGCGGTCACTTATCAGAGCTCGTGCCTGCCATTTTTTTTTTCACCCCCCTTTCCGCCACTCCCATGCGCACATCCAGCAGCCGCGGAACTTTGATAAGTGACAGCGATCACTTATCAGAGCTCGTGCCTGCCGTTTTTTTTTCACCCCCCTTTCCACCACTCTCGTGCGCACATCCAGCAGCCGCGGAACTTTGATAAGTTACAGCGGTCATTTATCAGAGCTCGTGCCTGCCGTTTTTTTTTCACCCCCCTTTTCACCACCCCATGTGCACATCCAGCAGCCGCGGAACTTTGATAAGTGACAGCGGTCACTTATCAGAGTTCGTGCCTGCAGGTTTTTTTTTCACCCCCCTTTCCGCCACTCCCGTGCGCACATCCTACAGCCGCGGAACTTTGATAAGTGACACCGGTCACTTATCAGAGCTCGTGCCTGCTGGTTTAGACTTATTTTCACAGACATTTTTTTCCCTATTCGCTTTCTTTTCTTTTAGCTTTTTCTTTTCAGCATAGTTTGCACCAATCACTATCCCCCCACACACACCATAGTTATAAATAAAGTACACACAAAGCACCACATTCACAAAAAAAAGTCCCTCCCGTCATGTTCATCCCAACAGCGCTATTCAGTGGAGGAGGCATACGCTTTCCTTGCCTCCAACACTGATAGCGAGGGAGAGGATCCCACATTTCTTTACTTTTCAGATTCTTCTTCTTCTTCCTCCTCCTCATCTTCCTCCTCGGGTCCTGCGGAACCGACACGCAGACGCCCCAGGACAGAAGATGAGGCAGCGCCCACCCCTGAAAATGAACCAGCACACTCCTCTTCGGACCCCGTATGGACCTCGCACCTCAAAAATTACGAGCCACTGATTCCTGATTTTGTGGCAGAATCAGGAATCAGGTTTGACTCCACCGGCCTCACAGAAATAGACTTTTTCAAAGTTTTTTTCTCTGAGGATTTAATTAACCTCATGGTGGAGCAAACAAATTTGTATGCTCTGCAATTTTTGGCGCAAAACCCCATGTCATCATTCTCCAACTGGTCTCCTGTGGACGCAGTTGAAATGATGCAGTTTTGGGGCCTGGTCCTCCATATGGGGATCCTGAAGAAGCCAGAAATTCGGCAATATTGGAGTGTTGATATTTTATACAACACTCCACTGTTTCGAATGGTCATGGCCCGGACGCGTTTTGAGGCCATCCACAAATTCCTGCATTATAATGATAATGCACAGTGTCCCCCACGAGATGACCCCAACTTTGACCGCCTGTTCAAAGTTCGGCCGGTCATCGAACACTTCAACAAAAAGTTTGCTGAAGTGTACATGCCCCAAAGGGACATCTGCGTGGATGAGTCATTGGTTCATTTTAAGGGACGGCTCGGATTTCGCCAGTACCTGCCCAGCAAGAGGGCAAGGTACGGAATCAAACTCTGTAAGCTCTGTGAGAGTACCTCAGGGTACATCTACAGCTTTAGAGTTTACGAATGAAAGGACACCAGGATTCAACCCCCTGAGTGTCCCCTCATCCTCGGAGTGAGTGGGAAAATTGTGTGGGATTCGGTGCACCCACTGCCGGATAAAGGTTATCAACTTCACACTGATAACTTTTATTCCAGCATCCCACTCTACAAATCCCTCTCTGCGCGAGGTACCGCAGCCTGCGGTACCGTCCGCAAAAATCAGAGAGGCCTCCCGAAGATGCAACTTGGGCAGATGCTCAGAATGGGTGAGAGCAGAGCCCAATGTAGCGACCACCTGTTGGTGGTCAAGTACAAGGACAAGAGGGATGTCCTTCTCTTGACCACCATACATGGTGATGGCAGCGCCCTCAGCACTCTACGGGGTACCTCTACACAGGTCCGCAAACCAGACTGTGTACTGGGGTACAATAAAAACATAGGGGGTGTTGATCTCTCCGATCAACTCCTCCAACCGTGCAGTGCTTTGAGAAAGGTCAAGGTGTGGTACAAGAAGCTGGCCGTGCACATCATACAAGTGGCAATGCTCAACGCTTTCCTGCTGTCACGATGTGCACGCATCAGCGATACGACGTACCTTCAGTTTCAGGAGTTAGTGGTTAAGGCCCTGATGTTTGGTGCTCAGGAAGGAGCGGGCCCCAGTACTTCCGGAACTGAAGGTGCTCGTATCATACCAGGTCAGCATTTCCCGGGGGTGGTCCCGCCAACTGGAAAAAAAGGTAAGCCGCAAAAAAGGTGCCGAGTGTGTTACAAAAGGGGAATACGCAAGGACACCACTTACCAGTGCGACACCTGCCCCGAAAAACCTGGCCTGTGTATGAAGGATTGTTTCAAATTGTACCACACCTCCATGCACTACTAATTTACTTTATAGGAAAGATTAGTTCCAGAAGGGGGGCACATTTAGAAAAGTTCTTTGGGAGTCTACTTTCCAAAATTATGTCACTTGTGTTTTTTTTTTACTGTTTAGGCACATCAGGGGCTCTGCAAACGGAACATGACGCCCGCAGACCATTCCATCAAAGTCTGCATTCCAAAACGTCACTACTTCCCTTCTGAGCCCTGACTTGTGCCCAAACAGTTTTTCCCACATATGGGGTACCAGGGTACTCAGGACAAATTGGATAACAACTTTTGGTGTCCAATTTCTCCTCTTACCCTTGGGAAAATAAAAAATTGGGGACTAAAACATCATTTTTGTGAGGTAAAAAGTAGGATTTTATATTTTCACACCTGGGCATTATAAACTTTAGTGAAACACTTGGGGGTTCAAAGTTCTCACCACACACCTAGATAAGTTTGTTAGGGAGTCTAGTTTACAAAATGGGGTCACTTGTGGGGGGTTTCCACTGTTTAGGCACATGAGGGGCTCTGCTAAAGGAACATGACGCCCGCAGACCATTCCATCAAAGTCTGCATTCCAAAATTTCACTACTTCCCTTCCGAGCCCTGCCGTGTGCCCAAACAGTGGTTCCCCTCAACATATGGGGTATCAGCGTACTCAGAACAAATTGGACAACCACTTTTGGGGTCCAATTTCTCCTGTTACCCTTGGGAAAATAAAAAATTGGGGAATAAAAAATCACTTTCGTGGAAAAAAAAATCTTTTTTTTTCACGCCAGGGCATTATAAACTTTAGTGAAACACTTGGGGGTTCAAAGTGCTCACCACACACCTAGATAAGTTCCTTAGGGGTCTAGTTTCCAAAATGGGTCACATGTGGGGGGTTTCCACTGTTTAGGCACATCAGGGCTGTGCTAACACGACATGGCGTCCGTTCTCAATTCCAGCCAATTTTTGTTTGGAACAGTCAAACGGCGCTCCTTCCCTGTCGAGCTCTGCCGTGCACCCAAACAGTGGTTCCCCCCACATATGTGGTATCAGCGTACTCAGGACAAGTTGTACAACAACTTTTGTGGTCCAATTTCTCCTCTTACCCTTGGGAAAATAAAAAATTGGGGACTAAAACATCATGCTTGTGGAAAAAATATGATTTTTTTTCTTCACGGCTCTACATTATAAACTTGCGTGAAGCACTTGGGTGTTCAAAGTGCTCACCACACATCTATATAAGTTCCTTAGGGGTCTAGTTTCCAAAATGGGGTCACATGTGGGGGTTTTCCACTGTTTAGGCACATCAAGGGCCCTCCAAACGCAATATGGCGTCCGTTCTCAATTCTAGCCAATTTTGGTTTGGAAAAGTCAAACGGCGCTCCTTCCCTTTCGAGCCCTGCCGTGCGCCCAAACAGTGGTTCCCCCCAAATATGGGGTATCAGCGTAATAAGGAAAAGTTAGACAACAACTTTTTTGGTCCAATTTCTCCTCTTACCCTTGGGAAAATAAAAAATTGGGGACTAAAACATCATGCTTGTGGAAAAAATATGATTTTTTATCTTCACAACTCTACATTATAAACTTGCGTGAAGCACTTGGGGGTTCAAAGTGCTCACCACACATCTAGATAAGTTCCTTAGGGGGTCTAGTTTTCAAAATGGGGTCACATGTGGGGGGTTTCCACTGTTTAGGCACATCAGGGCCTCTCCAAACGTGACATGGTGTCCGTTCTCAATTCCAGCCAATTTTGGTTTGGAAAAGTCAAACGGCGCTCCTTCCATTCCGAGCCCTGCTGTGCACCCAAACAGTGGTTTTCCCTCACATGTGGGGTATCGGCGTACTCAGGAGAAATTGCAGAACAACTTTATCTGTCCATTTTCTCCTTTTTCCCTTGTGAAAATAAAAAAAATGTTTGTAAAGATAATTTTTGTGACTAAAAAGTAAAATGTTCATTTTTTCCTTCCACGTTGCTTCAGCTCCTGTGAAGCACCTGAAGGGTTAATAAACTTCTTGATTGTGGTTTTGAGTAACTTGAGGGGTGCAGTTTTTAGAATGTTGTCACTTTTGGGTATTTTCTGCCATATAGACCCCTTAAAGTGACTTCAAATGTGAGGTGGTCCCTAAAAAAAAAGGTTTTGTAAATTTTGTTGTAAAAATGAGAAATTGCTGGTCAATTTTAACCCTTATAACTTCCTAACAAATAAAAATTTTGTTTCCAAAATTGTGCTGATATAAAGTAGACATGTGGGAAATGTTATTTAGTAACTATTTTCTGTGATATATTTCTCTGTTTTAAGGGAATAAAAATTCAAAGTTTGAAAATTGCTAAATTTTCAAAAATATTTGCCATATTTGCATTTTTTTTCAAAAATAAACGCAAGTTATATAGAAGAAATTTTACCACTAACTTGAAGTACAATATGTCACGAGAAAATAATCTCAGAATCACGAAGATCCATTGAAGCGTTTCAGAGTTATAGCCTCATAAAGAGACAGTGGTCAGAATTGTAAAAATTGGCCCGGTCATTAACGTGCAAACCACCCTTGGGGGTGAAGGGTTAATTTTAAAAAAATTTGAAAAAAAAAATTGCTCGTGCTCCCACGCAATTTTCTAGTCCAGAGTGGGAAAGTCGGCGACTGGGGACCAGTGTTTATAGCCTGGGAAGCGAGTAATACCCATGGATCTTCCCAAGCTATGAATATCAGCCCGCAGCTGTCTGCGTTGGCTTTACTGGGTATTAAAATAGGGGGGGCCCAAAAAAAATGATGTGGGGTCCCCTATAATTAATAGCCAGAAAGGCTATGCAGACAGCTGTGGGCTGATATTCATATCCTATGAAGGGGCCATGAATATTGCCCCCTGGCTACAAACAGCAGCCCGCAGCTGCCCAGAAATGTAAGATGTGCCAATTCCAGCACTTAGCCTCTCTCTTCCCACTGCCTTGTAGCGGTGGCATATGGGGTAATGGGTTAATATCACCTTTGATTGTACAGTGACATTTAGCCCGGTTAATAATGGAGAGGCGTGAATAAGACACCTATCCATTATTAATCTTATACTTAAAAGTTTAAAAAAAGACAGTCAGAAAAAAGTATTTTAATGAAATAAAACACTACACAGTTTTCCATATTTTTATTTCACGCCCAAATCCAAGCAAAGCCCTCGATCTCCTGAAAAAAACAAAAACAAACCAACACAAATACTTCCTGTTCCGACGTAGTCCATATAATCACGAGTGTCCCACGACGAGTCCAGCTCTGCTACATCTGGATGCATGACATCCGGATATAGCAGAGCTTGTAGATGACCACCGGAGATCTCCGGCGATCATCTATACTGTAGTTCTCACGGTCAGCTGGAGATAACCCCCGGTCATGTACACCGCAGTTCTCGCGATAAGCTAAGTTATCGCGAGAACTGCAGTGGACACGGACTTCCGGAGGCGGAACAGGTAAGAACTTTATTTAAATTAGTAGACATGCGTAGAAAGCTGCGTTTACGCAGTTGGTACGCATGTGACTAATCATTAGATGCAGTTTTACTATCCTCCACCCTCCAAATTGTGTGCAGGGGCCTGCAGGCAGAATATTCCCCTCCAGCGCCCCCACACTATAAGGTGCAAGCTGCAGCAGCGCAGCCACTATTTACCCCCTCCAAATTGTGTGCAGCCGCCAGACATATTATTTTCTAAGAAGTGCCAGCATAGTGGCAAAGGCACACATTAAAAAAAAAAAAAATTTCACCCCCAGGCTCAGCTCACCGACTTGAATGTCTACACAGAGCCTCAGCTCCTCACGCTCCGCCTCCAACAGCTTGTAGCCACACTCACATGTGCAACTACTTCCGGCCGGGCCCAGCATACACTATCTGTAAAGCTGTGTCAGCCAGTAGGCCTGGTGTCCTTATGCAAATCCAACCAGAGAGTTCAGCCGGGGGCAGTGCAGGACTAGAAAGGATGAGTTAGGAGGAGCACACAGCACAGCACAGCTGTTGTGGTCTGACTCTGTCGGACCGCCTCACCCCTCAGTAGCCCCATAGCAGTCGCATGGCCTGCCGCCATTGGCGGTACGCCACTGGTTGCAGGAGCAGGGAGAGTGACAGAATCCAGTCTGTAGGCCAGCATTAGGCCCGTGCAGTCCCTTGCAAAATATATAGCTATGGCACTATTTTTTTGTGAAAAAGTTGCATATATTGTGTGATCGATCAAGTATGACATGCTTTGTTTTACATTTTGGTGTTATATAACAGTCCACTAATGTGTTGATATTTTTTTCTAGGTTAAATTTCTCAATCAAAAACAGTATTCTGTGGCCTAGGTACACTTCTGTAGTGTATAACACTCCAAAAAGGTGTTAACATGTTTTGCTGTATTCAATTAGTCATTCTTATAGTGTAAGTGATTAGTGGTTGACAATGATGGCAGAACCACATCAGATTCCCAAGGGCGTGACCGGAGGAACATAGGAGCCAGAGTGATTTGCTGCAGCAGTAGAGGTGGCAGGATCTTGAGTTCTGGATCCAGATGATTTCCCAGAACCACCAAGGCCTGAACCCAGGCCGCATCCTTTACTGCTGGGGTTCTTGTGGACGAAAGAGCCAAGATCCAGAAACTGGTGAGTGGACAGGGAGGTAAGTCAGGACCAGGTCTGGAAAAATGTTATCTGCCCTCAACCTCTCCCTTAATCCAACATGCTTTCCAACATTACAGATAGAATCCTCCTTACCTCCATACTGTGCAGCCATGGCTCCCCGCAATCAGGCAGTGTTCAAATTAATATGTCTTGGAGATTACAGTTACACAGATCAAGAGCTATCCAGGCCGAGTTAGAGCAATGGCTGTCTCCATTGAACCTGGAGCCAGGTGCTATAATGATGCAAACCTGATGGTGTCCCTATGCCAGGGCAACCTCACACATGTGCCACATGAGCAATCGAGGGGGGGCTCATGGTACCAAACAAAGTGTTAGTGAAGATGCAGGAGCTGAGGAACAAATGGAGGAGGATTAGGTGATGGACGTTCAACAGTCAGGAGATGAAGAGGATAATGATACTATCTCTGTTGACCATGGTTGGTGGGAGGGGATGGAGGAAGCAACCTTGAGTGTTACCCCACCATCATCACACCATGGACTTGAACCTCATGGAAGTGCCCAGCACATGAGTGTCTTCTTGGTGCACTATCTTCAATATGATGCCCATATTCTTATTTTAGAAATAGTGCTTGGTTGCCACTCTGTTAGATCCATGGTACAAGAGTAAATTTAGCCAGACGCTTCCTTCACTGAAAAGGGACAGGCGCATGCTAGAGTCTCGAAACATGCTTGTAGACAATCTTAACAGAGGTTTTCATTAAGATAGCAGTAAGGCACCCAGTGTGCATCCCAGTTCTAGACGTCCAACCTTCGGAATGTTAAGGCGTCATTGCAAAAACATTAGCAGCAGGAGCAGCAATGTAAGTGGCATAAGGAATTTCTGTGAGTTGTTTCACATATTTTTTAGACCATCCTGTGCACCAGCAGAACAGAGTAGAAGTATGATATGTTGTGAACAACTGGAGAGAATGGTGCAGCAGTATCTGGGGGAGTTTGGACTCTTGGATTTTGGTCTTCAAAAATGGAAGAGTGGCCTGAGCTCACCTGTCACGCCTTGGAGCTTTTGTCATGCTCATTAGCCAGCGTTCCCTCAAAACATGTCTTCAGCACTGCTCCTGGTATCCTGATGGATAAACACACCCGGGTGTCCCCTGAAAGTGTAGACCACCTAACTTTCATCAAAATAAACAAGTCATGAATCTCCAATGATTTCTGCACCACCGTCGCAGACTTGGCAGACTAGGCGATGGTGCAGCTTTTAGTGTCATGCATTGATCTCGCGTTATTGCAGTCTGTGCCACCTTTGTGATGTCTTCGGTGCCTGCTGTTGCTACTGCTGCTGATGTTACAAACAATTTTTTGAAATGTGGAAACTCCATCTGGTGTCTTGCTTGTGGTGGAAGGTGTGTCAGAGGCCTATGATATTGCTTCTACTCTCTGGAAATTGATACCACTTTAGTGGTATGTGACAAATATTTTTTGAAGTGTGGAGTCTACAAGTTAGGTCTCAATCTTGTGGGTTGCCTGTAGTAGAAGGTGTGTCAGAGGCCTATTATACTGTTTCTTGCCTGCGTAAGTAGGGCTCCCAGACAGGCTGGCCTGCACTTACTTTCACTTAACTATCTGTGTTACTTTTCTTACATTTTTCTTCCAATAGTACTAATAGTACTGTATGAAACTGATGTTTTGTGCCATCTGAGTGTGGGTGGAAAAAAAATTTGGAGGTGTTGCATGATGTATCAGGGCTACAAGCTAAGAAGGCTTACACTGCTGCCTTAACCATCAGGTCCTGATTGAAACTTCAATTCCAAGCTTTAAATGCTGGGCCAGACCCTGATACCTGATACCTCATGCATGGCTGACTGCTTTTGTGCCATTATAAAAGATTCTACTGTGGGTCAATTGCTCAGTCAACAACCTATGTTACTTTCCTTACATGTTCTACCAATAGGACTGTATGAAACTGATGTTTGTGTCATCTGAGTGTTGCTGGAATTAAAAAAAAATGATCTTACACTGCTCACTTAACCACCAGGTCCTCATTGAAACTTCAATTCCAAGCAGTAAATGCTGGGCCAGACCCAGATATCTCATGCATGGTCCATGGCTGACTGCTGCTGTGCTATTTACAAATTTCTACTGTGGGTCAATTGATGCCACTTTTCATGGTGTCTGTCCCTAATTTTAGCTGTGTGGGAAGCTTATTGTCACCTCGTAAGGTGTTATGTATACATTTGAATTTAATGGGGTTCGAGTACGTTCGTCAAACTGTTTGGTGAACATGTTCGGTGAATGTCCAAACATTCAGCAAATCAAACCTAACCCAACCTTGAAAGGTTCTCTCATCTCTATTCATCAGGACAAACCACAGTCCTGATGAAAAAGTATGGAACTTTAAAACATGTAGACAAATATACCACAATCCTGGATTTATTTTTTCTTTTCCATCATCATTTACCAGCAGTGCAGATTTAACCCATTCACTCAACTCTCTGATATTTTCAAAGCTGTGGGTCTGCAGCAGCCTTGAGCTTCTACAGTGGCCATGGTCACACAACCATACCATGAGTACTATGGCCCATAATCTCACCATTTTACCTGGATAAGACCCTATTGTGCTTATTGTCATTCCAGGTTTTTTACCTCAGTCCACAATTATAGCAACAGGGACAACTCTAAAATATGCACATACAAAAAATAGGCGAAAATGCAACAAATTAACCCTATGATTCTGACCACTGTCATCGTGGTGGAAGAATTGGACAGATCTAAGTGTTGAGTGCTCAGATAGCATAATTAGAAGATGAGCACATGAATTACCTGGTACAAGTCATCTGCAGGACTATTACTGAGTGTGTCATTAGAATTAAATGTCAATGTTGTGCAACTAGTAATATTTCCAAACAAAGAGTGATAATTGTATTGGGGCCTCAGGACTCTAATTCACATGTGTTAGTAGTAAACATTCCCTCTTCTGGTGCTTTTACTATTAGAATATATCACAGAAGTGTATTTCTTGTGATTACATGTCTCTGTGGTTATAATAGTCACACTTATTCTGGGCATGCATAGCCTGGTCATTATTACATGGGGCAATCAGGCCACTTAAAGGGTGAGAACTAGCTTGATATTCCAGTGTGTTGTACATTTTGCTAATTCTCTAGATTGGTTTAATAAATTGTCACAAAACATCATATATGTTTGTTGAGTTGGAACATGCACCATAGTGTTCCAGAAGACTGTCAATCTTGAGGTCATTTGTTTAGGCCAGTCATATGGTAGTATGAGATGATAGATGTATATATTTGCTCACAAATATAAATTTAAAATTTTAGTAAATGTACTGTAATATTTAGACTTGAGAGTCCTCAGTGGTTGATACCTTTTAATGGATAACTGAAAAGATGGTAACAAATTGCAAGCTTTCGAGACTACTCAGGTCTCTTCATCAGGCTAGGACCATCTTGTTACCATCTTTTCAGTTAGCCATTAAAAGGTATCAACCACTGAGGACTCTCAAGTCTAAATATTTTTCTATCTACTGGCTAACACGGTACGAAGATACACATCTTTCCTGTACTGTAATATTAATTTTAGCCAAACTGTGAGGGATCTCACAGGGGAAGGGGGTGTCGACTTCACTCACCTTGGGGAAGCGGAGAGAAGGACACAGCAGGGATCAGCTCTCTGGAGCCACCACTTGCCCAGGTCAATCAGTGAACTGCCATGAGGGCAAATAGTCGCAGGAAAGGCTTCCCTCATAGATACGAGTTAATGAGGCGCTCCCAGTGATGGGGATATATATCAAGAGTCCAGGCTGGGGATATATATAAAAACCTCCCAGCCTTCACTGCCAGAGTTACTTACTAAAACAGTATGGTTTGCTGCCACCAGTTCCTCATTGGACATAAGCCCCGTCCGACAACAGGTTTATATCAGGTCAGAAACCAACCCGGGTAGCGTATAATATAACCAACCGAGCGAGCGAATGTGGGGATTCGTCAAGATAAAAGAGCAGCCCAAGATTAATTTGATATTTAATCACCGAAAAGGCGCCCTAGAAATATATAGGCATATATTTACAGAACAATATACAAGTATGCAGTCAAGAGTGCAGTACAAGGATAGGGTATAGATAGGTTGCAATTACCGTGTTATGTAGCAAGTGACCACAGGGAGGGTGCTGATAGATCACAGGTCCAAATCTTAGTTTGTGGTTTTCCTGGCTGCGTCAGCTAATGGATCCACCTGCCATTAGAAAAAACAAGTCCAAAATGAGGGGCTGCCTTATATCTCCTAGGCTGTTCCCTCCCACACTCTGTTCCCACCCCTGGGCTTGTGCCGCCTCTCTCCTCCCATCTCTGAGAATATGATTTTCTGTCTATAACCATGGATGGCTCATAACTTTCCGCCTGAAGCTCTGAATGGGTCGGAGGCGACCGCCCCTGGGTTCCACTGGATTTTATCTGCGCAGAGACTAAATATGCCTATAGTATGTAATTCCTGTTAGCTATGCTTTATAACTCAATAACGCAGAGTGCTACAGGTTGCTGCCGGGCACGGGCATGTGGTGGGAAGAATGCCAATTCCGATTATGTGCTCGGCTAGTCTCAGAGATATTGTATTCGATTATTATAGGTCATTTTCCAGATCAATACCTCAGAGCCTTGCTGTGACTTGTTGTGCCTAGGTGTCTCCATGTGCTTCAGTCAGACAAAAGAGTTCAGTTTGCTGTAGCTGCAGAAGAGTTCACACCCTTGTGTTAAGAGGTTCAAAGAGATTCTTCCTGGCATTTTAATTAAAAGAAAACATTGATCCTGTTGAATACCAAGGGTGGGGGCACATTTCAGGAAGGAAAGACATTTACTTAGTCTCTCACAGAAACTATGACCACTTTCTAAGTTTAGAAGCCAAAGTTTTGAGTGTGGCATAAACATCTTTTCCACCATTCAGCCTGTGCATCTCAGTGCAGGATGTGCAATGACACCAGTAGATCACATCCAACACATAAAGCTTCAGTCCACATACTGTCATACTGTACAGATCAGTGCATTATGAGATTTTTTTTTAAATTTTTGCCACCATACTGTGTGTGTGTGGGGAGAGAGAGGGAGGGCAGAGGAAAGTAGGAGTCTTCATTACTATGCATGGTGTATGTGAGGTAATAATTCTGTGTGTGTCCTGGGGAAATCAAACTGTGTAAGGGGACAGCAGAAGTTATAATACAGCAGGTAGGGTGTCATAGAGACCATCATATCATATGTTGGGGGTCTGTGTTGTGGGGGCTGTGGGGGCCATCATACTGTCAGGGGGGCTGTTTTGTGCCATCATATAAGGGATGTGCTGTGGAGGTTATCATACCATGTGGGAGATTGTGGGGTGTCATCCTGTAGGGTGGGTGATTGTGGAAGCATCATATTCAAAGGGTGACTTGTGAAAGAATCATACTGTGGAAGGGACTGTAGGAGCATCATACTGTGTGGGGATCAAACTGTGTGTGCAGCTGTGGATACATCATGCTGTCATGGTAGACATAATACTATGTGCGAGATCACTATAGGGGCACCATACTGTGTTGTGAAGCTGTGATGGGCATTATACTATATTGAGGGCATTGTGTGGACAGCAAACTGTGTTCAGGGAACAGCATCAGCAACCTACTAGGTTGGTACCATGGTGGCAGCATACTTTGTTGGGGATGCTTTGAGGCATCATATTATGTGTGTTGGGTATTGTGGGGGTATACCGTGTGTGTGGTATGTTTGGGGACAACATACCCTATGGGGTCATAAAAGGGGTTATCTAAATGTACTATTTCTGTATGTGTATCACACTACATATCCCGCTCCCTGTCTTTAAAAGTTGGAAGATGTACTCTTCTATAACTATGACTATGTGTTGTGACCTCACTGACTCTCCTGAATATTTTTTTTCTGGAGTGAAGGAGGAAGGGGCACAATTTAGACTTTCACTATAGGGAGGGCCATTATTTCTATGGAAGGCCCTATAAGATTCTCAATGAGAGGATATTCTTTCCTGAGACTAAATATGCTAATGACTATGAAAATTCTGGACATCATTTTAAACACTGTTGTCAATCAGAATCTTGTATTATCAAGACTACCAACTGAAAAATAGATATTTACGAGGACTGTCATGTGCCCAGAAAGCTAGCTATCAGGCTATCATTGCAATGCATTACCAGCAGCTCTGAGAATGGAGGGGTTAAGCAAGCCTACATTTCATCTCCTTGTGATGTACCTTGACTATAAGTAACACAAAGGACTTCATTACAGCACTAATCAACTCCCTCACCTTTCAGACCTAAAGTAATCACAGATTTCAAATGCACAGCCAAGGAAGTCGGCTCATAATACTACAGCCATGAATATTGCAGCTGAAAGGAATTGTACAGCTGCAAAAGCGTGCTGTTTAATTCTGATCCCAATTTTCAAATTAAGGTTCTTCTTTGGCATTTCGGAATGGATTTTAGGAGATGGGTTTGCAGAGCTTCTGCCTGCATGATGCAGGATTAAGCAGGGGGAAGGCTGGAGTGGATGAGAAAATGAAGATATGACAGGGGCACCACAAGTTCACACAAAATTAGGCCTGCAGAATGCAAGAGAAATCCCACTGGTGACAAGTGCCATCTTCTAGGTCATTCTGCCACACTGCCTTCTGCCACTTTTTATAACAAGAACAGATAAGCGAAGTCTGGGTTTTTAGCAGCTTATTGCATGGAAAGGTAATTCAAAGGGATATGAGCATGTCTGGATTCAGAGCTTGCATGATCCCATAAACAGAAGCTACTGGTAAATTCATGGTCTCTCAGCATTCCTTGAAGTGTATTACTACACAGACGCAAGCTACCGGCTTCTTGACTTCAGGGCATACAAACTGTCCTGGCCCAGATATTAGGTTATCACTAGACCAGGCCTTACTACAGAGTTAGGAAATCCTCATTAAAAGGTAAATATTGAAATTCAGATATTCAATTGCAATGAGGCGTTCTAGTTTGCGTATATAGCCCTGGGTTTCTCAGTATAAATATATTTGGAATCATATGTAAATATATGATAAACCATAACAAGCAATTAAATGATTACTTCATATATAACAAGTTAAGTCTGAACATTTAAACTAATAGAAAATAAACTTGTTTTCAATGTTTGCAGTAAATAGGCTATTATATACTTGAAGGGTGTTCATAGTTACCAGCAAATGATGGGTGTACACACAAAAATTGCTTCCTATGTATCATACAGTTTTCTGTAATTGTTACATAGTGTTCGCCAAATGTAATGTTTTATAAAGCATAATGGAAATCGATTATGCTATATAAATATTAATAATGTACGAATAATCTGAAGATATTAGTCTATAGGGCAATACTGTACCTCTAAAAGAAATCTGATTAATATAAAATAGAAAAATAAAGTAGTGTACTGCATTATTTGTATTGCTGGCATCCTTGCCCACTCTCTTGGAAACACTCGAAGGTTCATAGAAAAATATAGCCCGACACATGAGTTAACCCATCTTCTGGGTACCACCTAAACCCGTTGGAAACCTCGTGGAATCATTTCCAGAATATTTTCTGCTCCTCACAATGAATGTCAATGTCAATCAATGTTGGTCTTATAATCAGGGTGCACTTATATAGTGATGGGCAGCTCGCCTGATCTAATAGTATGGGTGTCCTCAATAGGCTTTAAGTCAAACACTGTGCACTGTCACTGCGTGTGACTGTTGCCCAATATACCGTAAGTCTTATCCATATGCAATTCTAGTACTAGGCAACTACCCTCTCCATGAATTGGTAGGACGTGAGTGATTGTTTCATCAGTATTTTGCACCTGTGTTACCTCAGCTTTTATAAAGGGGGCTGCTGCATCCAATAAGTACATTAGTTTTCTGACCTGAGTTGGTAAATTAGGTTGCTTTTTTTCTGCCATATACCGTATTTTTCGGATTATAAAACACACTTTTTCCCCAAAAACTTTTTGGGAAAATGGGGTGTGTCTTATAATCTGAATGTATCTTACCAAGTGGAAGGTGACTCCGGTGAAGCGGGGTCCCAGGAGGCAAGGTCGAGGCTGCAGAAAGCTGGTGGTGGCAAGAGTGGGGTGATGCTGTGGGACCGGGGCTGGGAGGAGGGGGTGTTTGGTGGTGCGGGTCCTGGGCATTCACAAAATATCTGGAGTCCCCGCACTTCCCATCCTTTTCAATGCGGGGGACTGTGGGAAAATGGCCGCCATATGTGGCGCATGTGTAGATTGAGATCTTGGCTCGTGACATCTCGGCTGCCGAGACCATTTTCCTGAAGTCCATTGTATTAAAAAGGATGGGAAGTGAGGGCACTCCAGACATTTTGTGAAAGCCTGGATCCTGCACAAGCTTCCACTTCCTCCCAGCCTGGGGCCTGCAGCACCCTGCCTCCTGGGACCCTGCTCCACTGCAGCTGCCCCACCAGTAAGCTACCATAAAAACAGACTTCATGATGTGCCACCATTGAATTAAAATATTTTTTTCATACTTTCTTTCCCAAAATTTGGGGTACATCTCAAGGTCTGGTGCATCTTATAATCCGCAAAATACGGTATATATTGTTTTTTGCAGTGAATGTCTCATCATTGGAGGGAGCATGGTAAAGAGGAGACATAAAAAATTAACTTGGCGTACTCTAAATTCTCCAGGTCAGCCAAAATGAAAAGTAGGCAAGAAGGTTTGGCAAGTGTGGAATATGGTAATATGGAATATGGGCCCAAAAGGTAAGAGGTCCACTTCCAGCTACAAAGAAGGTGGGATTGTGCTTTATGATGAACTGTTGGACTGCAAAGGGACAATGTATTGTTCTTGCACAGGGGCCTTCTGCTGTCTGTGTCCACTCCTCATTAGTTCCATATGTTGTATTTTTAACTAAATTTGGTTAACTTAAACCATGGATGTTGTGGAGGTAACAACGTCCCCAGAATGTGGTAGTATCAGGGTCAACTAAAATATCTCTAACAATAGCATTCAGGCAATACTACCTAATAACCTGTATTGTGCCTTTAAAACTATTCCTTAGTATAAATCTATTACTTAAAGAGGAATTCCACTTACCTCACTGCCCAGACACATGCGTGATTATTGGGTATCATGCACACATATCTGCAAGTATGTGATTATGTAATATAATCATTATTGTTCACCTCCAATGTGCTCACCTCCAATATCGGATCTGTCGGAGTTTGTTACAAGGGGCCATGGTTCTCCATTCAGGGCTCACCTTTTCAGAATGCTGTACATTTAGTAGCAGTATGTAATGCAACTGAGGAGCAGTTGCTTGGAACCTCCACCAGGGGGTGCCGGTGATGGGAAAACGGGTTGCACTCACCGTATAGCACCACAGTACAGACATGCAGGCCGCTACTAGGAGGCGGCAGAGTAGTCAGACAGACCGGGTCAGCAAATACAGGAAGACAAAGTATCAGAGGTCAAAGCAATGCACGTAGTCAGAGATGAGCCAGATGGGAACGTGGTATCCAAAGCGTGAGACAGAAAGGGGAGTCAGGGTACAAGCCAATGAGTCAAGCCAGTAGGTAATGTAGTATCAGAGACAGAAAAGCAGGAGGCGGGGTTCAGAGTTCAAGCCGAGTCATACACTGTAGGGAAACAACCAAATGCACACAAAGGCATGGATAGTGAATGGGTCAGACACTAACACGGGAAGTCAGAGACAGAAGGAGCACTAGGGTATACGGGTCAGCTGCTCTAGACTGGAAGCTTGAACTATCACTGACGTCGCCTGCAAGCCACAGCGAACTGAAATAGCAAAAACAGATCCAAAATGAGGCAGAGGGGATAAACCTCCAGCATGACCAGTCCATTGAGAGGACAGAATAAAACAAACCCCGGACTGGATCATGACACAGTACTTACTCTTCTTGGTATTAGAGCCTTCTCCTAATCACTTAAAAGGAACCTTTCAGCAGTTTTAGCCGTTATGAGTTATGGCCATCACCTTTCAGGGCTTAGGTCTCTTTCACGCTTCAGTCGTTCGACATCAGTCAAAATCCGCCAAAGTGTGAAAAAAGCGGATCCGCCATTTTTTTTTGGCGGACTTGCTTTTTTCCCATTGACTTGCATTAGTGGCGGATTTTGACGGATGGTTAGCCGTTAGATCCGTTTTTTAACGGATCCGCCATAAATTTGGCATCCGCCATTTTTGGAAAACGTTCAATGCAACGTTTTTTGTGTGCGTCAAAATGGTGGACTATGGCGGATCCGTCAAAAAACGG
>JARQOD010000004.1:456930781-456978014 GCA_033576555.1 Oophaga sylvatica | reverse complement strand
GGCTCCGCCCTTCTGGCTTTGCTTGACTTCATTGTATTATCTACTGTTAAGCTAGCCAGGTGCTTAGGTGCCTTAATCTGTGAGTTTTGCTTGATGTTAGGATCACAAAGTATTTATTTTTCTGTTTAATTATCCATGCTACAATTTATGTTAGGAGGTGTCCACCTTTTCTCCCAGTCCCTAGATCTTGTAGGGATTACTCCCTCGCAACTATAGGTCTTCGTTCACACTAGATGAGGACTTTAGCGGGTCTGGTCGCAGGATCAGGTTCCCCGTTACATCGTAGGGATTCAGCTTAGTTGTATTGTAGGGACAGAATTCCCTTCTTTCCTTACTGGTTGTAGCAGATCATAACAATGGGTACTGGTCCACGCATCGGTGGTCAGGTGGACCTTGCTACTGAGGGCTTTTAGTAGCGCATGTTTAATTTTTCCCTCAACATGCTTTTGCAGACCAGGGACGGCTTGCCTGCTGAAATGAAATCGGCTTGGCACATTGTATTGTGGGATTGACAATGATATTCAGTTACGGAAACTGTCTGTCTCCACCAGCCTGAATCACAGCATTTCAAGGGACAGGAGTTTTGCAATGCCAGCATTCAGAGCCTGTGCTCGTGCATGGTTTGCGGAGTATGGCCGTGTTTTATCCCATGCCTGTGCTACCGCTGGCTGTTTTGTGGCCTGGGAGTGTGAGGATGACAGGGAACTTGCTGCTGTGTGTGGAATAACAGTTTGTCTCTGGACAACAGTGGCCGAGGTTCTTCCATGGCGATCCTGTGAGGAAGCATAACCAGCTGTGTGTGAGCTCGATGAAGAGGCTTCAACACAACCTGAAGATGTAGGTGCTGCTGTAGGTTGGCCTACATCTCCAGTGTGTCTTTGTAACTCAACTACGTGCTTTGTCCGCACATGTTTCCACATATTTGTGGTATTGAGGTGACTGACACTTTTAGCTATTTTTAATTTTTGATTACACAGCTTGCATTTCACATAGCAAATATCATGTGCAAGTGTGTGAAAAAAGGACCACGCAGTGCAAGTCCTGGGAGCGCACGTTTTGACTTTTGGAAGACAACTGCTCCGAACAGGTGCCAAACTGGAGGCTACAGGCAACCGAGTCTGCAGCCTAACTCTCCCTCCTGTTTGTACCGTTGGGGCAATGTCTTCCTCTATCTTCCTTCTATCACTAACCATTTCTCTAGGCCTCTCCCAGCTTTCAACCAAAGTACTGGTTCTCACCCACAAAGCTCTCCACAGTGCAGCACCCCTCCTACATCTCCTCCCTCATTTCTATCTATCGCCTAACCGACTGCTGCGCTCTGCAAACGACTTTCGACTAACCTCTGCACTAATACGTACCTCCCACTCCCGACTCCAAGACTTCTCCTGCTCTACGCCAATCCTCTGGAATGCTGTACCCCAAGAAATTAGGACTATCCACAATTTGCATGGTTTCAGGCGCTCCCTCAAAACACATTTGTTCAGAGCGGCCTATCACATTCACTAATCAAAGTCATTCTATGTATTCTGTGTAAGTGTGTGTGTGTCTCTAGCCCATTCACTATCTCCATCCCTCAGTCCCTTAAGATGGCTGGAACATCATTGTAAATGCACCATTGTATATAAACACCTATACTTTGTATCTCCCCCATCTCATTGTACATTGTAAGCTGTCACGAGCAGGGCGACTTATTTAGCTTAAATTATTGTATTGTTAACGTTGTTACTTATGACTTGTGTTCTGAAACTGCTAAACTGTAAAGCGCTGCGGAATATGATGGCGCTATATAAATAAATATTATTATTATTCCTCTGAGCTGCTCCCACCACCTTCCTGTTCTTCATGCCATGTTGGGTATTGGACCTCATCATCTCCACTACCCTCTTCCAACACCTGCTGTTGGGTGGTCTGGCCAGCACCATGCTCAACAGAAACTGGCACCTGGGTCTCATCATCATCATCAGATGCGTTCTGCGGTGTGCTGACCATCGGCACTGTCTCACCCGCCTCTTCAGATTCAGAGAGACACAGCTGTTGCGCATCACTGCATACTCCCTCTTCTTCACATTACAGAATGCTGCTTGGCTGGGCCCCTGTTTGCAAGCCAATAGATTCTGAGAACAGAAGCAGACACTCAGCTGGCTCCTGTACAGAACTCTCTGACTGCCTGGGCAATTTGCCAGGCGGTGAAGAGACAGATGGTTGCCCAACAGTGCTGTGGTCCTGAGAGGAGGTGGAAGCAATTGAAGTCGATGCATTGGCTGAGATCCAAACAACAACGGCTTCAATTTGTTCTTCCCGCAGCAGGGGGGTACTCCGAGCTCCTACAAAAGTGCGCATAAAGGAACGCTCACGGCCCGGGGAAAACTGGTGGATGCTGTGTCACTGGGGGCCGCAGCAGCCACAGAATCCCCACGTCCTCTCCCTGAAGAAACTCCACGACCACGTGCCTTACTCCCTGCCTTCTTCATCTTGGTAGATTGATAAAGAAAGTCTGAAAAGTTATAAGGCCTAAGTGTGGTTATTCCGCAGAGACTGCAGTGAACACTGCACACAACTGTTCAGTAGGTGTGAAAGGCCCCTTTGTGTACTTCTATAGTGTTTGCAACCAATGTATTGTATACGGATGGAAGCGCGTCACACTAATAGATTTTATTTATTTGTAATAGAGTGGAGCAGCAACAATTAGAGAAAAATTTCAAGGATGTGCCAGTGACACACGCTCAGCAGACTACAACCAGCAGTGGTTGAAGAACTAACTGGAGCGTGATCTGCACTCCAAAAAGGAAAACCTCAGACTACAGTGAACACTGCACACAACTGTTCACTACCCAACGCGTCTCAGCAGGAAGGCAGTCTGTGCGTCAAAACAAAGGCGCAAGCATACATCCACGTACCCTGTTTATAAAGCTATATAAAAAAAATTATGTAGTAGTGACGCACACTTTATTGAGGTACAGTATTACATCGCCATTCACCATCTGTGGCTATGCAGTCTCATCTATATATACCTTATCTATCCGTTGTCATGCTTGCAAGTCGACAGTCAGGCATAAATAGCAATTTTCACTATGCACTATGCACTTTTTAAAGGTTATGTTTGTTAATAAACATGATTATTGCCACATATTATGAGTATTACATGATGGAAATTGTATAATTTTGTATAAACTGTTTAGTGACATTATTCAGCAAATGTAACATTTTAGTAATGTCACAGATAACTTGTAATGCTGATGATGTTTTGAAGTCAGACATTCATTGTCTATACAATAAAAATGGTGTACATACTGTTACTTATCCATCATTAATGGATTCAGATATGTACTTGTATGCTTTTATGTACAACCGTATAGCAGATTCCTTAACTAATTTATTTTGTGGTTTGCATTGCTGTTCAACATGTTAATGTATGTGTTTATGTTTGTCAATTCTTTATTTATCTAGATATTAGTTTAAATGAAATCATCATCTTATGGTAGTAAAGGTTATCTTTCTCTTGTTTGAAGTATAGACATTTAAAATTGACAGGTAACAAGGAAATTACTTGATCTAGTATTTAAACATCCTCCTTGACCCTGGGCTCCAACACCGCCAGTTGTTGCTCGGAAGTGCTGTTAGCACAGTCAACACTTGCTCCTGTGTTACTGGGGTTCAGTAACGTCAGCTGGTCCTCGGTTGTGCCATTGGCTCTTTTCCTTCTGCTGCCCCTCCGGATTCCAGTACCGTCAGCTGGTTCTCCGCAGTGCCTTTGGCCTAGGTGCCTCCATCTTGGTATCCGAGTTCCAGCAACGTCTGCTGGTCCTTGGTAGTGCTTTGGAGCACAGGTACCTCCTGCTTAGTAACCGTGTCCCAGTAACGTCAGCTGGTCCTCGGTTGTGCCATTGCTCTTTTCCTTCTGCTGCCCCTCCGGGTTCCAGCACAGTCAGCTGGTCCTCGTTACTTGCATTGGCTCTTGTACCTTCTGCTACCCGTCCGGGTTCCAGTACCGTCAACTGGTTCTCCGCAGTGCCTTTGGCCTAGGTGCCTCCATCTCGGTATCCGAGTTCCAGCAACGTCTGCTGGTCCTTGGTAGTGCTTTGGAGCACAGGTACCTCCTGCTTAGTAACCGTGTCCCAGTAACATCAGCTGGTACAAGATTGTGCTACAAATACAAGATACGGAACAAGAGACACAAGAACAATAAGCAGAAGATCTAAAAGCAGAAGAACATGAAGTATAAGACCAAAATGAAGAGCAAAATATATGCTCTAAATTCTAAGCAGAAGAAGACTAAGCAGTGTATGGGGGTGAGTCCGTTCCTCCTCGTGGTGCCCCTGGAAAATGCCTGCTGCTGCAGGCTAAACTGAACACGGACAAATACTGTTGTAATTTAAATCTTTTGTGACAGCAAGAACGGAAGGATGAAAAATTCATACTTTGACAGATTACAAGTACAGGATTCTCTGTCACAAATAAGAATATGATGAAGAAGATGAAGCAGAATATGAATAAGAATAATAGTTTAATAAGAAGAATATGAGTAATGTTAACAAAGATGAATAGCAAGAAGTTTAAGAAGAAGATAAAGAAGGTGAAGATGAAGAATAATTTGATGAAAAAGATGATGCTGCAGAAGATTATGAAGGAGAAAGTGTGTGAAAAGTTAAAAAGGTGAAGATGAAGAGCATGGAAGTTGTGTAATATACATATTTGCCAAAATATAAAAAACGTTAACATTGTCAATTTCTTCGTCAATCCGAACATCTTTAAAAAAAAAAATATTTATGCTATTCCATTTGATTGGGTTAAACATCTATGCCTTTAATGTCTCCTCAACCTTCCCCAATACATTCTACATTACTCTTTCTTGTTTTCCTTCATGTACAATTAACCAACAAGGCAAGAATGGGTTTTTTTTAATTTCGATATTTTGTTCCCATAGACTTACATGGGACTTCCGGTATCGATATCGGGTATCGCCGATATTTTAGTGATATCGGCGATACCATTCCGATTCCGATACTTTAGGATATCGGAAAGTATCGCTCAACTCTAGTGATCATCGTACTATTAGGAGATTTGTGGCAGATCCTGAGCACAGACGTGTTCATGCTGATAAAGGCAGAATGAGGAAGGTTTCTGCCAGGCAAGTTCATCGGATTAAGAGAGCAGCTGCTAAAAAGCCATTACAAACCAGCAAACAGATATTTGATGCTGCTGGTGCCTCTGGAGTCCCTCGAACCTCAAGGTGTAGGATCCTTCAAAGGCTTGCTGTGGTGCATAAACCTACTATTTGGCCACCCCTAAACAGTGCTCACAAGCAGAAATGGTTGCAGTGGGCCCAGACATACATGAAGACTAATTTTCAAACAGTCTTGTTTACTGATGAGTGTTGAGCAACCCTGGATGGTCCAGATGGATGGAATAGTGGATGGTTGGTGGATGGCCACATGTCCCAACAAGGCTGAGATGTCAGCAAGGAGGTGGAGGAGTCATGTTTTGGGCCAGAATCATGGAGAAATAGCTGGTAGGTGCCCTTTAAGGTTCCTGAAGGTGTGAAAATGACCTCTGCAAAGTATATAGAGTTTCTGACCAACAACTTTCTTCCATGGTATAGAAAGCCGAAACGTGTCTTCAGGAGCAAAATCATCTTCATGCATGACAATGCACCATCTCATGCTGCAAAGAATACCTCTGAGTCATTGGCTGCTATGGGCATAAAAGTAGATAAACTTATGGTGTGGCCACCATCTTCCCCTGACCTCAACCCTATAGAGAACCTTTGGAGTGTCATCAAGCAAAAGATCTATGAGGGTGGGAGGCAGTTCACATCAAAACAGCAGCTCTGGGAGGCTATTCTGACTTCATGCAAATAAATACAAGCAGAAACTCTCCAAAAACTCACAAGTTCAATGGATGCAAGAATTGTGAAGGTGATATCAAAGAAGGGTTCCTATGTTATCATGTAACTTGGTCTGTTAGGATGTTTTGGAGTTAAATAGCTTTTTTGTTCAGTGAATGTGACCTCCTAATGCTGCAAATTCCACAAATGAGCATTTTCAGTTCTTTAAAACATATCAAATGCTTAGAAATTCTACTGTGCCTAATAATTTGGAACAGTGCATTTTGAGTTTTTATTCATTTTGGAGATTATACTGTTATCATTGGGAGGTTTTTTCAATAAAATTTGATGTATACTCTAACAGGTGATGACTTTTATTAGACTGACTGTCATTTGCACCTACCACTTAGGAAAATCAGAGAAAAATATAATTTGCATAATAATTTGGAACATGATGTAGACATGTTTATTTCCTTTGTGTATACAGTCATGGCCAAAAGTTTTGAGAATGACACAAATATTATATTTTCACATGATCTGCTGCCCTCTGGTTTTTATGTGTGTTTGACATATGTTTTTATCACAGACAGAAATATAATAATTGCAAACATATGAGTAACAAAAGCTTATATTGACAGAATGAGTTAATGCAGCAAGTCAATATTTGCAGTGTTGACCCTTCTTCTTCAGGACCTCTGCAATTCTCCCTAGCATGCTCTCAATCAACTTCTGGACCAAATCCTGACTGATAGCAGTCCATTCTTGCACAATCAATGCTTTCATTTTGTCAGAATTTTTAGGTTTTGTTTGTCCACCCGTCTCTTGATGATTGACCACAAGTTCTCAATGGGATTAAGATCTGGGGAGTTTCCAGGCCATGGACCCAAAATCTCTATGTTTTGTTCCCTGAGTCATTTAGTTATCACCTTTGCTTTATGGCAAGGTGCTCCATCATGCTGGAAAAGGCATTGTTGATCGCCAAACTGCTCTTGGAGGGTTGGGAGAAGTTGCTCTTGGAGGACATTCTGGTACCATTCTTTATTCATGGCTGTGTTTTTAGGCAAGACTGTGAGAGAGCCAATTCCCTTGGCTGAGAGGCAACCCCACAAATGAATGGTTTCAGGATGCTTAACAGTTGGCATGAGACAAGACTGGTGGTAGCGCTCACCTTGTCTTCTCCGAATGAGGCGTTTTCCTGATGTCCCAAACAATCGAAAAGGGGATTCATCAGAGAAAATAACTTTACCCCAGTCCTCAGCAGTCCACTGCCTGTACCTTTTGCAGAATATCAGTCTGTCCATGATGTTTTTTTCTGGAGAGAAGTGGCTTCTTTGCTGCCCTCCTTGAGACCAGGCCTTGCTCCAAGAGTCTCCGCCTCACAGTGCGTGCAGATGCACTCACACCTGCCTGCTGCCATTCCTGAGCAAGCTCTGCACTGCTGGTAGCCCGATCCCGCAGCTGAAACACTTTTAAGAGACGGTCCAGGCGCTTGCTGGTCTTTCTTGGGCGCCCTGAAGCCTTTTTGGCAACAATGGAACCTCTCTCCTTGAAGTTCTTGATGATGCGATAGATTGTTGACTGAGGTGCAATCTTTCTATCTGCGATACTCTTCCCTGTTAGGCCATTTTTGTGCATTGCAATGATGACTGCACGTGTTTCTTTAGAGATAACCATGGTTAACAGAAGAGAAACAATGATGCCAAGCACAAGCCTCCTTTTAAAGTGTCCAGTGGTGTCATTCTTACTTAATCATGACAGATTGATCTCCAGCCATGTCCTCATCAACACCCACATCTGTGTTAATGGGCAATCACTGAAAAGAGGTTAGCTGGTCCTTTTAAGGCAGGGCTGCAATGATGTTGAAATGTGTTTTGGGGATAAAGTTCATTTTCTAGCCAAATATTGACTTTGCAAGTAATTTCTGTTAAGCTGATCACTCTTTATAACATTCTGGAGTATATGCAAATTGCCATTAGAAAAAGTGAAGCAGTAGACTTTGTAAAAATTAATATTTGTGTCATTCTCCAAACTTTTGGCCATGACTGTATTGTAACAACACAAAAAAATAAAGGAAAAAAAGTCAAATTGGACATAATTTTACACAAAATGCCAAAAATGGGCAGGACAAAATTGTTGGCAAAAGGGAATACGTGCCAGCTCCAGAATGAGTTAAAAGGATTTCTTTGTTTTATTTAGTAAAATGGCATTGCACTAGGCATAGTAGCACAAAGAAAAAAACAACACGTTTCAACTGTAACTGCGGTCTTTATCTGAGGCTAGATAAAACATACAAAGAAATCCTTTTAACTCATCCTGGAGCTGCAATGTATTCTTCTTCTTTTGTTGTTACATGTATAGTCAGAAAGGAGTTCTGTGCACCTGGAGGATTCAAGTTGGTGAGATGACCTCTCTCCCCTTTCATCATATGCAAAATTGTTGGTACCTTTCTAGAAATATAGGTAAACAACTTTGTTTGAAATGTGATGCTCATTCAAACTCACATGTGGCAAGTAACAGGTGTGGACAAAAGTGGCGTAACACCAATGGCGTCAGGCCACGTGGCTTCTATTGGATCCATGAGCCGAGTTCATTGAGCCACCTGTCATTGCAAGTTTAACTGTATCGGCATGTCCAATTTACCTTTTTCTGTTTTTTTTTGTATTGCTCCAGTACATACAAAGGAAATAAATATGTGTAATTGCAATAATTTTCTGGGAGAAATACTTCATTTTCTGGAACAATTAAAATTGCCAACACTTTTTGCCGTAACTAATATATATTTATGCTAGGTTTAGCAATACCACAATTAATCCTACTTTTCTAGATAGGATACTCCAAAATCTAGTATATAATACTCCATGTATGTGCCCAAATGCACTCTTTTTGGTAAGTGTTTGTGATCCTAAATGTGATATTAGACACCTAAGGTAATTAGTAGGGCATTCACACTTCCCAGAGTGAGAATGTGGCTTCTCCCTGGAAGACATGAGTTTCACACTAATTGCTTGACATTGACAGGGTGAAGCTATTGGGTAGATTCATCAGTCCTTTGTAATTATGAAATTTTCCGTCTGATTCCTTTCAGAATAAGAAAACATGGCAAAATTAGTTTATACTTTTCTAAGGATTTTTTGTTGTTTTTACGCTTACAAAAAAGTTTGTGCATCCTTTCTGGGTGTTTCGGGAATATTATGGGAATAGAGGATGTCATTAAACTTTCCTATTCTTAGTAACATACATTCAAAACTGAATAATTGATAAAATAAAACCCAGTTATAGAGTACAGGTTGCTCTGCTTGAAAGACTTAGATTGTGCAGATTAACTTTAGTGCTTTATTTCATTATCATCGATTCTAATTCAGAAATGAAGACTATGGAGAGTTCAGCTTCAAAATGAGAGAAGATAGCCCATATATTTACAGGATCACATGAAATGGTCCTCCATCTCTTATATTTTGAAAATAGATATTTTTCTTTTGTCAATGTTTTACAATCGGATGAAAGGCCTTGATACTCCATTTTTTTTTTGCCCCGTCACACGTAGAGTATCTTTTAAAAAATTACAGGCTGCTGTTGTGAACACTTGAGGAGAGAAAGATTCGTCCTCTCCCCGTGAGCCATCCTGGCTAATTGTTGTATGCAAATAAAAGCAATTATAAGGCTTTTAGGGTGAAAGGATGACAGCTGAGTGTGGCAGTTTGCAATGGCCTCACCCATTTTGTTACTATAGCAACAGCCTGGAAAAGGACGGGACACCTAATGGTGAAGTGCGAAAAATGTATTTTGCAAAGGGAATCTCCAGTTTCTGCAGTCTGTTTCTCTAGTCTAATGAACGTCAATGTGCATAATGATTAGCGCTATTGAAAATATTATACAAATTACACAGCATTTAATTCTGGGCTGTTTTTCTGTCATGAAACTATCATTTATAATCACATACTTTTGACGTTCGCCTGGACTTCCAATATATAACTGAGAAACTATGTACAGTTTCAAATTGCAATTTTGGCAATATTTATTCAAAGCACAGCTGACCTGATATTTTAGGTGCGTTTTCAGGAAAACCTGTCACGTTAGGAGTATAGTTGAGTAAATATCTTCGGTACACCGCTTATTAATAATAAGCTACAGCGGGAACCCGACTTCCTGGATCGCGCCGGCTGAACAGCTGATCGCCGCCGCAGCTGCATGTGTTGTGATTGTATCACAGTCACAGCACATGCATGGAGAGCCTGTGTGTTTTCCACGCTTGCGCAGTGTGTATTGTGGGAGCCGTGTTCACGCAGTGTTTTGATTACTTGTGCTTGCGCATTGGCCATCGGCGATCCGCGTATGCGCTGTAATGTGTGGCTTCCCGCGCACTCAGCCATTGAAGCTGTAAATTAAAACCAGCTTCAGTGCGCACAAGCGTTGAGCAGCTCTTCAGGGCGCATGCGTGGATCGCCGATGGACAATGCGCAAGAAAATAGAGCAAAAAGTTGTATTTTTTACTAGCAAAACCTCACCTGCACATGGGACAAGTGCTCTCTCCCCAGATACTCAAAATCTCCCATGTGTAAGTAGTTGATATGCTATCACTTAATATAGTGTAAAATCTCTTATAACACTATAATGATCCAGACATTTTTCATTTTTGTGATTTAGCTTTTTCTTTCTATTGATCAAAAAGCCATAACTTTTTTATTTTTCTGTCAGCATATATGTATTATGGCTTGTTTTTTGTCGGGTGAGTTATAGATTTGAATGACTTTTTTTCACTTTACCACATAATACACTAAGAAGTGGGGTGATATGGAGAAAAAAAACAATTCCACCATTGGTTTTTGGATTTTGTCTTTACGCCATTAAAAATGCAGTAAAAATGACCTGGAAACATGATTTTCCAGGTCAGTATAATTATATCAATACCAAACTTACAAGATTTTTTTTTTTAAATCAAAATAACATTTGAATTTACAAATTTAAATTCAGAATCTTTCAAAAAGAAATTGTCACCATTTCTAATATTTTTATTAACACCATTTTGTGATACATATATAATTTTGATCACTTTTATTAAAATTTTTAGGGAATTGTTGTGACCAAAACATATAATTTCTGGCATTTCTTTCCCTTTTATGTGCTTCAGATACAGTGTAAACAATATTTTACGTCGATAGATCAGACTTTTTAACACAACCATATAAAATGTTTTTTTTAATGGGGAAAAAGGAGGAGATTTAAACTTAAATATTTTGTTATTTTACAACATTTTTAGATTTTTTACTTTTTAGTTCCCTTTTGAGGACTGTAATTGTTTGATAGATTATGCTGTATACTGCTATACTATAGTGAAATTGACTATATTCGAATTTGTACCAAATTTCTGAATCACATTTATCATTTTGATCAATTTACCAAATAATTTCACAAGACAGAAAAGGAAAGCAACTTAAAAAAACACAAATGATGAATCAAGGACATAGAGACGAGGCTGTGTGTGCAAACTTATGTTTGATTGCACTTTATAATTAGTAGGGTTATGATTTATCAAAAATCAAAGACTGGGGGCTTTGGATCACTGCCTGCACACCACACTGTGAACAGGCTTTTAAAGCAGGTTATCTGATGAAAAGCAGACATGGAGTTTGCACACAGAGTAATTAACAGATACTGTAGCTGTCAATGTTAAATAACTACGTATTTGGGGTCCCAGTATGCCTTCATTGGCACATAGATGTTAATCATGGGGGCATTAATACTTTCATCTTGTGTAGCTATTCTGTCAGAATTCCATAAACAGGACAAGGTAAAACAATATTTTAATTTTTTTTTAATTCTAGTTTTGCAGAATCCATGGATATATCCATGAATGGGAACCCATTCACATCTGTGGTAAAATTGCAAACATTTTGGAAGCTGACAACGACCCACAGGAGTGCAATATCTCCCTGAATTATGCATATATCACAATCATGTTTGGTATGTATAGAATGCTTGAATGATGTTTGATAAGATTATGCCATATTGTTTTTTTGTGAGGTTTTTGGTGGAAACTACAACCCACAGCAGAAATGAGGGCTAAAACTGGATTAGAATCAAATCTAATCAGTCATGATGGTGAGAGCTTATATAACTTGTCATCTAACGAATATCCATCAGGAGATACAAGTATTACTGATCTGTCCATATTTCCAGCATCGTTCTCCCCCTCCAGACGTGCACACATATCCAATTTGTAACACATATCATACTGGTTTGCAAGCATGCACTGTTCATTTATTATTCCAACTTTTGTAACCTTTTTAAGCACTGTACTTCTTTTTATTACTCAAACATTCAATCCGTTTGTTCCTTGGTGTTCTATCATACCAAACATCTTAATGAGAGAAAATATCTTGATTGTGTTACCTTGTAGCCAAAGCTCAAATAATGAACTGTTCATGAGTTTGGGAAAGCTGGGTATTGATATGTCCCAGTGTCTTGCCCAATGCAGGTGTCTCACTGGCCTGGTAAAACGGTGAGTGGTGGCAGCGTAAAATGTGGCGTGGATGTGGGGACCATTTGTAAGATGCGCTTATCTCATTGTTGGCCTATTGCGGTAGGTGATTGCACAAGTGAATGGTAAGTGGAGACCCCATTATGGTCACATCTGAGGCATGTGCAATGTTGTTCGTGAGACACCTTAGACAGCTGTTTTTTTGTCCTTCATACTTTGCTGTCATTCAGTTTAGGCTCAGTGCTGTAGAGAAAAACAGCCGCACTCAAAGTTGATTGTGAAGAAAAATAAGTTCCGTTTTATTACAACAAAATTATATACAGGAGCCACAGCTAGTGTGGTATGAACGGATAAGTGAAGTAGGGGTTAACGTTTCGACCATGGATGGTCTTTCTCAAAACCTCACTGGAGATGGATATGCAGGATAAAGTGGAAAGGATTTAGAGAGGAACAGTGTCCTGTGAAGGCTGCATTTGGAAGCAAACAGGAGCGATCCGTTCAGTGACTGCAGCCACTGAACGGATCGCTCCTGTTTGCTTCCAAATGCAGCCTTCACAGGACACTGTTCCTCTCTAAATCCTTTCCACTTTATCCTGCATATCCATCTCCAGTGAGGTTTTGAGAAAGACCATCCATGGTCGAAACGTTAACCCTACTTCACTTATCCGTTCATACCACACTAGCTGTGGCTCCTGTATATAATTTTGTTGTAATAAAACGGAACTTATTTTTCTTCACAATCAACTTTGAGTGCGGCTGTTTTTCTCTACTATATTGATTTCTTGGTCCAGCCAGCACCAACTATTGACTCAACAGTGTGCACATCATTTACTTACTATTAGGCTCAGTGCTGTGTAGTAGTACAATACCGGAGACCACTGCAAGTACTGCGCTGCTATCCATTAGAATGAGAATAGTTGTCATACGCAGTAAGTGAATGTGAATGATTTTTTAAAAATTTGGAATAGTTTGTGTTTACAATACGTTAATGTTTCTGGACTTAATATAAGGCAAATTAGACATTGTAAGTTTACTATAATTTACATTTTGCATTGGACAGGGTGTGATCAGAAATTCATAAATGTGCTGAAGAGAGATTTTTTGCACTGCAGAATAATACAGTTTGAAAGTTAATTGGTCTAAGTATCTGCATATAATACAAATGCAAAATCTTAAAAGGTAAAAGAACACACTCACATCCCCCTAGTGCTAGGGACTTATTGAGACATGGAATCCAATATTTCTCAAGTAGTTACTTGTGAAATAACGCTTCCATAGTTTGGACTTGTTTATACAGCATATTGGAAAGATGCTCAGTTGAATAAAGATCTGGAGAAACTGAAGGCCATGTCAACACCTGGAACTCTCGGTCAGATTTTGAAAACCATTCCTAAACAATTTTTGAAATGTGGAACAACCACCAAAGCAACTATAATAAAGCAACGTTGGTTATGATATTCGCAAGAAAATACAATTATACCTACTCAAAATAAGTGAATAAAGCAGCTCAATCAAAATATACATAAAATATATAATTTTATTGAATCATGACAATAAAAAGGACATAAAAGGTGATGGAAAACCAAAGGACAAAATACAGAAACCACAGCACAAAATTACCAATAATTTGGGAATACTGACCAAATCACCTAAATATATATCATAGAAATCCCATATTAGTAGTCTATTAAATACAAAGGTAAAGCTGATATACATGTCAAGAAATAATGTGCATAAAGAGCATGGACACAAAAGGGATATAATAAATTAGTATATACCAGTAGTCAGCATCCTGTGGCTCCTGTATCTCCAACGTACGTTTCTCCTAGTGGCTTTCTCAAGGAGTATAATACTCCTTGAGAAAGTCACCAGGCGAAGCGTATGTTGGAGTCACAGGAGCCACGGGATACTAATTTATTATATCCACTTTTTTCTCCATGCTCTTTATGCACTTTATTTCTTGACGTGTATATCTTCTTTACCTTTATATTTAATAGACTTTTTATATGGGATTTCTATGATGTATATAATTATGTGATTTGGTCAGTATTACCAAATATTGGTCATTTTGTGCTTCGGTTTCTGTATTTTGTCCTTTGGTTTTCCCTCACCTTTGATGTTATTTTTATTATCATGATTCAATAAAATTATATATTTTATGTATATTTTGATTGAGCTACTTTATTCACTTATTTTGAGTAGGTATAATTTTTGAATTGTGTCAGGATACATTATTCTGCCGAAAGAGGCTATTATGACATATGGTAGCCATGGATGTTTAGGCAGGTGCAGATGTGGACATAGTGTTGGTGTAAGTAAAAGGAATTGTGCATTATGATAGCTACTGGACTGAAAAGGGCCCATATCCCATTCTTACATATGGGTCAGCTTCTGTCTGTGACAGCTCCTAGGCAGTTGGTAGGTGAAAAACCAAAATCCACAAGTATGTTAGGACTAGATTTGAAAAGATTTGCAGAAACTTTGTTTGGAATCCATGTCCATACTCTGTTGACTGTGGGGCTAGATTCCTGCAAACTTCCTTGAATCTAGCAATATAGCTTCCATTTCTAATTACTACGTTTTCTACGAGGTCATGACAAGCATGTCAGTGCAATATCATAATGTGTGTGGTGCGTAAATGTTCTGACGTTTGCAGGACCCTGGGGTGCCTGCAATATAATATTGACACTGACAACAAACCAAGGTTATGAGAAAGCATTTTACTCATCTCCTGATGGGACCTAAGGTTTCCAACAGAACTTTGAAAAAGAGCATTAAACTGTCTGCCATGTTTTCCTTTATCCCCATACTGTATCATGCTGCGATACCCTTCCCAGGTTATTCACTACTAACCCAGCCATCAAGAAGGCAGACAAGACTAGAGAAAAATAGAGCCTCTGACAACAAATCATTCATTCTGGGAGTGTCCTTAATAGTACTAGTCTTACCTTATAAGAATTTGTGCCAGCTACACCAGTAATGCTCCCCAAAAGTAACTGTCCCAGAGTCAGATATTTGTTATAATTGGGGGCTTTATTAGTTTTGATAGAGACACTTGGGTTCCATTATTTTTTTTTTGGGAGGTGAGCATTGTTAACTTTAAGTGGACACTCGAGTATTTGTTTCTGGAAGGGGGCACTTGGGATATTATATCCTTCAAAGGAGCATACACAGTACGGGGATTAATACTTTCTATGGGACACTTTAATTTTTTGGGGAGGGAGTAATCCTAGTAATGACACAATTTTTACTATTGGGGTCAGTATTCCACTCCTTGGGTGCATGCAGAGTGGGGAGTTTTTTATAGGTTGGGAATAGATGGGGACGACATTGAAATGTTAGATGTCAAATGTGTTTTTGTTGTAATCTGTGCAGCCGAGTCATGGCTGGAGATGTCATATCAGTCTGGGCCAGATCGAAGACAGGAAAGTGAACGACAGCTGTAATTTACTATATATAACTGTACTGTAATCACGTGTATGTTCTGAGAGACTGGTATCTACCAATATACGGTTACTGTATGGTGATAATATTGCTCTTTTTAGTATTTTTTTTATTTAGTAACCACTTAATGTATTTCAGTCATTATGTAGTAGAAGGTGTATGGTTGTATCATTGGTCTTTTCATACAGTGTTTTAGTATGTGGAGGTTATGGTGACAGTATAATATTATGTATTCGCTATGTAGTGATGATGGTAGTGGGCATTGTGTAGTCATATTGTTTTGGCCTTTTACAGTAGTATTTTGATAATAATGGTCTTTGTATAGTGTGTTTTTGGTTAGCAACAGTGGTATACTGTAATCATATATGTGTAGATGCTATTTTAAATGGCTGTAGGGGGGTCGTGTGGGGAGATATGCACTTTGGGGCTTGGGCCACTGATCTTTTAGGACCCTAGCAATGTCCCAACTGTACTGTGTATTTACAGGTTCTTGTTTCTGGAGTTGTACGTAAAAGTGTACTGTGGTGTATGTGTAAAACATTTGTATATTTAGGGCACAAAACTAAATTTAAAAGTGCTTGTTGACGTATGTGTTAGAGAATTCCATTTGTCTTTCCACGTTTAGGAAAATAAAGGTGAAATTAAATCTTCTTGCAATGTGACGTAACAAAGTCATCATAAGGCCTCCTTCCCATGTCCCTGTTTCCGGTACATGTTGTATCCGTTTTTTCACAGATACCACATGTACCTATTATAACCTATGGGGCTGCTCACATGTCCGTCTGTTTACACAAACCGTGTGTCCATGTGATCTACACTGAGACGTTCTTTTTTTTTTCTTTAAGCAGCACAGATGTCAAGAGCAAATACAAGTCTATGGGTCCGTGAAAAACATGTACAGTACACATGCTGTATATGTTTAGGAGTATAAGAGAAGCTTTATGATTTTATTTTCTGTATGCATAGCGGAAAAACACAGGTGACACACGTTTCTAACAACATACACATGAATGGGTCCTAAAAAAAATAAAAACGGATGGTCAAAATGGACTCTGCCGCACATATGTGTTTTTATCTGGACATGGAAGGGGGCCTAAATGTATGTAGTGGGTTCAGGAGCTGAACCCGCTCCATACTGGCTGTTGTATATAGCCGCCATCTGCCTGTAACAGCAGAGAGCTCACCTCTGTTGCAGCTGTTTTAAAGCGGATATGCGGGACTTTGTTAAAAAAAGAAAAAAAATATGCGTAAGCACTAACAGGCAGGTAGTTGCTACCTACCTGCCTGTTGTGTGGCTCAGAGTGGAAACTGATGGCTCCTGCCTGAGATTCAGTGGGTTACGTCATGTCAACAGAGCGGCAGCTTCTTTTTCCTCTCTGCTCTGTTGAAATGGCGGGATTGCGTTGTAATTCTGATTGGCAGCCGGCTCTCTGCTGCCTAACTGGGGGAGCCAGCTATCAATCAGCATGATGTCAGCATTCCTTCTCTGTCAACAGAGCAAAGAGGAAAAGAAGCTGCAGCTCTGATGTAACCGAAGCCGCTCAATCTCAGGCAGGAACAGTCTGTGACCTCTCTGTCCCAGCGAAGAACGGTGCTGGGCACAACAGAGAGTAGGTAGCGACTACACGCTGTAAGTGCTTTAGGCATTTTTTTTACTTTTTTTTAACAGTATCGGATATCCCCTTTAAGTTTTTAAAGGCCCTTGTTACTTGTTAGTCTTTGACAGCGACAATTAATGTGATGGCTGATGCATGTACTCATCAGCCCACCTGTGACACAGTGCTGTTATGTTGGCCATCTTTTAAAGCCCAACTGAAGGCTGGAGCTCCTAGGAAGATGTCACAATCAAAGTGTTAGAAAGTTATTACAGCACGCTCATTTTTGTAGTCAGCGCTGACTGGAACAGCTTGTACACTGCCACTATGACTGGAAGCAAGAAGCAGCAGGGCGAATAAAGCGTAATTTCCTCCCTGTAGCCATCACTTTTCAAGTAAGCTGACCAATCAGACTTTAAACACTATTTACCTGCAGATTGACCCTATATCTGTAGATAAACAGTGTTTCTCAAGGTGACAAGTTAACTTCAAAGAGGTACCGAGAACATTTGTAGAATTTCACTGACTCTTAACATTGTGTAATGTACTACTAGGATTCATCTGTTTTTACTCTCTGCCCTCATCACATCACAGCTCAATTGCTCATCACATCTCAATTTTTATAGAGACACTTTCTCTTCTACTTGTCTCATTGTTTCAGTTGGGTTTATTAGAAAAGAAAGAAGTTGCCATGTGACTATCTCTATTCAAACTGCATATGGAGTTGTGTTGTGACGAGCGCAGAGAGTATGTAAACAGCCACATTCTAACACAGAATCTGAAATATTGTTGAGAGTGAAAATAACGTTTCCAAAAGGTATTTTTTTTAAGATGGTGTTCAAAAGGGCTTCACTAGATAACTTTTTAATATGTGGTAAGCTTGGCTATGCTCCCGTATCTATATAGTACTCTCAGTTATGGTATCCTATCAAAGCAGTAAGCTTGGTTCTGGTACTGTATCTATGTAGTATTTTGGTACCATATGTATGCAGTAAGCTTGGTTCTGTTCACATATCTACGTAGGAGGTTTGGTAGTGTTGCTGTTTCTGTGTAGTAGACTTAGTAAGCTCGGTTCTGCTCCCCTGTCTCTGTGGTATCTCGGTTCTGCTCCCTTATCTCTGTAGTAAGCTTGGTTCTGCTCCCTATTCTTTGTAGCAACCTTGTATCTGCTCCATTATCTTTTGTAGTAAGCTTGTTTCTACTCCCTTATCTCTGTAGTAAGCTCTTTTGTTCTCCCATATCTCGATAGTAAGATCAGTTCTGTTCCCTTATCTCTGTAGTAAGCTCGGTTCTGCTTCCTTATCTTTGTAGTAAGCTTGGTTCTGCTCCCATATCTCTATAGCATGCTCTGATCTGCTCCCATATCTCTGTAGTATGCTCTGTTTTGCTCCCCTATCTCTTTAGTAAGCTCTGTTCTGCTCCCATATCTCAGTAATATGCTCTGATCTGTTCCTATATCTCTGTAGAAAGCTCTATTCTGCTCCCATATCTCTATGGTAAGCTCTTTTCAGTTCCTGTATCTATGTAGTAATCTTGGTTCCATTCTCGTGTCTATGTAGTCAGCTTGCTTCTGTTGCAGTTTCTATTGGTGGTAAGCTTGGTTCTGCTCCCATATAAATGCAGCAAGCTCTGTTCTGTTCCCATATCTGTGTACAAGCCTGTTTTTAACTCTTGTTATCTCTGCTGCTTTAATGCAGCAGCCAGAGATAAGCAGGGCAAAGGTGGGCCACCGCAACTCAAGGGCCACTGCCTTGTAATTGCCCCCCCAGGTGGAAATGTGCCAGCCAGCCCCTGCCCAGATTGCTCCTACACCAAGTACAGTTTTGGCTCTACTTGCTCATGAGTTGACCACAAAAGAATCAGATGTTTTCGCTGGAAGTCGGTTCGATTATTTCTTTTTTTTATTGATGTTGCCACCTTCTTCCTTTGACGACATATACACCGTGTTCTTCAAACTAGTTCACAGGTCCTGTACAGCATATAATCTTCATCACTATCATCTTTGACCCAGCTAATATCTCATTGTAGAAAATGTCCTAAGTTCCTTGCCCAAGCTTGTGATTCCCACCACTAGGCTAGCCTAAAATGATGCCACAAGGAAACAGCCTCACGGTCAAGAAAAAGGTATAAACTTTATTGATAACAACATATAATATTAAAAAGAGCAATGGTAGGGAAAGGAAAATGATAGCAAAAATTGCACACCTACACAATATCAGGGCCTGTGATCAATTGTGTTCTAAATAATGTTTGTAATACAGAACAACTGTCCATACAATGCAAGACATGGGGAAAACAAGCCAGATGATTACAGTCAATGACATACCACATATATATAGAGCCCCCACGATATATCCAAGGTAAGTACCGGGGCATAAGATAAAGGTATGTATAATAGTATCATATAGGCTATCTAGAAATTTTTTGATGACACTATCAGCTTTCAGTATGGGCCAAGCCCTATCAAGGGCAGATTTCATCATTTGAAATTGCGAGTGAAAGGTTGTAATAAATCTTGGCATAACAGCATTACTCATGTCGCGAGAAGTTCTTTTGTACAATAAATTATTGCGACATGAATGCTTTGCCCTATGATAGGCTTTTTTGATAGCACGTGCACTATAGCCTCGTGATAGAAATCTAGAACGAAGTTCACTTGCTCGAATTTTCCACGGCTGTGGGTGGTGACGTTCGGGGCGGTGTCTATCCCCGGCTGCTGTGAAGCTTAATGAGCAAACGTCACATCCGGGACGCTGCACATTTATAGTGATGGATTGTTAGTCTCCCCTGACGCCCCCTGAGGAAGGAGCCTTTTCGTGGCTCCGAAACGCGCGTCGGGGTTCAGGGTCCCTGATGATCTTGTGTTCCTGTCGGCTGGGGTAAATATTTGTTCATAGGGCTGCATGTAACCATGTTATTCATGGGTTTTGTATATTAATATCACTTACTGATTACCATATAGCGGTCATAGATAGCCTATATGATACTATTATACATACCTTTATCTTATGCCCCGGTACTTACCTTGGATATATCGTGGGGGCTCTATATATATGTGGTATGTCATTGACTGTAATCATCTGGCTTGTTTTCCCCATGTCTTGCATTGTATGGACAGTTGTTCTGTATTACAAACATTATTTAGAACACAATTGATCACAGGCCCTGATATTGTGTAGGTGTGCAATTTTTGCTATCATTTTCCTTCCCCTACCATTGCTCTTTTTAATATTATATGTTGTTATCAATAAAGTTTATACCTTTTTCTTGACCGTAAGGCTGTTTCCTTGTGGCATTTTTCTGTATCATGTACAGCTGGTCGTCATATGTCCGCATACAATATGCATATTAGTAGTTGCAACATAGTTGGATATATTCAACCTTTATATGCATTATGATGTCCACACCTTTCTTATATAGCCTAAAATGATAACTGATATTGCTATTACCCTTACCAGCATAACTGCCAGTTTCTACCATGGTAGTACAGTGACTAACCCAACTAGACACTTGAATACTGTCCTCCACATCTTCCGTGACTGCAATGGTTTATGTATCTCCTCTCACTCAATCCTGCACTCAGTCTATGTTACAGGATGCAAATTGAGCATAAATGACATTCCATCAAAGCCCACACACACCCGGATACACAATACGACACCAGACGGCAAACACACAGGGTGATGAGTCCTGCATATTATATATTACTGTCCAGTAGTCAAAAATCCACACACTCTCTGCATGGCTATGGATTTTTTAGAGAATACAAAGGCCAAACCTACTAAAATTGTAAGCTTTAATGTTAAAAATACAGTGCTTACAAGGAAAGGTATAAAAAGAGAAAAATAAAGCTGCACACAAATTAACAAAACAGTTACCAAACTAAAATTTAAAAATAACAGAAATGCCTAAAGATTTTCATGTAAAGTTAGTAGAAAGGGTTTATGAATCACATTCAACTCAGGGCAACCCCACATGCAAACACCTTTCCATTTTAAATGCCTGGTCCTGAGATCAAGTTTCCTAGATTGTATTATTGACATCGCAGGTCTATAACTAGTCCATGGGCTAATTATCGGTAAACATATTGTACATTGCTCTCACTATCCAAATTTAATACAAAATGGCTGCTGCATTTCCTGCTTGTGCTTTTATACAAGCTATGATAATCCTTAATGATTGGTTGTGCTATACCATATAATGTGATAGCTGCAAGGCATTATGGAGAAGCCCACCCAACTGCCCACAAGGTCATATGAACATTTCATGGCTGATGTAACCTTCTACATTGTGCACAATGGCATCGTTCATTTTAGTGTATTTGCAGAAAGCAAATCACAAATTAAATTTAGTGGGTTCATCGAATTCTTAAAAATTCATCATGAATTTGATTTACATCGAATTGCTTCGCTCCTTTCTAATATCCACACCTTTTAAAAGCCTTGGCATATAAACACATTAAACTAAAATAATTCTGTGCATATTTTTTTATTTCATTTTATATAGAATAAAAACTACACCCAATATAAAATTAACATGTTGAGTTTTCCACATTATTGAAAGGCCTTTAGTGTTTTTTTTTATGTATTGTCTTAAATATTGTCAGCATAACATGAGTCTAGTAAATTAGACAGCAAAGGACCCTGACAAGATTGGAAGAAAGTCTCAGATAAGAAAAGGCTGAAATACTTTCTTGGTACAACGAATATTGAAAACATGTTAATTCATTAGGCATCTGAGATCTTCCTTATGAAAATGTTCATTGTTAAGTGTTAAGCAAGTAGAACAAATAGCATGCCACCAGCATACCAAATTACAATGAGTCACAAATGGATATTTTCTATGGCAATTTATTTCACAATTACTCTTGTGGAAGCTTTCATGAATTAAATATGAGTTCTGTCTTGAAATTAGGTGTTATAAAGCTAAATTACAAGAGGCATCCAGTAATTGAGGTGGTAGCAACACGAGGTCTGGTGAACTAATCTTTCCTAGTGTCACATGACTGACCTCCAGCCAATAACATGCCTCCCCATCACGACAACACAAGCAGCTGAGAAAAATTGATTTCTCATCTGAGCCATGTTTGATAGCTTTTGAAATCGAAAATTGAAATTAACTAACCTAAGCCCCGTCATAACAAAAGAGCAAATTAGGTATGCAAGATCATTTCCTATTGGCAGTCTGGGGGCCTGCCAATGTAAATTTGTAAATAGAGTTTAAAATGCAATGCTGCACGCTTTTTTTTTTCTCTTTCGCTATTTTCTCCCTCTTGTAAGGAAAAACATAGTGGCTTTTCCAATTATATATATGAGGAAATAAGCAGAAGAGTGTTTAGAAATCTTTCTAGAGAATGGATGAAATGCTTCAAATCCGGCTATGAACTTGGTTCTAAATTAATATTATTTTATTCTAGGAAAAGATTGCACAGAGGAAAAATAATATGGTAAGATGTTATAATCAAACTTTGCATTTCGTTTGATGCAGCACACTAGTCTTTATATAGATTTGGTGCCGGACAGTAAAACTCATATACACATACACAAGCACACACATACAGTGGGGAAAATAAATATTTGTTACACTGCTCATTTTGCAAGTTTTCCCACCTACAAAGAATGGAGAAGTCAGTAATTTTTATCGTAAGTACACTTCATCTGTGAGAGACAGAATCTAAAAATAAAAACCAGAAAATCACATTGTATGATTTTTAAATAATTAAATAGCATTTTATTGCATGAAGTAAGTATATGATCACCTACCATCTAGCAATAATTTTGTCTCCCGTAGACCTGTTAGTTTTTTTTAAGAAGCCCTCCTACTTTGCACTCATTACTAGAAATGGGCGAACCCCTGGATGTTTGGGTTTAGCCGAACAGTTAAAAAAAAGTTTGGTTCAGATGCCAGAACAGTACACGAACCCCATTCAGGTGAATGGGGGGCCCGAACATCCATTGTTTGCCATGCTGTCATCTGCATGATTGACTCATTACCGCGGTCAGAAAGTTGCGGTTCCCATGCTGTCAGATGACAGCTTGTGCCTGCAGCTTTAACCAGAAGTAAAAAGTTTACCTCCGGTCACAGGCGTTGGCTGATGAAAGTACTAATCACATCAGCCTACGCCTGCTGTCGCTTATGCCAGCGAGAGCAGGTGCTGGCTGATGGTAGTATTCATCAGCCTGCGCTATAAATAAGTTAAAAAACAAATGGTGTGAGTTCCCTTATATTTTTATAACCAGTATGGCAAAACTGACAGCTGCAGGCTGCAAACCTCAGTTGTCAGCTTTATCATGGCTGGATAGCAACAATACAGTTTATTATTAAAATAAATAATTTAAAAGAACAGTGTGTGGGTCACCCCCATTTTGGGCAACCAGCCAAGCTAAAAGGAGATAGCTGGGGGCTGGTAATCTCAGGTTAGTAAGGGGCCATTGATATGGTCTCCCAGCCGAAAAATAGCAGACGCTCAGAAAAAATGCATCTATTAGATGCCCCAATTCTGGCACTTTGCCTGTCTATTCCCATTTGCCCTGTGCTGGTGGCAAGTGGGGTAATATTTGTGGGGTTGATATCACCTTTGTATCGTAAGGTGACCTCAAACCCATGGGTTAGTAAAGAAGAGGCCCCCATAGTTATATTGTAAGTAAAACACAGCATGAATAAAGTCTTTTATTTGACATAAAAAGACACACTGTTTTATTTTTTTATTTAAAAAACAAGACCACGTTATATCCCCTTATGCCAATTCCATTAAACCCTCGTCCCCTGTAAAAAACAGGTGATTACTATTTTTGTTTATTATTTTCGGCTTTTTTACAGGGAAAATGGTTTCAGTGGAAATGGGTGTTAGAAAATATTAAACAACAATAATACTCACCTAACATCAATTCATTGAAGTCCTAGTCTCCTGTAAAAAAAACAAAAATGAAAAAAAAAACCATATCCCTCACCTGTTTGACATACTGTCCTACGCCGTAATTGTAGTAAGAATTATTTTTAATGGTTTCAACACTCCAATTAATTAATACTAATCTTATATATGGTTTCAATCAGTTTAATATATAATATGTATACACACTGTTCAAAAAAATAAAGGGAACACTCAAATAACACATCCTAGATCTGAATGAATGAAATATTCTCATTGAATACTTTGTTCTATACAAAGTTGAATGTGCTGGCAACAAAATAACACAAAAATCATCAATGGAAATCAAATTTATTACCCAATGGAGGCCTGGATTTGGAGTCATACACAAAATTAAAGTGGAATGTAATGTCCTTAACCCCTTTACCCACAAGGGTGGTTTTCACTTTAATGACCAGGCCAATTTTTACAATTCTGACCACTGTCCCTTTATGAGGTTATAACTCTGGAATGCTTCAATGGATCTTGGCTATTCTGCGAATGTTTTTTTCGTGACATATTGTTCTTCATGTTAGTGGTAAAATTTCTTCGATATAACTTTCATTTATTTATAAAAAAAAATGAAATATGGTGAAAATTTTGAAATTTTCAAACTTTGAATTTTTATGCCCTTAAAACAGAGAAATGTCACACAAAATAGTTATTAAATAACATTTCCCACATGTCTACTTTACATCAGCACAATTTTGGAAACATTTTTTTTAGTTAGGTAGTTACAAGGGTTAGAAGTTGACCAGCTATTTCTCATTTTTACAACACCATTTTTTTTAGGGACCACATTACATTGGAAGTTAGGTCTATATGATAGAAAATTCCCAAAATTGACACCATTCTAAAAAATGCACCCCTCAAGGTGCTCAAAACCACATTCAAGAAGTTTATTAACTATTCAGGTGCTTCATAGGAATTTTTGGAATGTTTAAAAATGAACACTTAACTTTTTTCACAAAACATTTATTTCAGATCCAATTTTTTTTATTTTACCAAGGGTAACAGAAGAAATTGGACCCCGAGAGTTATTGTGCAATTTGTCCAGAGTATGCTGATATCACATATGTGGGGGGAACCACTGTTTGAGCGCATGGCAGATCTTGGAAAGGAAGGAGCACCGTATGACTTTTTCAACGCAGAATTGGCTGGAATTGAGATCAGACGCCATGTCACATTTGGAGAGCCCCTGATGTGCCTAAACAGTGGAAAACCCCCAACACTAACTCCAACCATAGCTCAAACCCTAACCCAAACCATAACCCTAACCGCAAACCTAACCCTAACACACCCCTAACCCTAATCCCAACCCTAATCCTAATCCTAACCCTAATGGGAAAATGGAAATAAATACATTTTTTAAATTTTATTATTTTTCCCTAACTAAGGGGGTGATAAAGGGGGGTTTGATTTACTATTTATAGTGGGTTTTTATAGCGGGTTTTTATGATTGGCAGCTGTCACAAGCTAAAAGACGCTTTTTATTGCAAAGAATAGTTTTTGCATCACCACATTTTGAGAGCTATATTTTTCCATATTTTGCCCCACAGATTCATGTGAGGTCTTATTTTTTGCGGGACGAGTTGACGTTTCTATTGGTACCAGTTTTGGGCACATGACCTTTTTTATCACTTTTTATTAAGATTTTTGGGAGGCAGAATGAACAAAAACCAGTAATTCATGAATTTCTTTTGGGGTGGGCGTTTATACCGTTCCACGTGTGGTAAAATTGATAAAGTAGTTTTATTCTTCGGGTCAGTACGATTACAGCGATACCTCATTTTTATTTTTTTTATGTTTTGGTGCTTTTATACAATAAAAACTTTTATATAAAAAATAATTATTTTTGCATCGCTTTATTCTGCAAGCTATAACTTTTTTATTTTTTCGCTGATGATGCTGTATGGCGGCTTGTTTTTTGCTGGACCAGATGTCATTTTCAACAGTACCATGTTTATTTATATCCGTATTTTTGATCGCGTGTTATTCCACTGTTCGGCGGTATGATGATAAAGCATTGTTTTGCCTTTTTTTTTAAGGGGTTCACTAAAGGGGTTAACTAGTGGGACAGTTTTATAGGGCAGGTTGTTACGGACACGGCGATACCAAATATGTGTACTTTTATTGTTTTTTTTATTTACATAATAATAATAATGTGTTTATTGGGGAAATATACGCTGCTCAAAAAAATAAAGGGAACACTCAAGTAACACATCCTAGATCTAAATGAATGAAATATTCTCATTGAACACTTTGTTCTGTACAAAGTTGATTGTGCTGTCAACATAATCACACAAAAATCATCAATGGAAATCAAATTTTTGAACCAATGGAGGCCTGGATTTGGAGAGACTCCCAAAATGAAAGTGGATACAAGTCAAAATGATGCTCAGTATTGTGTGTGGCCTCCATGTGCCTGTATGACCTCCCTACAACACCTGGGCATGCTCCTGATGAGGTTGCGGATATTCTCCTGAGGGATCTCCTCCCAGACCTGGACTAAAGCATCCGTCAACTCCTGGACAGTCTGTGGTGCAACGTGATATTGTTAGATAGAGGGAGACATACTGTCCCAAATGTGGTCAATCGGATTCAGGTCTGGGGAATGGGCAGGCCAGTCCGTAGCTTCAATGCCTTGATCTTGAAGGAACTGCTGACACACTCCAGCCACATGAGATCTGGCATTGTCCTGCATTAGGAGGAACCTGCACAAGTCTGGGATGGGCTACAGGACAATAGGCAAGCAGCTTGGTTAGAAGGCAACAACGGTTGGCACAATTACCGTATATACTCATGTATAAGCTGACCCGTGTATAAGCCGACCCCTCTAATTTTGACACAAAAAACTGGGAATACTTATTGACTCGCGTATAAGCCTAGGGTGAAAAATGATTATGCCCCATATGCTCCACAGATTATGCCCCCATATGATGCTCCACAGATTATGCCCCCATATGCTCCACAGATTATGCCCCCATATGCTGCACAGATTATGCCCCCATATGCTGCACAGATTATGCCCCCATATGCTGCACAGATTATGCCCAATATGCTCCACAGATTATGCCCCCATATGCTCCACAGATTATGCCCCCATATGCTCCACAGATTATGCCCCCATATGCTGCACAGATTATGCCCCATATGCTTCACAGATTATGCCCCCATATGCTGCACAGATTATGCCCCCATATGCTGCACAGATTATGCCCAATATGCTCCACAGATTATGCCCCCATATGCTCCACAGATTATGCCCCCATATGCTGCACAGATTATGCCCAATATGCTCCACAGATTATGCCCCCCATATGCTCCACAGATTATGCCCCCCATATGCTCCACAGATTATGCCCCCATATGCTGCACAGATTATGCCCCCATATGCTGCACAGATTATGCCCCCATATGCTCCACAGATTATGCCCAATATGCTCCACAGATTATGCCCCATATGCTCCACAGATTATGCCCTCATATGCTCCACAGATTATGCCCCCATATGCTGCACAGATTATGCCCCCATATGCTGCACAGATTATGCCCAATATGCTCCACAGATTATGCCCCCATATGCTCCACAGATTATTCCCCCATATGTTCCACAGATTATGCCCCATATGCTCCACAGATTATGCCCCCATATGCTCCACAGATTATGCCCCCATATGCTCCACAGATTATGCCCCATAGTATAGGTCCCTTATGCTGCCGCGCTGCTGCTGCAAAAAATGACATACTCACCTCTAGTCGCTGGGGGCCAGGTGCCGGTGTCCTGAGCAGGCGGTGACACCAGCGCGCTATGGGGGACAGGTGCCGGTGTCACCGCTCGCTCAGGACCCCGGCACCTGAGATATTTACCTGTCACCGGACCGGTCCACCGCTGCGCTGCTCCCTCTTCCGGGTCCTCGGCAGTGAATGATCAGGCAGGGGGCATGGTGCGCACTAACGACGTCATAGCCCCTCTGCCTGAACATTCACAGCTAGAGGAGTCGGACGAGGGAGCAGCACAGCGGTGGTCCGGGGAAGGTAAATATCGCTATACTCACCCCTCCGCCGGTGCGTCTCTGCAGCCTCTCCTCTTCTCCCGGTGGTCTCTGCAGCTCTTCCTTCCTACAGCGGTCACGTGGTACCGATCATTAAAGTCATGAATATGTGCATATTCATGACTTTAATGATCGTACCATGTGACCGCTGCAGAAAGGAGCTGGAGATCGTGGGAGAAGCAGGGGGGCTGCAGAGACGCGCCGGTGGAGGGGTGAGTATGATCCGACACCCCCGCTCCCCCTCGGCTTATACACAAGTATATACGGTATTAGAAAATGGCAGAAACATAAGATGATTGTGAATCTTTTTCTGTCTGGGGCTCCATGCAAGATCCGATCTGGGGCTCCATGCAAGATCTCATCTCGTGGACTAAGGATGATTTCGAGACAAGTCAGGAATCAGCCCAGAATTACACATGTGGTCCTGGTCAATGACCTGAAGAGAGCTGGGACCACAGTCTCAAATATAGATACACAGACAGCTGTATACATCTCATAGGAGACACTGCAATTGTTGCATAAACCACATAGAATACACTTAGACTGTTGAAAGCATCACACGAGACATTGTGCCTGCTGTATATACATCACATAGAAGACACCAAGACAGAAGAATATGGGTTACACTGAGATTGATGTATACATGACATACGATACACTGAGGCTGCTGGTGTCACGCTGTCTAGCAGATATATATATAAATAATGTCAGTAATCTATCAAGTGGGACAACATTCTATATAACATATAAATAGGTAACATTAACATGTATATATAGCATAGTATTACCTGACATAATATCGTGTGGGTCAATACTGAATCCTTTTCACGCTGTCTCTGGCTAGAGGTGGACCAGGGTCTATGCTGACCCTAAACTGGGGTCCTGACTAGTCCCTCTACCTGGAGGTACTGTTAATGGTACAGAGGTCCAGGCCGCCAGCGTAAACCCTGTCTCCTATAAATCCCTGACCACTGTAATCTAGTCCTTAGAAGGACCCTGATTACCACCATAGGGAATGGACAGGTAAAGGTTAACAAACAGTAAAGACAAACGAGACAGACAGGGATAAAGTAAATACTGTCTTGCATACAACATTTAAACACAGAGGGAACACCAAAGGTCTAGGAGATAAACTATAAGCAAGGAGAGGAGAAACAACAAAGGAGCTCTTAGCTTAAGTCTTCTCAGAACCGATCCTATCTGCAGTCTGTATGAATGCTTTCACCGGCATCTAACAAGCAGACTGGCAGGTATAAAAAGGAAGCTAATTAGTGCATAATCAAAAGCAGCCGGGCCAGGCTGGACCTAGTCTTAGCAAAGAGCCAGGTAAAATTAACTCCCTCACCACCAAACACAAAGTAACAGCAACTCAGCTGCGAGAAGTCAGAATGTGCAATCGCTACGATCTTCGTGGCGATGCACCCATGACAGTACCCCCCCTTCTACGAGGGGCCTCCGGACCGTCAGGGCCAGGTCTGCCCGGGTGAGTTGTGTGGAAGGTCCGAACAAATCGATCTGCGTTAATATCAGACGCAGGGACCCACGTCCTCTCCTCAGGACCATACCCCTTCCAATGAACCAAGTACTGAAGGGACCGGCGATTCAGACGTGAGTCAATGATCTTCGACACTTGAAATTCTAAGTTACCATTGACCACCACTGGAGGAGGAGGTAGAGGTGACGGCATAACTGGCGCCACGTACCTCTTAAGCAACGATTTGTGGAACACATTGTGGATTTTAAACGTAGGAGGGAGGTCCAGACGAAATGCCACAGGATTAATTATAGAACTGATCCTGTATGGACCGATGAACCTGGGACCCAGTTTCCAGGAGGGAACCTTGAGTTTTATATTCTTGGTAGACAACCACACCAGATCGTTCACACTTAGGTCCGGACCAGACACTCTCCTCCTATCAGCCCTCCACTTGTAACGGTTCCCCATAGCACTCAGACCATTCAGCACTCCTCTCCAAACTGAAGCAAGTGACGACGAGAATCGTTCCTCCTCAGGAACCCCAGACGGACGGGTATGTGGGGTCTTAGAGCGAGCACAAACTCCACAGGACGCGATAAAAGTTATTACCTCTTTATTTAAGTTAGGCCACCAAAACCGGCGAGAAAGGAGATCCACAGTTGCTTTACTCCCTGGATGTCCTGCTAAAGCAGAATTATGATGTACCTCGATAACTTTTTGTCTTAACTGATTAGGAACAAATAGTTTCCCTGGAGGTCCTACAGGGGCGTCCCCCTGAGCCTCCAATACCTCCTCCTCAAGCTCAGAGCATACAGCCGACACTACCACTCCCTCCTGAAGGATAGGAACCGGGTCATCCGTCTTTCCGGCCCCTGGGAAACTACGAGATAAGGCATCAGGCGGCAATTTTATTGAGCAGTCATACGCGCGATGAGGAGGTAACTCTTGACACCCCTCCTCTGAGAACACATCCTCCAAGTCCTCCAGAAAAGGAGGCAAGGTCCTAGGCACGACCGCACCGATGACCGTGTTCATGCAGTTATTCTTGCAAAATCCACCCCACTGGCTTATCTCTCTGGATTGCCAATCAATCACTGGGTTATGTTTAGCCAACCAAGGAAGTCCCAACACAATAGGAGTAGGAAGACCCTCCAACACATAACAAGACAACTGTTCTTTATGTATTGCCCCTACTCGAAGGTCTATGTTATGAACAGCTTGTACAAAGCTACCTTGACCGAGAGGTCTGGCGTCAATAGAAAGTATAGGGATCGGTTTGGCCAATACACTCAGTTGCATACCTTACACCTGAGCAAACCGAGCGTCCACCATATTAGCCCCAGACCCACTATCAAGAAGAACAGAAATCCTCTCAACTCTCGCACCAACCACCACCTCCGCAGGCACGAGAAATTGAGACGGACCTGGGGACGAAATACCTACTCCCAGGTTGTCGTCCACCACACAACCTGGGATTAACAGTTTTTGGTGACTTTTTTGCTCAATGAGGCACGGGAGGGACACCCCCCAACAAAATGTCCCTCTCTCCCGCAGAAGAAACACCTTCTTGTCTTGCGGCGCACCGCTGATTCCCTCCTACAAAATGATGTCCCTCCCAACTGCATAGGTTCCTCAGAACAGACCAGGGGAACCTCAATATAAGGGACTTTAGTAGTGGGTGGAGTCATAACAGGGGGCGGAGTTACCTCGCACCTCCCCGAAGCCGTCTATCAATACGAATAGCAAGGGCCATAGCAGCCTCCAGTGACGGAGGAGAATCATACTGAGCCAAAACATCTTTTAATTTGTCAGATAACCCTTGACAAAACTGGCTCCTAAGAACTGGGTCATTCCACTGAGTATCTGTGGCCCATCTACGGAACTCAGAAGAAAATTCCTCCGCCGGACGATCTCCCTGCTGTATCCTACGTAACTTCGTTTCAGCAAGGGAGACCCGATCCGGGTCATCATACACCAGACCCAGGGCAGCAAAAAATCGATCTACTGACTGGAGGGCCGGGGAGCCCGGGGGAAGAGAGAACGCCCAGGATTGAGGGTCCCCTTGTAAGAGCGAGATGACAATTCCCACCCTCTGCTCTTCACTCCCCGATGACCGAGGCCGCAGCCGAAAGTATAATATACATGCCTCCCGGAAGGTAAAAAATTTGTCCCGCCCACCAGTAAACCTGTCCGGGAGAGCAACCTTAGGTTCAGATCTGGTTTGCTCCGGGGGGGACAAAACCTTGGACTTAATGTCCGTTAACTCCATGGACAACCTCTGCAACTGCAGGGCAAGCTGGGCTACTGGATCCATGGTAGCTGGGGAGAATCTTTAGATGGCCGGTGAAAATGTCACGCTGTCTAGCAGATATATATATAAATAATGTCAGTAATCTATCAAGTGGGACAACATTCTATATAACATATAAATAGGTAACATTAACATGTATATATAGCATAGTATTACCTGACATAATATCCTGTGGGTCAATACTGAATCCTTTTCACGCTGTCTCTGGCTAGAGGTGGACCAGGGTCTATGCTGACCCTAAACTGGGGTCCTGACTAGTCCCTCTACCTGGAGGTACTGTTAATGGTACAGAGGTCCAGGCCGCCAGCGTAAACCCTGTCTCCTATAAATCCCTGACCACTGTAATCTAGTCCTTAGAAGGACCCTGATTACCACCATAGGGAATGGACAGGTAAAGGTAAACAAACAGTAAAGACAAACGAGACAGACAGGGGATAAAGTAAATACTGTCTTGCATACAACATTTAAACACAGAGGGAACACCAAAGGTCTAGGAGATAAACTATAAGCAAGGAGAGGAGAAACAACAAAGGAGCTCTTAGCTTAAGTCTTCTCAGAACCGATCCTATCTGCAGTCTGTATGAATGCTTTCACCGGCATCTAACAAGCAGACTGGCAGGTATAAAAAGGAAGCTAATTAGTGCATAATCAAAAGCAGCCGGGCGAGGCTGGACCTAGTCTTAGCAAAGAGCCAGGTAAAATTAACTCCTCACCACCAAACACAAAGTAACAGCAACTCAGCTGCGAGAAGTCAGAATGTGCAATCGCGACGATCTTCGTGGCGATGCACCCATGACAGCTGGTATAGATGACATAGGATACACTGAATTGCTGAATACATCACATACAGTAGGAGACAATGCGACTGAATAATACATCATAGGAAGGAGCAGGACAGGAGTGAAGATCACTATCTCTGACCATAATGTAGGTCATGATGCTATTAAAACAATTGTAAAATCTTGAACTTTTGAATATGTTTTTCAAAGTTTTCTCCCCATTATTGAACAAAAATGCTACATTATAAAATATGTATAGGTGTAGGGTCATGAAACTAAACAAAATGGCAACAGTATTTGGTATGGCCATTGGGTACAATGTTTATAAAGTGAACTTGTCAAAATATATGTATCTATACATACATATACCAACCCAATGGGGGGGGGCAGTTGGCGAACAGCCCGACATACAAAGGGATGGTAAAGGGATGAGGAAGGCCCTACTGATAAGGAAATGAGAAATATTCACCTCCTGCTCAAACCTGAGCCTGACCCTGCACTCCCCTAATGCCCTAAGTGGGTCCTACCCCCCCACCGCCATCAGGAACCTCATCCCTTGCTGTCACCTCACACTGCCCTGGCTAGTGCACTTGCCAGTAAGGGCGCTAGCCTCACTACTGCAGATAGTATAACACAGGGGACAGTGACAAACACGAGACTAATGGGGTAATACCACAACCTAGCTTTAACTTCTGCTGCAAAGCACTGCACAGCAGAATAAAGGCACCAGGATCACGAACTCACGAAATCAGCTGATACACCTTAGCAGCCAGCAAGTTAATTACTCAAGGCTTGGTCACTGTCGATTGTTCTATCACTGACAGTCAGCTGATGCATCAGGTGACCTGTTGTGATTTGGTAGCTGAGGAGAGCAGGCAAAAAAGGCAATACACCAGAGAGGTTGGAATCTACTGGATTGCAGTACCCTGACTAACCACCACAACTAAAGGCAGCCGTGGAGCGTACCTACGTTGGTCCTACACGCCTCGTCACAGCCTGAGAAGCTAACTACACCTAAAGATAGAAAGAGGAAAACTATCTGCCCCGGATCAGATCCCCAAAGAACATAGGAAGCCCCCAAACATGTAATGGCGGTTAGACAAGAGGAAATACAGACACAGACAGAAAATAGTATGAGCAAACGTTGGGGCCCAATCTTCCTAGAAAGAAAAGGATAGGAAGAACACTTACTGCAATCCAAAAAACCCTAAAAAAATACCAACTCACTAATTGCAAAAACACCCGAGATCACACGACCTCTACCACCTAAATTAGTTCTCTGGTGTAACAAAACTAAGCAGCAGCCACTGAAAAAACTGGAAAAGGCAAATGAACAAATAACAGTGGCTTCAGATAAACTGAGAGGAGCACAAGCCCCCGGAGGGGACCTGGCTGACCTCCACAGAAGTGCAGGACAAAATGCAAAAAGCAAGCACAAAAATAAAAGCAGAAAATATCTTATCTGTTAGCAGAAGATGCAGGCAAGACACAGCAAGCTTCCAAGTGAACCAGGAACCAAAGTTGAGAAAAGAACAATTGATCACCGGCAACCCTAATGGGAGGGAACCTCCCTTATATAAGACCAGTCTGTAACACCTGATTGCCAATCTTCACAATCTTCATTGAATAGTTCAATACTGTTTGTAACCACCAGAGGGAGCTTTGTTATGTTTCGGTAGCTGAGGAGTGCAGGTAAAAAAGGCAATACACCAGAGCAGTTGGAATCTATGAGATTGCAGTACCCTGACTAACCACCACAACTAGAGGCAGCCGTGGAGCGTTCCTACGTTGGTCCTAGACGCCTCGTCACAGCCTGAGAAACTAACTACACCTAAAGATAGAAATAGGAAAGCTATCTGCCCCGGAGCAGAACCCCAAAGATAATAGAAAGCCCCCAAACAAGTAATGGCGGTTAGACAAGAAGAAATACTGACACAGAAAGAAAATAGTATGAGCAAACGCTGGGGCCCAAACTAAATAAATAGAAAAGGATAGGACGGGTACTTACTGCAATCCCAGAAAACCCTGAAAAACACCAACTCTACTAATTTCAAAAACACCTGAGATCACACGACCTCTACCACCTAAATTAGTTCTCTGGTGTAACAAAATCAAAACAGCAGCCACTGAAAAAACTGGAAAAGGCAAAATGAACAAAAATCAGTGGCTGAACTAAACTGAGAGGGCAAAAGCCCCCGGAGGGGACCTGAGGACCCCACAGAAGTGCAGGACAAATGCAAAAATAGCACAAAAATCAAAAAGAAGAAATTCTTATCTGTAGCAGGAGATGCAGACACGACACAGCAGCTACAAGTGGTAACAGGAATGAAGATTCAGACCAGAACAATTGATCACCGGCAACCTGATGGGAAGGGACTCCCTTATAATAAGACCAGTCAGTAACACCTGATTCCAGTCCTCACATCTATGGACAGACAGCACCGCTTTGTAACCACCAGAGGAGCCTCTGCTCAGAATCATCTCAACCATTCACAACAGTACCCCCCCTTGAGGAGAGGTCACCGAACCCTCATTTGGGCAACCAGGTCGGTCAGGATGAGTTCTATGATACGCAGGATAGTCTCCTAGCATGGATGTCGAAGCAAACACCCAAGAATTGTCCTCCTGACCATAACCTCTCCATTAACCAAATACTGGAGTTTCCGTCTAGAAAAACGAGAATCCAATATTTTCTCAACCACATACTCCAGATTGCCCTCAACCAAAACAGGGTCAGGAGGCACAGCCAGGAACCACTGGCTCACAAACCTCTTCAATAAGGACTTGTGGAACACGTTATGGATCTTAAATGTCCCTGGAAGAAGCAAACGAAAAGGAAACAGGATTAAGAATCTCCATGATCTTATAAGGTCCAATGAACCTAGGCTTAAAATTAGGAGATGCTACTCTCATAGGATATTTCTTTGAGGACAACAGACCAAGTCCCCCACTTCAAACCGAGGACCATCATCCTATGCCGGTTGGCAAACCGCTGGGCCTTTCTCCTGAGAGAGGGAAACCTCTCCACTACCTGGTCCCAAATCTGTTGCATACGCTACACAACAGAGTCAACATTGGACAGACAGAAGCCTCCGTCTGTCCTGAAGAAAATCGAGGGTGAAACCCAAATTACAGAAAAAGGAGACATCAAGTGGCAGAGCTAGCCCTATTATTAAGAGCAAACTCAGCCAAAGGCAAAAAAGAGACCCAGTCATCTGATCAGCAGACACAAAGCATCTCAGATAAGTCTCCAATGTCTGGTTTGTTCTCTCAGTTTGACCATTGGTCTGAGGATGAAAGCCGAGGAGAAAGACAATTGAACACCAAGTTTAGAACAAAAAGTCCTCCAAAATCTGGAAACAAACTGGACTCCTCTGTCAGACACAATGTTCTCAGGAATGCCGTGTAACGAACCACGTGCTGAAGGAACAACGTCACCAATTCGGAGGATGTAGCGAGCAAGTTAGGTAAAAAAAGGCACCAGAGAGTTAATTTGGACAACCTATCACACAACTACACCCAGAGTTCCACGTTTCCTAGACCTGCAAACAGGAGGTCAGAAATAAATCCATAGAAGATATGGGAATGGTCTCTTGGGCACAGGCAATGGCATCAACAAACCAATAGAGCGAGAGCAAGGCTTGGAGCGAGAGCAAGTCCCACAGGACTGCACAAATTCCCTGACGTCACGAGACAAAGTAGGCCACCAAAAGGACCGACTAACCAAGTCTCTGGTACCAAAAATTCCGGGATGACCGGCCAACGCGGAACAATGAATCTCAGACATCACACTGTTATGTTTCGGTAGCTGAGGAGTGCAGGTAAAAAAAAAAGGCAATACACCAGAGCAGTTGGAATCTATGAGATTGCAGTACCCTGACTAACCACCACAACTAGAGGCAGCCGTGGAGCGTTCCTACGTTGGTCCTAGACGCCTCGTCACAGCCTGAGAAACTAACTACACCTAAAGATAGAAATAGGAAAGCTATCTGCCCCGGAGCAGAACCCCAAAGATAATAGAAAGCCCCCAAACATGTAATGGCGGTTAGACAAGAGGAAATACTGACACAGAAAGAAAATAGAATGAGCAAACGCTGGGGCCCAAACTATCTAAAAAGAAAAGGACAGGAAGGGTACTTACTGCAATCCCAGAAAACCCTGAAAAACACCAACTCTACTAATTTCAAAATCACCTGAGATCACACGACCTCTACCACCTAAATTAGCTCTCTGGTGTAACAAAATCAAACAGCAGCCACTGAAAAAACTGGAAAAAGCAAAAGAACAAAACTCAGTGGCTGAACTAAACTGAGAAGGCAGAAGCCCCCGGAGGGGACCCAGAATGGCCCCCAAAGAAGTGCAAGACAAAATGCAAAAATATTGCAATAACACAAAAGAAGAAAAAATCTTATCTGGTAGCAGGAGATGCAGACACGACACAGCAGGCTACAAGGGAAACTGGAATGAAGGATTCAGACCAGAACAATTGATCACCGGCAACCCTGATGGGAAAATGACTCCCTTATATAAGACCAGTCAGTAACACCTGATTCCCAGTCCTCACAATCTTCACTAGTACCGCTTGTAACCACCAGAGGGAGCCTCTGCTCAGAACTCATCTCAAACCCATTCACAACAGTACCCCCCCCTTGAGGAGGGGTCACCGAACCCTCATTTGAGCAACCAGGTCGGTCAGGATGAGTTCTATGATAAGCACGGATAAGTCTCCTAGCATGGATGTCCGAAGCAAACACCCAAGAATTGTCTTCCTGACCATAACCTCTCCATTTAACCAAATACTGGAGTTTCCGTCTAGAAAAACGAGAATCCAATATTTTCTCAACCACATACTCCAGATTGCCCTCAACCAAAACAGGGTCAGGAGGCACAGCAGCAGGAACCACTGGCTCAACAAACCTCTTCAACAAGGACTTGTGGAACACGTTATGGATCTTAAATGTCCCTGGAAGAAGCAAACGAAAAGAAACAGGATTAATAATCTCCATGATCTTATAAGGTCCAATGAACCTAGGCTTAAATTTAGGAGATGCTACTCTCATAGGAATATTCTTTGAGGACAACCAGACCAAGTCCCCCACTTTAAACCGAGGACCATCAGTCCTATGCCGGTTAGCAAACCGCTGGGCCTTCTCCTGAGAGAGGGACAACCTCTCCACTACCTGGTCCCAAATCTGTTGCATACGCTCCACAACAGAGTCAACACCTGGACAGACAGAAGCCTCCGTCTGTCCTGAAGAAAATCGAGGGTGAAACCCAGAATTACAGAAAAACGGAGACATCAAAGTGGCAGAGCTAGCCCTATTATTAAGAGCAAACTCAGCCAAAGGCAAAAAAGAGACCCAGTCATCCTGATCAGAGACACAAAGCATCTAAGATAAGTCTCCAATGTCTGGTTTGTTCTCTCAGTTTGACCATTGGTCTGAGGATGAAATGCCGAGGAGAAAGACAATTGAACACCCAGTTTAGAACAAAAAGTCCTCCAAAATTTGGAAACAAATGGACTCCTCTGTCAGACACAATGTTCTCAGGAATGCCGTGTAAACGAACCACGTGCTGAAGGAACAACGGCACCAATTCAGAGGAGGAAGGCAACTTAGGTAATGGCACAAGATGTATCATTTTGGAAAACCTATCACAAATTACCCAGATGGTGGTCATTCTCTGAGAAACAGGAAGATCGGAAATGAAATCCATAGAGATATGGGTCCATGGTCTCTTGGGCACAGGCAATGGCATCAACAAACCACTAGAGCGAGAGCAAGGCTTGGAGCGAGAGCAAGTCCCGCAGGACTGCACAAATTCCCTGACATCACGAGACAAGGTAGGCCACCAAAAGGACCGACTAACCAAGTCTCTGGTACCAAAAATTCCGGGATGCCCAGCCAATGCGGAACAATGAATCTCAGACATCACACTCTTTTTCCATTGGTCCGGGACAAACAATTTTCCAACAGGGCAGCGCTCGGGCCTATCCTCCTGACACCCCTCCAGAGCAAGTCTCAAATTGGGCGAGATGGCGGAAAGAACTACACCCTCTTTCAAAATAACAGAAGGATCAGATAACTCAGGAGAGTCCGCAAGGAAACTCCTCGAGAGGGCATCCGCCTTAACATTCTTAGTGCCAGGAAGAAAGGAAACCACAAAATTAAAACGTGTGAAAAACAAGGCCCACCTGGCCTGTCTAGGATTGAGTCGCTTGGCAGATTCCAGATAGACCAGATTCTTATGGTCCGTAAGGACCACCACCTGATGTTTGGCTCCCTCCAGCCAATGTCTCCACTCTTCAAAAGCCCACTTCATGGCCAATAACTCCCGATTACCCACGTCATAATTACGTTCAGTAGGAGAAAATTTTCGAGAGAAAAAGGCACAAGGGTTACTTTTAGAGGTCTCTGGATCTTTTTGGGACAAAACGGCACCTGCCCCAATTTCAGAGGCATCAACCTCCACCTGAAATGGCAGAGAAACATCAGGCTGCCGTAGAACAGGAGCAGAAGTGAATCTCTGCTTAAGTTCCTGAAATGCAGAGACTGCCTCAGGAGGCCAATTCACCACATCAGAACCCTTTCTGGTCAAATCAGTTAATGGTTTAACAATAACCGAGAAATTACCAATAAATTTACGATAAAAATTGGCAAAACCCAAAAATCTCTGAAGAGCCTTTAATGAAGTAGGTTGGACCCAATCACAGATGGCTTGAACCTTGACCGGGTCCATTTCAATAACAGATGGGGACAAAATGAATCCCAGAAATGAGATCCTCTGTACGCCAAAAAGACACTTTGATCCCTTCACATACAGAGCATTCTCTCTCAAAATCTGGAACACAGTTCGAACATGTTTCACATGAGAGTCCCAGTCATTAGAAAAAATCAAGATATCATCCAAATAAACAATCAGAAATTTGTCCACAAAATCCCTGAAAATGTCATTCATGAAGGACTGGAAGACGGAAGGAGCATTAGTGAGCCCAAAGGGCATCACTAGGTACTCAAAATGCCCTTCAGGGGTATTGAATGCCGTCTTCCATTCATCCCCGTGCTTAATGCGAATAAGGTTATACGCCCCCTGAGGTCAAGCTTGGTAAACCAAGTAGCGTTTTTCACCCTGGAAAACAGGTCAGAAATCAAGGGTAACGGGTATTGATATTTCACAGTAATATTGTTCAAGAGACGATAATCAATACACGGCCTTAATGAACCATCTTTTTTGGCCACAAAGAAAAAACCGGCACCTAAGGGTGAAGAGGATGGTCTGATATGACCCTTCTCCAAAGATTCCTTGATATAAGACCGCATAGCGTCATGTTCAGGTACAGACAAGTTAAAAAGGCGACCTTTAGGGAATTTACTACCCGGCACTAATTCAATAGCGCAGTCATAGCTCCTATGGGGAGGCAAGGATGCAGATTTACTTTCGCTAAACACATCAGAAAAATCAAACAAAAAGTCAGGAACATCCTGAGCCTGGGGGGAGGCAGAAAAAACAGGAGTGTTGGTATTAACACATTGGCAGCCCCAACTGGCCACAGACACAGACTTCCAATCCAAAACAGGATTATGAGACTGCAACCAAGGGAAACCCAGCACGATAATGTCATGCAGATTATATAGAACCAAAAATTTGCAGCACTCCTGGTGATCAGGTTCAACCCTCATTATCACCTGAGTAGAAAACTGGGGTTTATTCTCAGCCAAAGGGGTAGAATCGATCCCCAGTAGGGGAATAGACTTCTGTAGGGGTATCAAGGGGAACCCACAACGTTTAGCAAAATCATAATCCATCAGGTTAATAGCTGCTCCAGAATCAACGAAAGCCTGAGCAGAAAATGAGGACAGAGAGCATATCAGAGTGACAGTTAATAAAAACTTAGTCTGAACACTACCCAAGACAACTGAGCGTGCAAAACGTCTTCCCCGCTTAGGGCAGACTGAAATAGCATGAGAGGCATCACCACAGTAGAAACATAACCCATTGCGCTTTCGAAACTCATGACGCTGTGCCCCAGACACCACTCTATCACACTGCATGGTATCAGGAGCTGGTTCACAAGGCAACACCATTCCACGCATACTTCTCCGCTCACGCAAACGTCTGTCAATTTGAATCGCTAATGACATAGAATCATTGAGACCAGAGGGGACAGGGAATCCCACCATAACATCCTTTACATTATCTGACAGACCCTTCCGGAAAAGGGCCGCCAAAGCGTCGTCATTCCATTTGGTCAGGACTGCCCACCTACGGAATCTCTGACAGTATAACTCAGCGTCATCAAGCCCCTGATTTAATGCCAACAAGGCTTTTTCAGCTTGATCAGTGACATTAGGCTCATCGTACAATAACCCCAAAGCCTGAAAAAAACGCATCAACATCACTCAAAACAGGATCCCCAGGTATCAGGGAAAAAGCCCAATCCTGAGGATCGCCGCGCAGGAGAGAGATGATAATTTGAACCTGCTGCGCTGCGTTTCCTGAGGACTTAGATTTTAAGGCAAAAAACAATTTACAATTATTTTTGAAATTCTGAAACTTAGCTCGATCCCCTAAAAACAAATCTGGCATGGGGATCCTAGGTTCCACAACAGGCAACCCAGCAAGATAGATAGCAATACTCCGAACCTCAGTGGCAAGCTGATCCACACGGCCAGACAACTGTGCAAACTCCATTGGGAGAAAAGATCCTCCCCAGCACCCAGAGATACAGAGGGAAAAAAAAAAAAAATGCAACAAACAGAAAAATATCTCTGACAACTCTGACAACCTTTTTTTCTATCACAATATTTTTTCCCTTCTGTGAGTACCATACAATTTTCTATTGGCCGGTGATACTGTTATGTTTCGGTAGCTGAGGAGTGCAGGTAAAAAAAAGGCAATACACCAGAGCAGTTGGAATCTATGGGATTGCAGTACCCTGACTAACCACCACAACTAGAGGCAGCCGTGGAGCGTTCCTACGTTGGTCCTAGACGCCTCGTCACAGCCTGAGAAACTAACTACACCTAAAGATAGAAATAGGAAAGCTATCTGCTCCGGAGCAGAACCCCAAAGATAATAGAAAGCCCCCAAACATGTAATGGCGGTTAGACAAGAGGAAATACTGACACAGAAAGAAAATAGAATGAGCAAACGCTGGGGCCCAAACTATCTAAAAAGAAAAGGACAGGAAGGGTACTTACTGCAATCCCAGAAAACCTGAAAAACACCAACTCTACTAATTTCAAAATCACCTGAGATCACACGACCTCTACCACCTAAATTAGCTCTCTGGTGTAACAAAATCAAAACAGCAGCCACTGAAAAAACTGGAAAAAGCAAAAGAACAAAACTCAGTGGCTGAACTAAACTGAGAAGGCAGAAGCCCCCGGAGGGGACCCAGAAGGCCCCCAAAGAAGTGCAAGACAAAATGCAAAAATATAGCAATAACACAAAAGAAGAAAAAATCTTATCTGGTAGCAGGAGATGCAGACACGACACAGCAGGCTACAAGGGAAACTGGAATGAAGGATTCAGACCAGAACAATTGATCACCGGCAACCCTGATGGGAAAATGACTCCCTTATATAAGACCAGTCAGTAACACCTGATTCCCAGTCCTCACAATCTTCACTAGTACCGCTTGTAACCACCAGAGGGAGCCTCTGCTCAGAACTCATCTCAAACCCATTCACAACAGAGGAAGGCATCTTAGGTAATGGCACAAGATGTATCATTTTGGAAAACCTATCACAAATTACCCAGATGGTGGTCATTCTCTGAGAAACAGGAAGGTCGGAAATGAAATCCATAGAGATATGGGTCCATGGTCTCTTGGGCACAGGCAATGGCATCAACAAACCACTAGAGCGAGAGCAAGGCTTGGAGCGAGAGCAAGTCCCGCAGGACTGCACAAATTCCCTGACATCACGAGACAAGGTAGGCCACCAAAAGGACCGACTAACCAAGTCTCTGGTACCAAAAATTCCGGGATGCCCAGCCAATGCGGAACAATGAATCTCAGACATCACACTCTTTTTCCACTGGTCCGGGACAAACAATTTTCCAACAGGGCAGCACTCGGGCCTATCCTCCTGACACCCCTCCAGAGCATGTCTCAAATTGGGCGAGATGGCGGAAAGAACTACACCCTCTTTCAAAATAACAGAAGGATCAGATAACTCAGGAGAGTCCGCAAGGAAACTCCTCGAGAGGGCATCCGCCTTAACATTCTTAGTGCCAGGAAGAAAGGAAACCACAAAATTAAAACGTGTGAAAAACAAGGCCCACCTGGCCTGTCTAGGATTGAGTCGCTTGGCAGTTTCCAGATAGACCAGATTCTTATGGTCCGTAAGGACCACCACCTGATGTTTGGCTCCCTCCAGCCAATGTCTCCACTCTTCAAAAGCCCACTTCATGGCCAATAACTCCCGATTACCCACGTCATAATTACGTTCAGTAGGAGAAACTTTTCGAGAGAAAAAGGCACAAGGGTTACTTTTAGAGGTCTCTGGATCTTTTTGGGACAAAACGGCACCTGCCCCAATTTCAGAGGCATCAACCTCCACCTGAAATGGCAGAGAAACATCAGGCTGCCGTAGAACAGGAGCAGAAGTGAATCTCTGCTTAAGTTCCTGAAATGCAAAGACTGCCTCAGGAGGCCAATTCACCACGTCAGAACCCTTTCTGGTCAAATCAGTTAATGGTTTAACAATAACCGAGAAATTACCAATAAATTTACGATAAAAATTGGCAAAACCCAAAAATCTCTGAAGAGCCTTTAATGAAGTAGGTTGGACCCAATCACAGATGGCCTGAACCTTGACCGGGTCCATTTCAATAACAGATGGGGACAAAATGAATCCCAGAAATGAGATCCTCTGTACGCCAAAAAGACACTTTGATCCCTTCACATACAGAGCATTCTCTCTCAAAATCTGGAATACAGTTCGAACATGTTTCACATGAGAGTCCCAGTCATTAGAAAAAATCAAGATATCATCCAAATAAACAATCAGAAATTTGTCCACAAAATCCCTGAAAATGTCATTCATGAAGGACTGGAAGACGGAAGGAGCATTAGTGAGCCCAAAGGGCATCACTAGGTACTCAAAATGCCCTTCAGGGGTATTGAATGCCGTCTTCCATTCATCCCCGTGCTTAATGCGAATAAGGTTATACGCCCCCCTGAGGTCAAGCTTGGTAAACCAAGTAGCGTTTTTCACCCTGGAAAACAGGTCAGAAATCAAGGGTAACGGGTATTGATATTTCACAGTAATATTGTTCAAGAGACGATAATCAATACACGGCCTTAATGAACCATCTTTTTTGGCCACAAAGAAAAAACCGGCACCTAAGGGTGAAGAGGATGGTCTGATATGACCCTTCTCCAATGACTCCTTGATATAAGACCGCATAGCGTCATGTTCAGGTACAGACAAGTTAAAAAGGCGACCTTTAGGGAATTTACTACCCGACACTAATTCAATAGCGCAGTCATAGCTCCTATGGGGAGGCAAGGATGCAGATTTACTTTCGCTAAACACATCAGAAAAATCAATCAAAAAGTCAGGAACATCCTGAGCCTGGGGGGAGGCAGAAAAAACAGGAGTGTTGGTATTAACACATTGGCAGCCCCAACTGGTTACAGACACAGATTTCCAATCCCAAACAGGATTATGAGACTGTAACCAAGGGAAACCCAGCACGATAATGTCATGCAGATTATACAGAACCAAAAATTTGCAGCACTCCTGGTGATCAGGTTCAACCCTCATTATCACCTGAGTAGAAAACTGGGGTTTATTCTCAGCCAAAGGGGTAGAATCGATCCCCAGTAGGGGAATAGACTTCTGTAGGGGTATCAAGGGAAACCCACAACGTTTAGCAAAATCATAATCCATCAGGTTAATAGCTGCTCCAGAATCAACGAAAGCCTGAGCAGAAAATGAGGACAGAGAGCATATCAGAGTGACAGTTAATAAAAACTTAGTCTGAACACTACCCAAGACAACTGAGCGTGCAAAACGTCTTCCCCTCTTAGGGCAGACTGAAATAGCATGAGAGGCATCACCACAGTAGAAACATAACCCATTGCGCTTTCGAAACTCATGACGCTGTGCCCCAGACACCACTCTATCACACTGCATGGGTTCAGAAGCTGGTTCACAAGGCAACACCATTCCACGCATACTTCTCCGCTCACGCAAACGTCTGTCAATTTGAATCGCTAATGACATAGAATCATTGAGACCAGAGGGGACAGGGAATCCCACCATAACATCCTTTACATTATCTGACAGACCCTTCCGGAAAAGGGCTGCCAAAGCGTCGTCATTCCATTTGGTCAGGACTGCCCACCTACGGAATCTCTGACAGTATAACTCAGCGTCATAAGGCCCCTGATTTAATGCCAACAAGGCTTTTTCAACTTGATCAGTGACATTAGGCTCATCGTACAATAACCCCAAAGCCTGAAAAAATGCATCAACATCACTCAAAACAGGATCCCCAGGCGTCAGGGAAAAAGCCCAATCCTGAGGATCGCCGCGCAGGAGAGAGATGATAATTTGAACCTGCTGCGCTGCGTTCCCTGAGGACTTAGATTTTAAGGCAAAAAAACAATTTACAATTATTTTTGAAATTCTGAAACTTAGCTCGATCCCCTAAAAACAAATCTGGCATGGGAATCCTAGGTTCCACAACAGGCAACCTAGCAAGATATGCAGCAATACTCTGAACCTCAGTGGCAAGCTGATCCACACGGCCAGACAACCGTGCAAACTCCATTGAGAGAAAAGATCTCCCCAGCACCCAGAGATACAGAGGGAAAAAAAAAATGCAACAAACAGAAAAATATCTCTGACAACTCTGACAACCTTTTTTCTTTCACAATATTTTTTCCCTTCTGTGAGTACCATACAATTTTCAATTTTTAGGCCGGTGATACTGTTATGTTTCGGTAGCTGAGGAGTGCAGGTAAAAAAGGCAATACACCATAGCAGTTGGAATCTATGAGATTGCAGTACCCTGACTAACCACCACAACTAGAGGCAGCCGTGGAGCGTTCCTACGTTGGTCCTAGACGCCTCGTCACAGCCTGAGAAACTAACTACACCTAAAGATAGAAATAGGAAAGCTATCTGCCCCGGAGCAGAACCCCAAAGATAATAGAAAGCCCCCAAACAAGTAATGGCGGTTAGACAAGAAGAAATACTGACACAGAAAGAAAATAGTATGAGCAAACGCTGGGGCCCAAACTAACTAAATAGAAAAGGATAGGACGGGTACTTACTGCAATCCCAGAAAACCCTGAAAAGCACCAACTCTACTAATTTCAAAAACACCTGAGATCACACGACCTCTACCACCTAAATTAGTTCTCTGGTGTAACAAAATCAAAACAGCAGCCACTGAAAAAACTGGAAAAAGCAAAAGTACAAACATCAGTGGCTGAACTAACTGAAAGGGCAAAAGCCCCGGAGGGGACCCTGAAGGCCCCCACAGAAGTGCAGGACAAAATGCAAAAATATAGCACAAAAACAAAAAGAAGAAAATGTCTTATCTGTTAGCAGGAGATGCAGACACGACACAGCAGGCTACAAGGGAAACAGGAATGAAGGATTCAGACCAGAACAATTGATCACCGGCAACCCTGATGGGAAGGTGACTCCCTTATATAAGACCAGTCAGTAACACCTGATTCCCAGTCCTCACAATCTTCACTGGACAGACCAGCACCGCTTGTAACCACCAGAGGAAGCCTCTGCTCAGAACTCATCTCAAACCATTCACAACAGAGCTTCTGCTCAGAATTCATTTCTAACACATTCACAACAGTGACCATTTTAAAGGATGGTAAGAGTGGTCATCACCCACATCAGCTGATCAAGCAACTCTGCAGTTACAACAGATTGCCAAGGAGGGAAACTGACATTAACCTCCGCTGGTACTGAAAGGAAAAAAAGCTACATTTAAAACATGGTGGAACCAGAGCTGCAAAGAATCCAAAAATGGATTGTGACAGAACTATTAAAACATATAGTTCATCGAAAAAGTAAAAATGTGTCTTCTATAAATTTTTTTTTTTTTCAAATTGCACCCCTAGTACTTTACATAAAAAGCGAACAAGACAAAATAAGCTTGTTAGTTTTGTGTCCCAAAAATGAGCATCTGCAATAGGCAGCTGTATTAACCCCTTAACGACCGCCAATACGCCTATTAACGGCGGTCATTAAGGGTACTTAAACCACAGCGCCGTCAATTAATGGCGCTGTGGAAAAAGTGTATAGCGCCCCCCACAGTCGCATTTTCTTCGGGGTCTCGGCTACCCCAGAGAACATGAATCGGGTCAGTTTTTTTTTAAC
>JARQOD010000004.1:456909882-456930681 GCA_033576555.1 Oophaga sylvatica | reverse complement strand
CACACCCTGGCAAACTGGGAAGACCCCAAAATCCTTGGACAAGAGGATCCAGAGCCTCTCATGAAAAGTACTTGACAGGGTGGCAAAAAACAGAGAACTTAAAGCAGAAGGGTTCCGAACGAAAACCCCAGTGATCACTAAAAGTAGACACCAGCGGAAAGGATTGGAGTCATAGTATCCTAACACATATTCTGGGGATGCAGGTCAGAGGGAAAATAAGCCGACAATCATCAAACTTCGGGGAACTGAAGGGGCGTAAGGAGGTCCTCAAGACCGCAGTAACCCTAGTCCAGAATATCCATGTCAAAATATACTCAGCAACATGACAACAGTTGCCCACCTTCATCATAAAGAAAGTACAAGGCACAAGGATCTAAAGGGCAATATCAGACAGAATATTCTCAGGGGCTGAAGAACACCTTCTCTCCCTGTCCGCTCTGCACAAAAAGGGTGAGGTAAACTTTCGGGCCGAATTTCTGAGCAGAACAGAAATTCATCCAGGGAATGAGTCTAGATCCCAGGTCTTTCAGATACTGAACCAGAAGGTGTGGCCAACCAGAGGTGAACCTCTTTGCAAGTAGCAGAACGCAAAGGTGGATCAATATTATTGCTTAATCCAGCCGATCCCTGCTTAGGTGTAGATGCATTAGCCCAACCATGGACATTCAGACTGGCTTATGCCTTCCCTCCATTGCCAATTCTACCAAGGTTCACAAAAAGAAAGAGTGGAAAAGGTCAAGGTAATCAGGGTTTAGCACCATTCTGGATCAAAAGAAGCTGGTTCAGGACCCTTACCAACGTCAGGATAGAAGGATCTGTAAAAACTATCCGGGTCAAAGCCTCCCCACTAGGAGCCAAAAATTCATCTGGATCCCGAGAGTTATATCTGAAAGCCTGAGTAGGGAGTTACTCCAATTCGAAAACCAGAGGATTGTCAAAAAGGGCCCATTAGGTCACTGTAGAAAACCCAAAAAGGGCAGAAAACAAACTCCATAAACCAGAAGATATGGAAGGGCCCTTTATCTCATGGAGTGCACCTAACCCACACCAGCCGAACTTAGCTCGGATCCTGGATTTTCTGCAAGAAGGGCTAGAGAAGGGTCACAGACCTAGCACCCTCAAAGTCCAGATGGTGGCCCTAAGCTCATATTTTGACTAGATGTTAGCAAACCACCGATGGATTAGAAGGTTTATGACAGCAGCATCTCGCATACGTCCAAGAGCTATGAACTTAGTTTCATCCTGGGACTTCAATGTGGTCTTGAAGGGGCTCACACTACCACCTTTCTAGCCCTTGTCATCCATAGACGTAGACAGACTCTAGTGGAAAGCAGCCATAACTACAGCCAGGAGAGTGGGAGAATTACAAGCTCTCTCGATCAATGAACTCTACATGAAGATCTTGCAGGACCGACTTATTCTGCAGTCTGATCAGTCATTTCTTCCCAAAGTCGTCTCAGAGTTTCACAAGTCTCAGGAGATAATTCTTTCCTCCTATCAAGAGCCGGGGAATAAGGAAGAAGAACAGTTTCACGCTTTGGACATTCGGAGATCGGTACTCCATTACCTTCAGATGATGGAAAAAACTAGGACAGACCAAAACCTGTTTGTTGACCTTCGAGGCCAAAATAAGGGGAAGAAAACTTCCAGATCCACGATTGCCAACTGGACCAAGAGAGAAATCTCGGAGGCATATTATGTCAAAGGCCTTCCACCGCCAGAGAAATTTATGGCTCTCTCTACCAGAGCAACATCTGTCTCCTGTGCCAAGAAAGCCAGAGCTTCTATCGAGCAGATATGCAGAGCTGCTACCTGATCCTCGGTCCATACGTTCTCCAGGCATTACAGGCTAGACCTGATCTCAGAAAAGGACTTGGCCTTCGGGAGAAAAGTCTTCTGAGCTACAGTCCCTCCCTAAACATTACTCTTGGGTGCTGCTTCAGGTGTACTCTCATGGAGGGTTACTAGATAAAATAGAATTAGACTTACCGGTAATTCGGTTTCTAGTAACTCACCATGACAGCATGGATAACCCCTCCCTTTGCTTAATTTACGTTCTTTAAAGAGAATAAATGTAATTTGAAGCATTCCTTCTCCTGTATTCCTTTATAATAACACTGAGAGGGGAGGATGTGGGAGGGGTTATTTAACCTCTTTGTCATTTCCTGTTCCTATTAGGAAAGGGGTAACATCCTCCAGGTGTGCTGTCATGGTGGGTTACTAGAAATCGAATTACCGGTAAGTCTAATTCTATTTTTTGTTTTGCTTTAGCTGCTATTTTTTGGAGAAAAAAGGGAGGTACTTTAGGGGTCTTTTTACCTTCATCTCTGATTCATTGCTTTACTTTTTTGTTGAGTGTTTATCGGGTTGGGGGTGGGGCACCATCAGCTTCATCTGCCTAGGGCACAAAATACATTGTCCATTGTCAGGGGCTCTGCAAATGCAACATAGCATTCAGAATTTATTCCAGACAAATTTTTGCTCCAAAAATTCCTATCCGAGCCCTGTCATGTGCCAAACAGCAGTGTTTGACAACATATGGAGTGCCTTCGTGTTCAGAAGAAATTGTGCTTCAAATTATGAGGTCCATTTTTTCCTATCCATTGTGAAAATTACAAGGTTGGGGCTAAAATAACATTTTAGCAAATAAATGTAATTTTAGTTTTCACATCCACATTATAAACCATTATGTTAAGCACCTACAGGTACAACAAGTTCAACCCAGATTAATTCCTTGATTGGTCTAGTTTCCAAAATGGGGTCACTTGTTGGGATTTCTGTTGTTTTGATATCTTAAGGGCTCTGCAAATAAGACATTGTGTTTGCCATCTGTTCTAACCAAATTTGCATTACAAATACTAAATGTCATTTTTTCCTTTCAAGCCTGCAGTATACCCAAACAGAACTTTTTGACTACATGTGGGGTATCTCCGGGCTCAGAAAAAAGTGGGTAACAAGTGCTTTTCATATTACCTTTTAAAATATCGAAAAATGTTGGTCTGAAACATTTTCGTAAAAAAAAAGAAAATATTGAAGATGACTACCTAATGTTATCAAATTCTGTGTAGTACCTGTGAGTTCAAAATGCTCACTATACTCCTGGTTAAAATACTTGAGGGGTGTAGTTTCCAAAATGGTGTCAATAGAGGACTTCTGCTGTTTGGGTGCCCTATGGGCTGTGCAAATGCGACATGATGCCCACAATCTAATTCAGTCAAATTTGTGCTCCAAAATTCAAATTGTGCTTTATCCTTTCTGAGCCCTACAGTGTGTTCAAGCAGAACTTTTTGACTACATGTGGGGTATCGCCACTCTCAGAAGAAAGTATTTAACAATTTTTTTTTTGATCCAAAAAAAGTGAAAACATTTGGGCCTAAAGCAACATTTTTGTGAATAAAATTAAAATGTTCAATATTATGACCTAATGTTATCAAATTATATGTACTACTTGTGAGTTTATAATGCTCCGTATACCTCTGGATAAAACCCTTGATGAGTGTAGTTTCCAAAATAGGGTTACTTTTTTTTTCCTGCTGCTTGGACACCTTAGGAGCACTGTAAATGCGACATGGTGCCCACAATCTATTTCAGCCAAATTTGTGTTACAAAATTCAGATGGTGCGCCTTTTCCCTTTTGAGCCATGTCATTTGTCCAAACAGAGGTTTCTGGCCACACGTTGGTTATCAGCACGCTCATAAGAGACAAGTTAACTTATTGTTTGGTCCAATTTTTTGTGCTATTCCTTGCACTGATAAAAATGATACCTTTGTTGATGAAATGTGTCTTGTGGTTGTTGTTTAATGGTTATTTGTAATTTTCAGTTAATAAGATTCTTGTGCTCCGGGGTAGGACTGTGAGCTTGCCTTTATGTGGTGCTCTGCTCACATATGCATCCTTATGGGCTTATGACAGGTCACTGAACTTTCCATGAGCTTCCTCCTATTTTACATACTGCTTATAACATTGTTGGCTGACAAAAAAAATGTACATCCAGTAAAATGGCGCGGGCAGAAACACCCTAACAATAGCATCTATCTGTTAACGATAGATTCTACTGAGCAAGTGCCATTTTGCTGCAGCCAAATTATTTTTTCCTTCAGCAAAATGCTGGCAGCACCTGTGGAGTAGCATCTATTTCTTACCGCTGGCACCATTTTTCAGGAGGAAAAAAAAATTTGGCTGCAGCAAAGAGAGATGCTAATGTGCAGAAGCTGGTGCCATTTTACTGGATGTAAAAAAATTTTTTTCAAAGCCAACAATATTACTTCCTTTATGTAAAATAGGAGGCAGGTTATTGAAGGATCCAGAGCCATATTTCTGAAGACACTGTGTCTGCAATTTAATGGTGCAGAGATTGCGGTATGTGCACGTGCTGGCACCATTTTATTGAAGTAAAGTATTACAACATCGACATAGTGCGAACGCACCGGCAATAATGGAATAATGATGACAGCTGGCGTGTACGGACTGCTATGTTGAGGTTGTAGTACAATTCTTCAATAAAATGGCGCCGCAGCCAATGTGTGTGCATCCCACAATATCCTGCGCTATTTTGTTGAATACAGTCTGTCAGTAAAATAAGATTCAAGTAGTGCGATATGCGCACATGCTGACTCAAGCGCCACATTCCGCAGGGGTGGCCCATCCCGGCTTCGGACAGAAGGATGCATCCACCATTATGTATAAGATGATTATGTAGGGGATTTGGAGTGCTGAACCGAGAAAAATATGGTCAACTGCTGTAAAAGAATACAGAATTAATCATGATAGTACATTAATGCAGAAAAATGGTCTTAAAAGATGATAATTCACTCTAAGTATTTACGGTTAGTACTATAAAAAGTTTTTGGGAAGGGTTCAAAATAAACGTAGTAATGTTCTAAAAGAAAAAATAGGAAACTTTGTTACAAACCTATCTTACCCAGTCTTGTGCACTCATTTGGCCCAGTATTCTTGCATTGCCTGCCATTCTTTGGAGACATACATGTAGGATGATATGTCTTACATAGAAATGCAATACCAGGCATAAGATACCAGGTGACCATGACAAGCAGTAGATGCATGTCATGGCATGGCAATGTCACTATTGACAGTGACTGTGATGTGGCAGTGGGCTTCATAAATTCATATCATAATGTTACCAAAAAACCACAAACTAAGTTTTGGAATTTTTTGCTTAGCTGTAGATCAATACGTAAATTTAGGATGTGTGGTGATTTTTTTTTCTACATTTTTCACTACGCAGGTTACAAGTGGATAGTGATGCAGGAACAGACAAAACTTAACCCTATATACATTAGACTAAGGTCTGTCAAATCCTGCAATATCGGTAGGATCAGTTGACAGCTTAATGTGTTTGGTAGATTCTCAACTGCCCTTTTGGATTTCCTAAAGCTAATCCTTTTATTCCCTGGGAAATAAACCCCTTCTAGAGGAGTCTGGCAGCAGGTCTCGGAGGGTACTGTATGTGTCTTTTAATCGTCAGCGTACCGGCATAGATTTTGAAGCAGAAAATGCTGGTGGTATTTTCATTGAACCGTCTTCTCTGATGTTTCTTTGGACATGTTTTAGTGTTTGGTGGCTAGCATTTTTTTAAATTCCATATATAACATAGTGGAGTCGACCAGAAGAATAGTCTGGTCACTTTTTTATCTGCTGGATGGCCTTCAAAGCCTGAAGTGGTTATAAAAGATTACTAAAGGCATGTTATCTATGCACAGCAAGTCATTTTGATATTAGCTTTTTTCTTAGTATTTTTTCAGGTGAGTTTCAGTTGGAATCTACGTGAAAAATATGTTGGGTGCACATACCCTTAGGCTAAGTTCACACAAGGTGTTTTTGCTGCTTTTTTATGCTAATTTTCAGTGCATTTTACAGAACCACCAAAGCCGATGAGATTTCAGAAATGTCATGCATACATTGTTTTTGTTTGTCATCAGTATTTTGTGCTTTGCATGTTTTTTTGGCCATAGAACATGTGACTTCTTTCAGCATTGTTCATCGTTTTTCACCCATTGACTTGAATGGGTGGAGAAAAAAATGCACCAAAAATGCTGGTATCGTGTTTTGCTGTGTCTTTTGTGCCGAACCTGATTTTATAGAATTGAACTTTTTTTAATAGTAAACAAGAAAAACGCATGAATAACCAAGGAAACATGCTTTTTTCTGCTGCTTCTATCTTTCCAAGAGATCAGGTTTTGCTGCAGAAAAAAATGCTGAAAAAACGCCCAGTGTGAACTTAAAAAGAACACAGGAGCGCTCTGTCAAACATTTCTGTGTATAGAAAAAATTGGAGTCTGGCTCAACAGGACTGGATTTTTCTTTTCTTTTTCAAAAAAAATATAGTGCGTACAAAAGAAAATTTTCATGGTCGACATGACCCAGTCGACGCGTTTCGACTACACTAAGCAGTCTTACTCATGACACAAAGAAAAGAAAAATACAGTCCTGTTGAGCCTGACTCCCATTTTTTCTATTGTCCTTGATGGGAGGCCAGGGCAAGGACGATGTCTAAGCTCCAGGTGGATGAGCATGGAGCTACTGTGTGAGCTGGAATCAAGTTTTTGTTATTTCTGTGTATATTGGACTTGGGAGAGATACCTGGATACCTGGATGCAAGACAATCATCAGCTATTTCATACGTATGGGAGCCTTTACTAAATTTAATGCATGACAAATCTGATATTAGGTTTTTTGTGTATTTTATAAAACGTATTTCAAACCTTTTGATGATATATTATCTGATTTAGGTACTGAAATGTTATGTCTCATTATGCCTAAAATTGTTGGTCACATCAGTAGCCGTAATTGTATACGTGACATTCTTTAAGTCATTTTGTTATACAGAAAATCCTTTGCTTCTATCTAGTTTGTGAAAATCTTCTAATAAATCTTTATTTAGATTCACTTTATTTTTCTTTATATATAAGAAAAATGTCATAAAATACACGTAGAGTTCTAAAAAAAACACTAATCAAATGAATCTATGAAATTAACCTGAAAATACATAAAATTGTTTACTGTTTGTCTCCATCTATGGGTAAATATTACACAGGTAAATCCAGCTGGGACATATGGTAGCAATGTAGTATTTGTACATTCTGTTCTCAGACACCTCTTGAGTAAGATACTAATTTAACTTTGCAACATATGTTCTCTCTCCCTATGTCCTCCATACAAATTGAAAGCAATGTTGATATATTAATTATTATATGTAGAAAAGTGTGAAGCACAGACTGATTACTACAGTTAAAGATAATTTATGTATTAAGTTATACTCACCTAGAGATGCAGAAAGTACTTAGCAGTGAAATACATTTTAATTGCCACCAGGTTCAGCAGGAGATGTAACCTTACTCATTGATATTGGTGCACAGGGTCAGTGCAGCAAGTTAACAAAGGCTGATGTCCGATTCGTGTTGGACACCATGCACAGAAGTACGAAGGAATAGATGTCCTACAGACTATATAAAAATGGTAAATCCTAGCTTTTGCTTTATAGCGGTAGGCCAGGGTCACACTTGTGAGTGCAATGCGAGAAACTCGTGCAATTCTCTCGCATCAATACCCGGTACTGCTGCCGGCACTCGGGACCGGAGCGTTCAGCTGCATAGAAATACATGCAGCCGCACACTCCAGTCCCGAGTTCCAGCGGCAGCGCCGGGTATTGGTGCGAGAGACAAGCACGAGTTTCTCGCATTGCACTCGCAAGTGTGACCCCGGCCTTACACTGTATTCCACCTCCCTTCGTTTACATATTTTAAATGTTGTTATCTAAATTTATCCTGTAAGGCTATGTGTACATGTTGATTATCTGCAGCAGAATTTTCTGCACTTGAGACCCGCATGTTAGCAGGAAAAATGCCATGTAAAATATCCACATTTTTCACCCATTTTTTATATATTTTTTTATCCCCATTTATTTTAATGGATGAAAATAGGTGCAAAAACTCATGCTGCAGATTTGAAAACAAAAAAAAAACTTTTATGATTCAAATATGCCAAGAAAAAAAAGCCGCATATGTATAGATTTAAAAAATCTCATTCACTTTGCTGGTACTGTAGAAGTGCCGCATCTTTTTAGCCGTATAAATATATATAGATTACAAAGTGAGACCTAAACACATAGTTTATTATTTACATCACAAATACAATCAGCAGTATGGTTAATACTTTTGAGTTTAATTAAATTCTACTCAAATTTTCTAACAATCTGCATTTTGCTAAAATGCAGATTTTTTTGGAATTTGCTTGTGTAATGATTCAGCAATCTTCCTTTGAAAAATAAAGGGCCATCAAAAGATTAAAAAAAAATCCCTAAACTCAAGTAACCGCTCACATGTCTAATCCCTCCCTACTTATTGCCAGCTGTCCAGTCTTCCCTGCACCTTCTGATTCCCCAACATTCATGCAGATGGGGATTTCAAGCTTTGCTCATGGAAGACTGAGGCACTCTGACATTACAGTGTGATGTCATGACCTTCCGCGCATTTGTGCAGAACATAGAGATTCCAGCGCGGATGGAAATCAGAAGATGCAGTGAAAATTGGACTGGTGGAACTGAGCGGTGAGGTGAGTATAAGGATTTTTCTTACATATATAGGGGTCATGAATGTTTTAACCATTTTAATAATGTGAAAGCTTGTCTATGTGACTGCATCTCATTTGATATTGTTTAGCTCCTTCCCTCCTCAGACAATTTTTTGTTTTTGTGTTTTTATTTTTCCTCTCCCTACTTAAACAGTCAGAACTTTTTTATTCTTGCACTGCCAGACATATGAGTATTTATTTTTGTGGGAAAATATGTAGTTATGAATGACATAAATCATATTACTAAATAGAGTTACAGAAAATGGAAAAAATAATTTTTGAAATGCAGTGAAATAGTGAAAAAACGCAATTCTGACATTACTTTTTGGGTTTTATTTTTACAACGTCCATTATGCAGTAAAATTGATCTGCAAATTCTTAAACAATTTATGAGCACAAAATGAAAGGGAAAAATGATAGCCAAAATAAATAAAAACCTAACCCAAACACAGGAGATCCCAAATTTCATAAAAAAATGGGAATTAGAACTAAATACAAAATTTCTCCCAGAAGAAATTCATACAATTTTCAAAAAACATCCACTTTCTAACGTCTTCAGTGAGATTTCAAGAATTTAACTATAAAATCATATCAAGATGGTATAAAACACCTGACATATTGAATAAAATAGACAGCTCAATCTCCCCTCTTTGTTGGAGATGCAAGAAAGAGAAGGGTTCTGCGTCTCACATTTGGCTGGAATGCACAAAAATTAAAAGTTTTTGGGAGAAAGTTAGAGAGCATATAAAGAAAACCTTAAACATAGACATCCCATTAACGTCAAATTTCATTCTATTTAAGCTGGATCCTTCAAATTTCCTTTTTAAAAAAGGCTCACTGATACCTCACCTGCTCAACGCAGCTAAAATAACCTACGCAAAAGTTGTAGAGACCCCTACCTGCAAAGAATGGATAAAAGAATCCAACCAAATCAGTATATATGAGAAAATTAGACTTTCAGGATCTAAAAACCTAAAAAGACTCTAAACGCATGGATAGCCTGGTTGAACGCCTCAGAGGATCACCAAATAAGTACAACCAGTAACGGTAATCCTTAATTTCTGTCTCCTTGCAAATTTCTTTTGTTATTCCCTTTTTTTTCATATAGCCTGTAATGTTCATGCCTTGATTTGAGTTTGATCTCCCAAATCACTTAGTTAATCTCTATATTTTAAGCAGGACTTTTTGACTCCCTACCCTCCACTTTCCTTTTCGTGTCCCTCCCCACCACTGCCCCTTGTTTTATAAATTCTTCTTACATCCCTTTTAGTTCATAAAACTGCAGCCTTGTAGTGTTATCGTTGTGATTTACTACAAATGTTTTTTCTTTTTTTTCTTTCTTTTACTATTTGTGGAAAATATTTAACCTTTTTTCCTTTCCTGTTATATTATTGAAATTTTCTAAATAAAGAATATATACAAAAAATTGATCTGAAAACACGATTATTCAGTGCAGTACAGTAATGGAGATACCAAATATGTAAGCCTGTTTTTACTATTTTATTGGTTTAAAAAAAAGTCAAAATTTGTAAAAAAAAAAAAAATTAGTTTTGTTGCCATTTTCCGAAATCCGAAACTTTTTTATATTACCACCAATAGAGTTAGATGAGGAATTCTCTTTTTGCATGGTGAGCTGGTGTTTTTATTTATATCAGTAGTATAATAAAGGAATAAAATATAACTTTTAATAGTTAGATTAAAATCTTTATCTCAAAATGCAGAAATAAAAGGCATATAAGATCAAAGCAGCACATATAAGCTGGATATCGGTAGGAAATGAATCAAAGTAGAACTCCTCAAAGATCTATACCATCAATGTAAAACAATTAAACCAATTACAGGTGTCAAATCACCTTACAAACCATAACATGACTTCACAAAATGATAAATTGTTCTAAATATATAAAAAACATTGATAGTAGCAGATTATATAATGAGTCAACAAGTCTCTATAAATATCACACCTCTAGTCACCAGAGATTAGCCCCAGTATATATCCACTGAGACCACCGTTTTTTGGTGCCAGTAAGCTTAATCAGTGATTTAAACAAACTACTAGTGTTGAGCATTCCGATACCGCAAGTATCGGGTATCGGCCGATATTCGCTGTATCGGAATTCCGATACTTAGTTCCGATATTTTTCATATATCGTATACCGGAATCGGAAGTTCCCAAATTCTTTGAGAGGCAATGTGATTTAGTCAGCCAGTGAGGAATCTTATGAAGTGTGGGCACATCCTGTAATGCTGCGGTCATCTTAACTAATGGCATGGCTGTGATTGGCTGCTGAAATGATGTCAGAATGCACTATAAAAGGCGCCGCCTCCATTTTAGCGTCACTGTGCTGTGAACTCAGTTAGGGACAGAACGCTGCTGTGCTGACTCTGAGGGACAGTTAGACATTGCGATTTTGTGTACTCTACTGTGCTTTAGGCAGGCTAGTTTACCAACCGCTGTGTAAAGCTTCCTTTTGCCAGTGTTGTTTTAACAGCTCTGTGCAAGGTGTGTGTGAGAGTGCAGGTGACGCTGCAGTTTGCTCTGCATCCACCGCTGTTTGTAGGCATCTGCAAGTGTCACTCACTGACTCTTTTTTTATTTGATTTTGTGGAATTGGTGCAGCTCCATTATATTTGCAAAAAATCTAATCTATTAGTGTGACGCGCTTCCATCCGTATACAATACAGTGGTTGCAAACACTATAGAAGTAGACAAAGGGGCCTTTCACAGCTACTGAACAGTTGTGTTTCAGTGTTCACTGTAGTCTGTGAGATTTTCATTTTTTGAGTGCAGATCACGCTCCAGTTAGTTCTTCAACTACTGCTGGTTGTAGTCTGCTGAGCGTGTGTCACTGCCTCATCCTTCACATTTTTCTCTAATTGGTGCTGCTCCATTATATTTGAAAAAAATCTAATCTATTAGTGTGACGCGCTTCCATCCGTATACAATACAGTGGTTGCAAACACTATAGAAGTAGACAAAGGGGCCTTTCACAGCTACTGAACAGTTGTGTTTCAGTGTTCACTGTAGTCTGTGAGCTTTTCATTTTTTGAGTGCAGATCACGCTCCAGTTAGTTCTTCAACTACTGCTGGTTGTAGTCTGCTGAGCGTGTGTCACTGCCTCATCCTTCACATTTTTCTCTAATTGGTGCTGCCCCATTATTTTTGAAAAAAATCAATCTTTAGGGGACGCGCTTCCACCGTAACAATCAGGGTTGCAAAACATAAAGTAGAAAAAGGGGCCTTTCACGTACTGAACATTTTGTTTTCATGTTCACGTACTTGGCTTTTCTTTTTTTGATGCAGATCACCTCATTAGTTCTCAACTACTCGGGTTGTATCTGCTGAGCGTGTGTCCTGCCTTCCTTCACATTTTTCTCTATTTGCTGCTCCATTATTTTTTAAAAAAAATCTAATCTATTAGTGTGACCCTTTCCATCCGTATACAAACTTTGGTTGCAAACACTATAGAATACAAAAGGGGGCCTTTCACCCTATGAACATTTTTGTCTGCAGTGTTCACTGCAGTTTTGGGGAAAAACCCCACTTGGGCCTTATAACTTTTCTGATTTTCTTATCAATCTAAAGGGATAAAAGGCAGGGAGTAAGGCACGGGGGTGGGGCCGTGGAGTTTCAGCGGGGGAGGGGAAGTGGGGATTTGTGGCTGCTCCGCCCCCAGTGACACAGCATCCCCATTTTCCCCCTGAGTTCCTTTATGGCTTTTTTGTAGGAGCTAGCGTACCCCCCGGCGGGAAAAAAAAATGAACCCGTTTTGTTGGATGGCAGCCAATGCATGACTTAAATTGTTTCCACCTCCTCCGGCCCACAGCACTTTTTAAAAACCTCGTCTCTTACCGCCTCCCAAAAATTGCCCAGGCAGTCAAGAGTTCTGAACTGGAGCCGCGAGTCTCTGCTTCGTTTCAAATCGTTGGTTTGGGAAAAAAAGGGGCCCAGCCAACACATTCGGGAAATGTGAAGAAGGGGCAGTATGCATGATCGAACGCTGTTTCTCGAAGTAAAGGGGGTGAGCCAGTGCCGATGGTCAGCACACCGCAGAAGCATTGTGATGATGAGATCAGGTCCCATTTTCTGTTGACCCAGGTTGCCAACCACCCAACAGCCAGGTTTTGGGAAAGGGGGAGTGGAAGATGAGTCCAAGCCCAACATGGGTGAGGAAACGGAAGGGGGTGGGCAGCTCTGAGGAAGAGATTCCCCCAAGGGTCCAAACAGTAGGGAAGGTGGCGCAGCCCGGGTTGCCTGTACCCCCAGTTTTGGCACCCGTTCGTAGCATTCTTTTCCAACACCAAACCGGGGCTCCCGGGGACTTGCACTGCGTGGCCTTTTTTGACACACTTGCGTGAATTTGCTATTCAAAGAAGTGTGTAATCAAAAATTAAAAGGGAAAAAAATTCATAACCTCAATACCACAAAATGGGGAAACATGAGGACAAAGCCGTAGCTGAGTTACAAAGACACACTGGAGATGTAGGCCAACCTACAGCAGCACCTACATTTTCACTCGTTTTTGGACCTCTTCCCCCAGCTCCACCGCTGTTGGGCTTCCTCACAGATCGCCATGGAAAAACCTCGTAACTGTTGCCAAGACCCAGTGTTATTCCACCCCCAGCTCAATTTCCCTGTCACCTCACACTCCCCGGCCACAAAAAAGCCACGGTAGACAGGATGGGGGTAAAAGACGGCCCTACCGGCAAAAACCATCCACGACACGGCTTGAAAAGCTGGGATTGCAAAACCCTGCCCTTTAAATGCTGTCATTCAGGCTGGGGGACTGCATTTTCCGTCTTAATGTCATTGGCAGTCCCCCCAATACAATGTGCCCAGCCCCATTTTTTTCAGCAGGCAAGCCGTCCCGGGCTGCAAAAGCATTTGAGGGAAAAATTAAACACGTACTAAAAACCCGTCATAGCAAGGTCCACCGACCACCCATGCTGGGGCCTACCCATGGCCAGGGACATACCTTTCCCTCCTGCCCATTGGGTCAATGTTGTGGGGCCGGGGACGATCTTGGAGTGGCGCTGTACGGTTCTGCCAACTCCAAGATTGCAGGAATCAATCTGTCCACATTGACTCCTCCCCCTATCCATTCCTCAGAAACTCGCTGCAGGAGCCGTCAGGTTACCCACATGGCCCCTAACCTTACCTATGCGCCGATATGACCAGCCGTGGCCAAACGTCAACAGGCCTCCGAAATTAATTTACAGGGGGAATGAACCACACAGCGCAGGACTCGGAATGCCATCAAGCAGGAGAGCGACGTTGGTTTTTGCCCAAATCTCCCCCGCTTGGTAGTGGTGAAAATGGCCAAATCTGGTGGCGCTCGGGCCTTGGCCCCCCTCACTCCATACCATGTCTGGCACATTGCTCAACTTGGCCCGTGCAGATTTTTTAGAGGACTTCGGATCTTGAGCCTGCTGCAAAAGGTCCCCCGAGTCGCCACTTCGAGTTCCCAGGGCCAGATCGGCATTGCAGTCTGCAAGCAGTTTTTCGCCTTCCTGAACATCGCATCATATGGACGTCCCCACCAGGTGAATTCCCGTTACAAATTGGGGTGGTTGTTGGGGCACACCAGCATAATGGGGATCACTGCTCAGGGGCAATCAACCGCAATTTTCGTCGTTCACCTTCACCCTACTGAGGGGCCTTTGAAAAGGGCATTTCCCCCTTTTGCGTGCGTTTGATGGTCAACGCGGATGGGGGTGCGATGAGCAAATCAGCCTGACTGTCCCCCCTTATCTGCCTGCTTCAAAAAACCCTGCAAGCAATAAGGGGGAAGGTTTTTGGGAAGGGTGGGGGATAGGATCACAAAACCATCACCTTCTGGACACGCGCAACGTGGTTCCTCACAAAGGGCTGGGGATTTTTCATTTGTGAGGAGGATGAGGGGGAGTCAATGGAGGAGGAAGACATCGCTCCAGAGGGAGGGACACAACGCCTTCAGGTAGAGCGGGGTGGGGTGATGCAACAGTCAGAGATGAGCCTTTTGCAGGGGAAAAACGTTTCGTGCCATTGGGGGTCTGCACCATGGTTGTTTTTTGCTGCGTGCCGAGAAAAGACCGCCCCGCATCGCCCACATTTCACCACGTCTGATTATTGGTGTACACCCCCCTAGAACCTCGCTACCCGGGACAACTTACAAACCTCATCACACCCTTAACAGGGAGGTAAATGCGGGATCCAAGACATATGGTAAATCCAAATGTTCTCCTTCCAGCCGAGAGCACGCTGCTGCTACTGCTTTCCCAAAAGCACCCTTGTGCGTCGAGGCAGTGGAGACGCTCTGGAAAAAAGGGGGAGCACAAGGCGCCTCTGCACAGGGCAAGCCATATGTTCCAAATGTGGGAAGTTTTTGCGCGCCCCCAATGTCAAACCCCATAGACGGCTCCATCAGCGGGGGAACGTTTCCGTAAGATGGGGACAGACTACATGTCTTTCCCCCTCATTACTCCCAATGGGTCTTCCCCATTCAAGTTTTTGGGGGTTTAAACTGGGTACATGGGCCCAAGCTTTCCAGATGCTTTTGGGGGTGCTGGGGTTGCCCCCCTGCCCGTGTATTATCGGGGCGCTTTTATGCCGCAGGTGGGGGTACTAACAACCGTCGCATGCGACTTCCTCCCATAATTAGACCGGCTTACTTTCGAAAAAAACAGGGGGATGGATCTCGCCAGAATTTGTCGTCCGTTTTTTAGATTTAAATAATGGTTGGAAAGTTTTTCCATGTCTCCTGTTATGTTTTCCTTTTTAACCCCCCTGAACTCTACCCCGGGGGTACAAAACTGCCAGTTGCTGCTCAAAGTGTCGTGTCCACAACCAATACACAAGCATGGGTTAGTGGGGTTCAGTAACCCAGCCCGCTCCCCCGCTGTGTGTCCACAACAAGTCTCCTGTTCCTAACATCACAGAAAAACCCACGAACATGCTCCAAATGGGAAAGCCCTCACCCTGATTGTTATCTTAAAAAGGAAAATTTTGAAATTTTCCCGGGCCTAGAATGATAAATTTTTTGACAAATATGGACAAATAATAATTTGTCATCCACCTATCGACATGTCTTTAAAAAGGTAAAAAACAAAAACTAGTCTTCACTTTTTGAAATTAATGAAAAAGTACATTTCATATTTTATCAATTATTTTTTTTAAAAGGAATTTTACTGTACCTGTAAGAAAATGCAGTCAATGGTTGTAAAAAAAAAATCAAAAAACCCATCTTCCCATCACGATTTTTTTTAGACAACAATAAAATACCATACGACCCAACTGTAACTTCACACACCCTTTGAAATGGCCACACTAAACCTGGTAAAAATTTTCAATAAAAATTATTCCTAAAAGTGCATCAGCATATGACAATAGGTAGTACTAGTTATCCTGCAAGTGCTTTGAAAAAACCCACAACGATATAAATTAAAAATGGTAATGGGTTTATCACATGCATAGTTACTCATGGGAAAATTTGATGTAATACTGTACCTCAAAAAAGACAGCGTGAACCATTATCTTGTTTGTCTTTAGATTGTTAAAGGGGAAAGGTCTTTTTTGTTGGTCATGGGGGAGATTAACAGAAAATTATGCTTTGTATTTTTTTGGCTCCCTAGGGGGCAAAACCGCGTAACGTCACATTTTATAGAGCACTAATTGACACACGCTACCCCACCTACGGTGACAGTAGGAAGGGAGTTTGACGATAAAGCCTTGCGCAACCAGACATGCTTTTTCCCTCTTCAAAATGTCCAAGCAAAAAAAACATGATTCAGCCGCAGCTTTTTTGACGTAAATTAACATCGCCATTACCCCCAAGGGGTCCACTGTCTGATACAGAATAGAATATACCTTTGCTACCCGTACCTTTCTTCACCTACACTTGCAGGACCATTAAATTGTGCAATCATTATGTTTTTTAAAAAGGGTTATTTTTTTCGTACTTTATTGGTTCACTTGATGAGTCCTGGGGGCAGTCTACATCTGTACAAAGTAATGTTTTTTTTAAATTTAAAAAATTTGAAATGTTTTTGATGACACACAAATTGCAATGTTGATGATGATGAGTGACGTTTCAAAACCCATTGTCTTCACTATTTTTGGGTTTTAACATAGCTTTCCCTTAAGAAAATTTTTTCAAAATAAAAAAGGGATTTATTTTTAAAATTTACAACACTATATTTGAAACCCAATTTTTGGGTGGTGTGTTTTTTCCATTTCTTGTTGGCAGTGCATATTGTTTTTATTTTGCAGTTTTTTTATTTTTATTTTTTGAAGTTAGGAAACATGTGATCTTCTACCTGTTACCATTAGTAGAAAAAAATTTACACTTAGAGTCCCAGGGTTGATACCTTTAAATGGATAACTGAAAAGTTAACAATTGCAACTTTCGGGCTACTCCTCTCTTCCTCGGCAAAGACAAAACAAAAAAAGAGCATCACATATTTCTATACACAACAGGACACGGAATAGTGGGAATAGGTAAGACAAAATAAATGACGTGTAGCAGAAGTCATTTCACAGAGGATGAACTAAAATTGGAACATTCCTAGATAAGGATGGAAAGTTTTTTGCCCCTTATTGGGGGCTGGTTTTGTGTTTTCATGCCCCTGGAAGGGGAGAGACGCAGATTCCTTAATTGATAAGAAGACATAAACCCGTTGATCTATTATTCCACAAACAGTGTCAAAGTCATATGACTTATATTACAAAATGTTTTACCACAGGTAAATCCATTTTTTTTTTGTCTTATCGTGTGGCGCTGAAAATTCTCCGTTTCATTTTTTGGCCCGGTCAAAAAACCCTCATTGCCCCTCCCTCATTTTTTAAACTATTCCTGTGCCGTTTTTGTGTAAAAATATTGATTTTTTCCATTTTTTTTTTAGTTTTAGCTGATGAAGAGACCTGAGTATGTTGACGATTATGCTCGATACAAAAAAATATCGTATCGAAATGTATCGCCGATATCACAAATATCGTCGATACCTTTTCGATAGGGAAGCCCCATGTAATCTAGGGGAACAAAATACGAAACTAAAAAAAACCTTTATTTCCTTTAAAAAAAAAATTACAACATAAATACATATATATATATACAGCATTGTGACATTATTTTACATATTGATGTTTATACACTTCTACATAAAAAATACCCTCTGTTCAATTGCCGGAAAAGCCGGCTTCTGTAAAAGCAGAAGCACCCCAAAGAAATACATTTGGTGTACATAGGGTTAACCAGTTTTTTTCATGTCTTTTGCAACTATTTGCACAAACAATTACATCATCTATGGGGCAAAATTTCACACCGGGGGGGTTTAAATTTAAAAGGTGTAAATTCGTTGTAAAAAAAACGGACTTTTTTTCTACGAAATTTACACCTTTAATTAACCCCTACGGTGGGAAATTTTTCACACTTACACTCATTAATTGTTTTGCAAATCAGATATCAAAATACAAAAAGACTGGTTAACTCATGTAAAAAAAGTGTCATTTTATGTCGGTTCTGCTTTTCACAAAAGCCGGGAAATTTAATTAGCGGATTATACTATGTAGAAATGTATAACTATAAAAAAATTATATATATTATATATGTGTCCAAATTTAATGACTGTATAATAATATGAGGTGTAAAATTGCTGAAAAAAAAATGCTGGTTCCCCCCTATTTTCGCAACCCAAAAGCAAAACCGTGATGGGGGCAGATAATAAAGCCCCAAAAGGGACCATTATTTTTGCCCCCCCCGGCACTAAAACTGCCCCGACACCCCGAAAGGGGAAATCTTAATTAGATTTGCCCTTTTGGCACTTTGCCCGTATTCCATTGCCCGTAGCGGTGGCGAATGGGTTAATAAGGGTTTAAAAAAACTTCAAATTTTAAAAGGTCACTTTTAAACCCGGTTAATAATTGAGGCTGTCAATTAGACAATACAATTTTTAATCCCATTTGATGAAAAAAAAAATCAAACACCAACTTTAAAAAAAAAGAAGTTTAATGAAAAATCACACATTTTTACCATTTTTTTTTCCTGCAAAACCATTTCCTGAAAAAAAAAATAAAATAAAAAAGCAAAATTATTCTTACCAACCGTGCACAGTCATCCACGTGAATCCTTAAAAAGGGGTTTAATTTTTTACTGCGGGGGACCGAGCTAATGCTCACCCCCACAGTAAACCCCCCAAAATTTAAAATGATTCCTCTCCTGGCTGACAGGAAGGAAGTGGAAAGCTTAATGATTGCTTTCCACTTTCATTTCATCGCCGGGGACACAATCAGTGACGTCAGGGGGAAAAACGGGGTAAAAAAAAAGGGGGGTTTTCCCTTTTGAAAAAAAAATGGCGGGGTCCCCCCCTTTTGTTAACCGCCGATGAAGCAGACCGCAGGCCTGGGTTTTTTAGGCTTTAAGGAGCCAAGATCCATGGACCTTGCCAGCCGATAATACCAGCCACAGCACTGCATATCTTTGGGTGATTTTCAAAAAAAAGGGGGTCCCCGAAAAAAAAAAGGCGTAGGGGTCCCCAATTTTTTTTTAACCCCAGTAAAAAACAGACGCTCGGCCTGGTATAAAAAAACTGTCAAGGCCCATGGATTTTTTCCCTCAAAAAGCCATAATACCCCGGGTACACAGCCCCACATTTGGGGCCCTCAAAAGATGTGCCAAATTGTGGGACTTTAACCCCGGGCCTTCCACTTGGGCCCGAGCGGTGGCAACGGGGTAATAAAAGGGGTTTAAATTTACCGTTGATTTGCACGGGGCAATAAGCCCCGGGTTTAATAAAAGGGAGGTGTCAATAAACACGATCCATTATTAATCCCAAAGTTTTAAATGTTTAAAAAAAGACAAAGCAAGAAAAAAGTCTTTTAAGAAATAAAAAGACAAAACAGTTTTCATTTCTTTATTGTACTCTCTTTCCTGCGCCCATCGATCCCGTAAAAAAAGAAAAAAAAAAAACCAACAGTATACCACCTGTCCACGCGTCCATAGTAACGATTGTCCACACGATCCAGCCTGCTACATCGAATGACAGAAGGGGCCGTCTCGCAACGCAGCAAGCTGATTCCCGGGTTCCCCCCGGCGGTGACGTCATCGATGACTGTTTTTACGGCCGGATTACCCAGCAGTCACTCAGTTACGCGAGAAACGCTGGACCGCGGGGAAAGGGGGGGCGGCCATTAAGCTCCGGGATTGAACCCCGGGAGATTTCTGCCAGGTAAGTGCGCTGACTCCGACAGACCCGCCGAGGGCCCCTGACAGTAAAAACCCCAGGGTGAAAATCCCACCCGGTATCCGATAGAAAAAAATTTTAAAAATAATTTATCGAAGGCCCGATCGCTAATATCACCGATACCGATATTTGCTTTTTCGTATCGCCAAACACTAGACCGATATCTCGAAACTTTTTAATTTTTTACCCTATTTTAAGTTACCATTAAACGGGAACAACCACGAGGGCTCTCAAGTATAAATATTTTTCTATTCTTGGAATTGAAAAATTTATCATTTTTTTTGTCCCAGTAAAACTTCATTTATTTTTGTTTGAAGTAATACTTTTTCAATGGCCACGTAAAAAGGCAAAAACAAAATTTTTTGTACACCCTCCTTTACCCTGGGGTTCAAAACGCCAGTTGCTGCCAGAATTTAGATGCACAGATGAAAACAACGCGATGTGTTTTGGGGTTCAGAACGCCGCTGTTCCCCCTTGTGTCTGGGAAAAAAATTTCTGTGCAACTCAACTTCAACTTCAAACGTTTATACAGCCCTGCCACACCCTCCTTGACCCTGGGCTTCAAAAGCGCCGTTTCTGCCAGAAGTTTGATGCACGATGAAAACAATCGCTGATGTGTTTGTGGGGGTTCAGTAACCCTGCTGTTCCCTCTGTGTGTCTGGCAAAAAATTATCTCTAACTACAACTTCAACTTTAAGTCTCAAAATAGGCCTCGCCTACACCCCCCTTTACCCTGGCTTTAACAGCGCCATTGCTGCTCAGAAGTGTTAGATGCACGATGAAAACAATCGTGATGTGTTTGTGGGGTTTTAAAACGCCTGCTGTTCCCCTCGGGTCTGCAAAAATTACTGCTGCTAAATACAATTCAACTTCAAACGCCAACTAGGCCCCGCCTACACCCCTTGCCCTGGGGTTAACCGCCCTGCTGCTCGAATGTTAGATGCCAGATGAAAACAATCCTGATGTGTTTTTGGGGTTCTAACCCCCCCCTG
>JARQOD010000004.1:456837466-456909782 GCA_033576555.1 Oophaga sylvatica | reverse complement strand
AAAATTTTAAATAATTAACGAAGCCCAGGAGTATAACTTAAAAGTTTTTTTAAAAAATGCCAATAAGATTCAGGTAGTGGTTTTAAAAACCCCCTTTACCCCCGACTTTGTTTTCCCTTTTCTGACCAGGCCAATTTTTTACAATTCTGACCACTGTCATTTAAATGAGGTCTTAACTCGGAATGCTTCAATGGACCCCACTGATTCGAGATTTTCTCTTGACATACTTATTTTATGATAAGGTAAAATTTATTTGATATGACTTGCGTCTATTGTGAAAAAAAATGGAAATTTGGTAAAAATTTTGAAAATTTACTTTTTAAACAAATTTTTTATGTCCTTAACTCAGGTCATATCCACAAAAGTTTTAAAAAATAACATTTCCCCACATTTTTTTTTAAAACCAATTTTTTTTTTTCTAAGGAAGTTTGGGGTTAAAAGTTGACCACGATTTCTCTTTTAAAACAATATGCAAAAACCCTTTTTTTTTAGGGACCACCTACATTTGAAGTGACTTTGGGGGCCTTATACAAAAATCCTAAAAGTTACACCCCTTCTAAAAACTGCACCCATCAATGTACTCAAAACCACATTCAAGAAGTTTATTAAATGTTTATTTATATTATATATAAATATTTAACTTTCACATCACATTTGAAGTGAGTAAAAGGCTTATATGACAGAAAATACACATAATTTACACCATTATAAAAAAAACACCACCCCTCAGGGTGGTCACAGTAATTAATGAAATGTGGTAGGAAAAAATAAATATTTAGCTTTTTTTCACAAATTTTATTTTAGACCTAAATTTTGCATTTTCACAAGAGTAACAAGAGAAAATGGATTCCAAAATTTTTTGTGCAATTTCTCCTGAGAACGCGAATAACCCATATGTGGGGCAAAAACTACTGCTTGGGCGCACTGCAGGATTCGGAAGGGAAGAAGCAGTGCTTGACTTTTGGAGTGCAAAATTGGCTGGAATCGAAAGCGGATGCCATGTCGCATTTGGAGAATCCCTGATGTGCCTAAACAGTGTAAACCCCCCACAAGTGACACCATATAGGAAACTATACCCCTTGGAGAACTAATCTAGATGTGTATTGAACACTTTCAGCCCCCCAGGTGCTTCACAGAAGTGTATAACATTAAGCAGTGAAAATAAAAATATCACATTTTTCTCGCAAAAATCTTTTTAGCTCCAAATTTTGTATTTTCACAATGGTAACAGGAGAAAATGGACCCCAAAAAATTGTTTTGCAATTTTTCCTGAGTTCACCCCATGTGGTTGAAAACTACTTTTAAGGCATCTTTCACATGTCCATGTCCCTAGTACATGTGGTGACAGTTTTCAAACGTACCGGAGACACGTACACAGGTAGACCATTCAAATGAATGAGTCTGTGCACATTCAGTGTGTTTCCATGGACCGTGTGTCCGTGGGCAAAATGCGCTGACATGTCCGTTTTTTTCCGGCAGCACAGGCGGCAAAACATCCCGCACAAGTGCACACGGAGAACACACATTGATGTGCATGGACGGCCGCCAGGGAAGAAGCGCTGCAGTAAGCGCTGTTCCCCGGCGGCCATCCGTGTGGTACTGATGCGGCACACGGGCAGCACATGGTTGCCACACGTATGCTGCATGTAGTACACACACGGACACACGGGCACAGATATCTCCGTACCGGTTTTTCCAGTGCTGGAAATAAACTAACGTGTGAAAGAGGCCCAAGGCACAGTACAAAGCTCAGAAGGGAAGTAGCGCCATATTACAGGGCAGATTTTGCTGCACTGGTTTGAGGGTGCAGTGTCACATTGGCAGAGTCCATGAGGTGCCAGGACAGGTGAACCCACCATAAGTGACCCTATTTTACAAACTAAACCTCTCAATGAATTCATCTAGGGTGCAGTGATTATATTGACACCACAGGTGTATCACAGAATTTTATACCATTGGGTAGTGAATAGCACAAAAACACCTCTCACGTATATGTCAGTAAGTGTCCAGAGTTTTTTTATTTTATAAATTATATTTTATTAAACAACAATAGCATAAAATAATACAGAGTAATGACACCAAGCAGATAGAGGGAAGGGAACAATTTTTCTCTCACTATGTAAAAAATTATTATTGCACAAAAGGTGTGAATATATTAACTATAAAAATTATAAAAATAATTCATAAATATGTAAGACAATTATAAATCCTAATGCATGCTATCCAAGTCCATATATTGAAAGTGCTAATGTGCAATTGATCTTATAAATAATAACAGCAGCATAGAAACAATAGTGCTCCACAACGTATATAAGTGCTTTTTTAGTGCATACTGAACCTATTAAAAATAACTGTCAAATTATGAACAATAAATCTCCTAACTTATTGCATACCATAAAGTGCTATTGTGCAATCCATAATGCCAAAAAAATAGAAACCGGAGGTGTATTGAAATTAATATTAAGGTGCAAGTACTACTAATAAAAATAACCACCCCAAGTTATACCCATATGTGTCCAGCCCAATACCAGCACAAAAGTGCTAATGTGCAAATTAATCAAGTAGCAGCATAAGTATGCAGCCAAAATGCATTCAGGTTATGGACACAAAATAAGGTGCAAATGCCAATATTACACTTACAAAGGAGAGAAAGTCCCGACCTCATCCTGCCACCTCAACGTGCGTTTCGCCGTTCTTCGTCGGGAGGAACATGCCGTGCCGTGGGACTTGACTGTACGGCGGACAGGTATGGATATATTATTGATTTTTTATTTTGTATTTTTTCCAGGAGATCGAGAGATTCCCTATGGGATTAGGAGTATAATAAAGATTTTAAAACTGTGTAGTGTATTCTTTCATTAAAATACTTTATTCTTATTGTGTGTTTATTTAACCCTTGAATAACTCTAAGGTTAGTAATGAATAGGTGTCTTATTGACAGTTCTTCGTTACTAAGCCTGGCTTAATGTCACTTTACAATAGAAAGGTGACAATAACCCTGTTGTGAGTGGGCTTGGGATGAGTTCTGAGCAGAGGCTCCCTCTGGTGGTTACAGGCGGTGCTGGTCTGTCCAGTGAAGATTGTGAAGATTGTGAGGATTGGGAATCAGGTGTTACTGACTGGTCTTATATAAGGGAGTCACCTTCCCATCAGGGTTGCCGGTGATCAATTGTTCTGGTCTGAATCCTTGATTCCTGTTTCCTTTGTAGCCTGCTGTGTCGTGTCTGCATCTCCTGCTAACAGATAAGACATTTTCTTCTTTTTGTTTTTGTGCTTGATTTTTGCATTTTGTCCTGCACTTCTGTGGGGCCTTCAGGGTCCCCTCCGGGGGCTTTTGCCCTCTCAGTTTAGTTCAGCCACTGATGTTTGTACCTTTGCTTTTTCCAGTTTTTTCAGTGGCTGCTGTTTTGATTTTGTTACACCAGAGAACTAATTTAGGTGGTAGAGGTCGTGTGATCTCAGGTGTTTTTGAAATTAGTAGAGTTGGTGCTTTTCAGGGTTTTCTGGGATTGCAGTAAGTACCCTTCCTATCCTTTTCTATTTAGTTAGTTTGGGTCCCAACGTTTGCTCATACTATTTTCTGTCTGTGTCTGTATTTCTTCTTGTCTAACCGCCATTACATGTTTGGGGGCTTTCTATTATCTTTGGGGTTCTGCTCCGGGCAGATAGCTTTCCTATTTCTATCTTTAGGTGTAGTTAGTTTCTCAGGCTGTGACGAGGCGTCTAGGACCAACGTAGGAACGCTCCACGGCTGCCTTTAGTTGTTGTGGTTAGTCAGGGTACTGCAATCTCATAGATTCCAACTGCTCTGGTGTATTGCTTTTTTTGCCTGCACTCCTCAGCTACCGAAACATAACATAACCCCTTATTAATCCCACTTGCCACTGCTACAGGGCAAGTAGGAAGAACCTGACAAAGCTCCAGAATAGGCAATCTAATAGATGTGCCTTTTCTGAGCAGCTGCGGGCTGCTGTTATTAGGCTGGGGGGGCCATATTCATGGCCCCTTTCCAGCCTGAGAATAGCAGTCTGCAGCTGTATAGTTTTGCCAGGTTGGTTCAAAAACTAAGAGGGACCCCACGTTTTCTTTCATTCATTCTCCCTGCTCGCTGTTGCCAGCAGAGCAGGGAGAATAATGACAGCTGACTTCAGCACCATGCAAAGGAACAGTGGCTTACAGTAGCTGCTTCATCCCCGGCGGCCATCTGTGCGCACGGAGGACAGTGTGAACTGTTCTCCGTGTGCACGTGTGCCGCAATTTTGCAGACTGTGCTACTGGAGAAAAACACGGACACTTGGTCCGTGAAAACACGCTGACGTGCATACACGTACCGGAGCCACTGACGTGTGAAAGAGGCCTAAGGCAGCTTTATTCTTTGGGTCAGTACAATTACAACGATTCCTCATTTATATCATTTTTTATGTTTGGCACTTTTACACAATAAAAAATATTTATATAAAAAAATATATTTTTGCAACGCTTTATTGTGAGAGCTAAAACCTTTTTTTTCTGCTAATGGAGCTGTATGATGGCTTGTTTTTTACGGGACAAGATTATGTTTTCAGAGGCACCATTTTTATTTACATTTGTCTATTTGATTGTATTTTATTGCACTTTTTGTTCGGCAGTATGATGATAAAACATTGTTTTTTGTCTAGTTTTTTTATTTTACTTTTTTACAGTGTTCACTGAAGGGTTAACTAGTGGGACAGTTTTATAGAGCGGGTCACTATGGATGCGGCAATGCTAAATATGTGTACTTTTACTGTTTATTTTTTATTTACATAAATGTATTTATTGGAAAATAATTTCTTTTTTGTTTCTTTATTTTGGGATTTTTAAAAAAAAATACTTTTTCTCTTTGTAGTATTTTTTATTTTTTTTTTTTGCATTGTCCCATCCTGTGACATCACTGTATAGTGTCAGATCACTGATGCACTGCAGAGTATCACATCAGCATTTTACAGGCAGGGAAGGAGGCATATCCGTGCCTACTCTCAGCAGGCGCTCACAAACCACCTTCCCTGCAGGACCCTGAAGGACCCCACGGCCATTTTGCGGCCGGGGGTCTCCATAGAGACCATCAGGATCATGCGATCATATCGCGTTGTCCTAATGGATGCGCACAGGGAACTCATTCCCTGCGTGATGCTCATCTATGCCACTGTCACTACTGACAGCATCAGATGGGTTAAATGCCCGCTATCAGTGCTAGCACCGATCGTGGGCATTGCTGCGGGGTGTCAGCTCTCACACAGAGCTGACTCACGCTCCTGATTGCCGTGGCGATCAGTGCGCCGTCCCTGTACTGCTGTTTGCGGGAACTGTATATCATCACTCTCTTTGGTGTATGTTCAACTGATGCAACACTCATCGATTCTGAGAATGAAGGGGTACAAAATAATAGTAATAATTGTTACTTCTATTGCGCCAACATATTCCACAGCATTTACCATTTCTGAGCGGACTTGTATAGACAAAGACATTACAGAGTAACACATTATTTAACAGATGCCAGAGCTGTACATGTACAACGCATGTCAAGAAGGGTTAATACTTGGGAAGAATGATATATAATACAAAATTATATATGATAGGATTCACCAATGTTGCTTTTCTTTTATTCTTAATGGATATTTCCCATCTCATAATGTAATATTAAAATTTACCATCACTGTCTCATCTGTCGGTTAAGATTTCTGGGACCCCAACAATACTGAGACTAAAGAGAATGCATGGATGCTTTAGATCTTCATTGTCTTAACTGTCCCCTCCATTGAAGCCATGGTCACTTGTCTGAGCAGAAAATCCCATACTTTTCGTGTCTCCCCTGTGTCCTCATAGATTGTAAACTTGCGAATAGGGCCCTCACTCTTCTTGGCATCTGTTGAATAATGTGTTTCGCTGTAATGTTTTGTCTGTACAAGTCCCCTCAGAAATGGAAAGTGATGGGGAATATGTTGGAGCAATAGAAGTAACAATTATTATTATTATTTTGTACCCTTCATTCTCAGGATCGATGTGTGTTGCATCAGCTTGACATACACCAAAGAGAGTGATGATATACAGTCATGGCTAGAAAATGTTGGCACTCTTGAAATTGTTCGAGAAAATGAAGTATTTCTCCCAGAAAATTATTGTAACTACATATGTTTTGCTATACATATGTTTATTTCCTTTTGTGTGTATTGGAACAACACAAAAAAAGCAATGAAAAAAAGGCAAATTGGACATAATTTCACACAAAACCCCCAAAATGGCCAGGGGCAAAGTTGTTAGCACTCTCAACTTAATATATAGTTGCACACCCTTTGGAATAAATATCTTGAATCAATCGCTTTCTCTTACCATCAGCAATCCTTTTACACCTCTCAACTGGAATTTTGTACCACTATTCTTTTGATAACTGCTCCAGGTCTCTCATGTTTGAAGGGTGCAATAACATCCTTCCAACAGCAATTTTAATGTCTCTCCACAGGTGTTCAATGGTATTTAGATCCAGACTAATTTCTGGCCACTTGAGAATTCTCCAGGGCTTTGTTTCCATCCATTTTTGGGTGCTTCTTGAAGTATGTTTTGGGAGAATACCCTGCTGGAAGACCCATGACCTAGGATGCAAACCCTGACCTAGGATGCAAACCCAGCTTTCTGACTCTGGGCACTACATTGCTACCCAAAATACATTGGTAATCTTGAGATTTCATGATACCTTGGAAACAGTCAAGGCACCAAGGGCCAGAGGCAGCAAATCAACCTCAAAACATCTTTGAACCTTCATCATATTTGACTGTGTTTACTTTTATTTTCTTTGTAGATCTCATTCCATTTTCAGTAAACAGTAGAATGATTTGCTTTACCAAAAAGCTCTATTTTGGACTCATCTGTTTACAAAACACCTTCGCATAAGGAATTTGGCCTACTTGCATACATTTTGGCAAATTGCAGTCTAGCTTTTTTATGTCTGTATGTCAGTAGTAGGGTCCGCCTGGGTCTCCTGCCATAGCGGTTCATTTAATTCAAATGTTGATGGACATTTGAACTGACACTGATGTCCTTTGAACCTGCAGGACATCTTTAATTTCTTTGGAACTTGATTTCAACTGCTTATCCACCAACCAGATTATCCTGCGTTGCAGCTTTTCATCAATTTTCTCTGCTGTCCACGTCCAAGGTTATTAGCTAGAGAGCCATGGGTTGTAAACTTCTTGATTATGTTGTGTACCTTGGACAAAAGTACATCGAGATCTCAGGAGATGGACTTGCAACCTTGAAATTGTTGATATGTTCTACAATTTTGTCTCTCAAGTCCACAGATAGTTCTTTTCTCCTATTTCCGTTCTTGGTTAGTGTGGCACACAGAATGCAAAATGTGCCAACAATGTTGTCCTGCCCATTTTTGATGTTTTGGGTGAAATTATGCATTTTTTTTCTCTTTTTTATGTTGCTGCAATACATACAAAAGAAATAAATTTGTGTATAACAAACGTGTAATTGTAATAATTTTCTGGGAGAAATACTTCATTTTCTGGAACAACTTCAAGGGTGCCAAAACTTTCTGCCATGACTGCATCTTTATGACACCCCATTATATCTCTTTCTAGCTGAAAATGCTTCGCCTATTATAAAACACCTCTCCGGCATCAGTGGATTCAGTATAGCTCCCATACTGTTCTGTTTGTACTTGCAGGCAACTGATCATTTCACATAAGCAAAAAGTGTCCTGCAACAAAACCAATCCTGACTTTTAATGGAGATTACAGAAAAAAATTCACTTTAAAGGGGTCAACTAAAATTTTTGAAAAGCGGGATCTTTTAATTAAGATAATAATTTATGTTGATTTATGTTGATCAATAAATTCCCTGTTTTACCAGGGTTGCAACTCAGGATGTCCCAATATCTTTGCTGGCAGTCCTCTAATGATGACATTATGGCTACTCAGGCCTCAGTGTTCATGCTGTCACTGCTGAGGCCAGTGATTTGGGAAGTAACGTAAAAATAGAAATGTCATGACTGCAGGACAGCTAAAAAGATGGAAAGACCATCTATGCATCTGCTCTGGAGCAGTGTGAAAATATATTTGGTGAATTCAAGCTATTTTGATATTTTAACAATGGCCTTACTTTCTGGTCAGGTCAGTTTTAAAAAAAATGTTGACAAGCTATTTAACTACGATGAAAAGCTTTCCAAATACCTTAAATGGAATCTGTCACTAAGTTTTTGCTATTGCATGAGAGAGCAGCATGATATAGGGGCAAAGACCCTGAGTCCAGCAATATATCACTTACTGGGCTGCTTGCTGTAGTTTGGATAAGATCACTGTTTTATCTGCTACTGATCTAGCAGTTCTCTTAATGCTGAACTGTATATACTGCCACCCTCACAGCATTGATTGGCAGTTTTCTGTGTACAATGTACATAGACACAAACAAGGGCATAACTAGGAACGGCAGGGCTCCACAGCAAACTTCACAATGGGCCCCCCCACGCGCGCGTTGCCAATCCCGGTCTACCCAAGTTGTGTTAAGAAAGATACCTTTATTATCCAAAATTAGAGGTTTTTGGACTAATGATAGTGAAATAACAGAAAAGAACCAACTCCCAGAAACCAACTGAGGTAGTGACGAAGGTAGGCTTTCTCCAGAGTAAATGTGTGAAGAAACTTGTAATCCAGCCTGAAAATTGCTTTCAAAACAGATGATTTATTCAGTAGAACAACAGTCCGGTATACAGAATAATCTAAGATTGTTCTGTATACCGTACTTTTGTTCTACTGAATAAATCATCCATTTTGAAAGCAATTTATGGGCTAGATTACAAATTTCTTCTTCACAAGAATAATGCAACATAATTACCTTATTCAGCAGTTTCCTGGGGCCCTAGGCCCCTGATGGGGCCTGCAGTTTTCTTTGGACCTAGGCCCCTAATGGGGCCTGCTGCTTCCTTTGGACCTAGGCCCCTAATGGGGCCTGCAGTTTCCTGGGGCCCAAGGCCCCTAATGGGGCCTGCAGTTTTCTTTGGACCTAGGCCCCTAATGGGGCCTGCTGCTTCCTTTGGACCTAGGCCCCTAATGGGCCTGCTGCTTCCTTTGGACCTAGGCCCTTAATGGGGCCTGCTGTTTCCTAGGGCCCCAATAGGGGCCTGCTGCTTTCTGCGGCCTCTAATGTGGCCCGCTGTGTCCTGGGGCCTGAGGCCCCTGATACACTCACACCTCCCCCCTCCGCTCTCCCCCCTCTCCTCAAGTGCGGGGCCGGAAGCTGCAGCTGCCACGTTCCTGTAAAAGAGAGTCAGACTCAGCAAGCATACTTACCAATCTGCCAATCCTCAGGTGACTGCGTCCTCCAGCTCTTCTGCTCCGCGCGCCGCTCTGTCCTCCACGCTCCGACGTCCACCACGCCAGCCTTGCATGCGACGTGAGAGCGCGCGCACGCCCCCACGTCACATGACGCGGAAGTGCCGGACTGCTCGTGGCCCGTCCCACCTCATCTCATAGCGGCGCCGGAGGTGGCGGCGGGCCCCATATCAGACTCACACCACCGGCAGCTTGCATGGGCGTACCCAGGATCAAAACTGGGGGGGCAAGCCAATGTCGCATTTTATACAGGTTACATCATATACACTGTACATTATACTGCATATTAGGTATGGAGCATTAGAACTGTTGTATATTGTATAATACAGCAGTGTATGCGACACTACGCTGTATATACCATATATTATACATGGCACACTAACCTCTATACAAAGAATAAGAGGCATTATAACCTGTATATGAAAAGTATAATACAGCAGTGTATATACACTCTATATACCGCACACGATGTGTATGACCCTGTATACACCATATACTACACTCTTATTTTGAAGTAAAAAAAAACAAAACAGGAACAAATAATCCCCCATAGCCAGCAGAATCCCCCATAGGCAGCATAATCCCCCATAGCCAGCAGAATCCCCCATAGGCCGGGCCCGGCGTAAAAAAAAAAAAAAAAATACCATACTCACCTATCTCCCCGCTGCTCTGAAGAAGCGCGCTCTGGACTCCGTCTTCTGCTGGCACAGGCGGCGTGACGTCATCAGGGCGCGCAAGCGGCGTGATGACGATCACGTCACCTGTGCTGCATATGGAAGGCCGCAAGGCCTTCCTCACTCTGCACATTCCGCCCACCGCGATTAAAGGGCCCGCCGCCCGCTGGCAATGAACTGTCAGTTCATTGTCGGCGGGGCCGGTTCTTTCACTGTGCGGTACACCCACGGTGGGTACGCCCATGGCAGCTTGCGGAACTACCGTGGTGGTAGGTGAAGCAGCTGCAGCAGGGACGGGCCCCCTTCTAGCCCGGGCCCTGTGGCAGCTGCTTCCCCTGCTTCCACGATAGTTCCGCCCTGCACACAAAGCTTCCGTCTAATCAATGGTGAGGGTGGGTTTATACAGAGCTCATGAATATGGAGGAAAACCTGGCAGAGGTCAGGAGGTTTACTAGTTCTTTATTATCCTTTACTAGTCACCTGTTGATAAAACAGTGATTTTATCAAAACTACAGCAGCATCACAGTAACTATTGCTGGAATGAAGGTATCTGCCTCTACATTATGCTGCTCTTAGATTAGCAAAAACCTTGTGACAAGTTCCCTTTAAAGCATATTTTACCTTTTATTTTCTTGTTGATTGTCCAGATCATTAATCCAAAGGTATACAACTAGCAAGGGACTCTAGTAATCCCAAGTAAAAATCAAATGTCTTGTAGGAAGAACTGTGCTAGGAAAGTTGTGTTACAGAATGATAGAATTATATTCTTCACGCGAATTACTCCTTCAGGCAGGAGGAAAATCTAACCATAGGTGCGTTTTTATTTCTATTTATCATTTTCAGTAAGAAATATCTAAACATGTGTGCTACCTTTTAATAATGATCATATTAAAAACTCAATAAATAAAATATCTCTGATCTCTTAACACAAGCAGGCAGTGTACAGGAAATTAAATAAAAAAATTGAGCTCTTGTTAATCCTTTTTGATTTCTGTAGGTAGTAGCTGGGAGCAGAATTCTTTGACTTCCTCAATTCTCTTTTAACATATTTTTAATCTATCACATAACAGTAATCGGGGCAATCTTTTTGTATCCTTTTATGCTCCCATAATAAAAAAAATATAAAATAAACAGTTGAGAAAGGCTTTTGGTGTCAGTCCGTGTTTGTAGTCATGGAGGGTAGAATTAGTTTAGAATAGGTGATAACCTGGTATTCTTTATCTTGTCTTTCCTGTACCTCCATAGCTCCTGCCAACACTTCGTCTGGCTGTTAGTCATTTTAAGCATTCCCCATGAGTCTTAACCTTACCCCTTTTCTCTTCTTGTCAGCTGAAATGTTTCAGAGCTGTCACAGGCTTGTTGCTTATTGATGTTACCATGTGTTTTATGTCTTCCCTAAGATATGACAGCCCCTGACAGGAAGCTGATTTCAATCTCCCTGCTTCTGGAGAGGCCTCCGACTTTACTCTCAGAATCCTAGCCACTTACATGCTTCGGAGACCATTGCTTAATAAAAATGTTTGGGTAGGATGAAATAAATGTGCAAAGATAGCATCCACTAGACGAGGAGAAGGAACTTAGTAGTATACAAAATAGATGAGAAGATGCTCAACTGTTTTCCACTATTGAAGAAAAATCCAAAATTTACTTTTGTGAGCAAATTGTTTGAACCTAACCTCTAATACCATAATGGTGGTCCTATACATTGGGTAATTGTCCAGTAACCCAACTTATTTTGTCGGGATTTGGGAACAGTCTAATGTACAAGGCAGACTTCCAACTTTCCCCTAATGTATGATGTCTGGGAAAAGGAGTGGATATGTTGGTTTTCAATATGCCTGATCATTTGTTTCTATGTAACACATACTGCAACAGATGTGTAGACCACCTAAGGAACTTATCTAGATGTGTAGTGAGCACTTTGAACCCCCAAGTGCTTCACAGAAGCTTAAAACATAGAACTGTAAAAATAAAAAATTATATTTTTTTCCACAAAAATGATCTTTTCGCCACCAATTTTTTATTTCCCAAGGGTAACAGGATAAATTGGACCCCCAAAGTTGTTGTGCAATTTGTAATGAGTATGCTCATACACCATATGTGGGGATAAACCACTGTTTGGGCGCATGGCAGAGCTCGGAAGGGAAGGAGCACGGTTTGACTTTTTCAACGCAGAATTGGTTGGAATTGAGATGAGACGCCATGTCGCGTTTGGAGAGCCCCTGATGTGCCAAAACAGTGGAAACCCCCAATTCTAACGCCAAACCTAAACCCAACACACCCCTAACCATAATCCTAAACCCTAACCATAAGCCTAACCACAAACCTAACCCTAATCCCAACCGTAACTGTAATCCAAACCCTAATCCCAACTCTAGCCCCAACCCTAACTCTAGCCCCAACCCTAACCCTAACTTTAGCCCCAACCCTAACCCTAACTTTAGCCCCAACCCTAATCCTAACTTTAGCCTCAGCCCTAACTTTAGGCCTAACCATAACCCTAGCCCCATCCTTATCCCCAACGGGAAAATGTAGATAAATACTTTTCTTATTTTATTATTTTTCCCTAAATAAGGGGTTGATAAAGGGGGGTTTGATTTACTATTTATGGCAGGTTTTTATAGCGGGTTTTTATGTTTAGCAGCTGTCACACACTAAAAGATGCTTTTTATTGCAAAAAATAGTTTTTGCATCACCACAGTTTGAGAGCTATAATTTTTCCATATTTTGGCCCACAGTCATGTGAGGTCTTGTTTTTTGGGGGTCAAGTTGACATTTTTATTGGTACCATTTTTCGGCACATGACTTTTTTGATCACTTTCTATTCCGCATTTTTGGGAGACAGAATGAGCAAAAATGAATGACAGAATGAGCAAAAACCAGCAGTTCATGAATTTCTTTTTGGGGGGGCATTTACACCATTCCGCATGTGGTAAAATTGATAAGGCAGTTTTATTCTTTGGGTCAGTATGATTACAGCGATACCTATTTATAACTTTTTTTATGTTTTGGCGCTTTTATATAATAAAAACTATTTTATAGAAAAAAATAATTATTTTTGCATCGCTTTATTCTGAGAGTTATAACTTTTTTATTTTTTTGCGGTGATGCTGTATGACAGCTTGTTTTTTGCGGGACAAGATTATGTTTTCATCGGTACCATGTTTTTTTATATCCGTCTTTTTGATTGCGTGTTATTCCACTTTTTGTTCGGTGGTATGACGATAAAGCATTATTTTTTGCCTTAGTTTTTTTATGGTGTTCACTAAAGGGGTTAACTAGTGGGACAGTTTTATAGATCGGGTTGTTACGGACGCGATGATACCAAATATTTGTACTTTTATTGTTTAGATTTTTTTTATTCAAATATTTATTTAGTGACAGAATAAATATTATTTTTTTTATTTTTTTAAATATTTTTACAATTATTATTATTTTTTTTATTTAATTCTTACTTTTACACTTTGTCCACTATGGGACATTGATTTTTCGCAGGCTGATTGCTTCTATAGCATGCAGATGAAGCAGCATCTGCATGCTACAGAAACTGTCAGCGCTGCAGCTTCTGCCACTGACCTGTGAGACTTCCTGACATGCACTGCACATGACAGGAAGTTTCACAGCTTTGGAGACTCTGATGTTGTCATGATGACATCGGGTCTCCAAAGCAGCGATCGGTTCTCCATGGCAGCGATCGTGACCCCGCAGAGGGTCTCCGATCCAAAGGCAGAGGGGCTGTCAGCCCCTGTGCTGGCTCCGGAATGCTGTGATTATGTTTGATCGCAGTGTTCCGGGGGTTATCAGCTGACATCCGGACGCGATTGGCCGCGCTCTACCCCGTGAGCGCAGCTCATCGCATATGACGTACTATCCCATCCATGGTTATTAAGGCCCTGGTCACATGGATGGGATAGTACAGTCATGGCCAAAAGTTTTGAGAATGACACAAATATTAATTTTTACAAAGTCTACTGCTTCACTTTTTCTAATGGCAATTTGCATATACTCCAGAATGTTGTAAAGAGTGATCAGCTTAACAGCAATTACTTGCAAAGTCAATATTTGGCTAGAAAATGAACTTTATCCCCCAAAACACATTTCAACATCATTGCAGCCCTGCCTTAAAAGGACCAGCTAACTTCTTTTCAGTGATTGCTCCATTAACACAGGTGTGGGTGTTGATGAGGACATGGCTGGAGATCAATCTGTCATGATTAAGTAAGAATGACACCACTGGACACTTTGAAAGGAGGCTGGTGCTTGGCATCATTGTTTCTCTTCAGTTAACCATGGTTATCTCTAAAGAAACATGTGCAGTCATCATTGCAATGCACAAAAATGGCCTAACAGGGAAGCGTATTGCAGCTAGAAAGATTGCACCTCAGTCAACAATCTATCGCATCATCAAGAACTTCAAGGAGAGAGGTTCCATTGTTGCCAAAAAGGCTCCAGGGCACCCAAGAAAGACCAGTAAGCGCCAGGACCGTCTCTTAAAAGTGTTTCAGCTGCGGGATCGGGCTACCAGCAGTGCAGAGCTTGCTCAGGAATGGCAGCAGGCAGGTGTGAGTGCATCTGCACGCACTGTGAGGCGGAGATTCTTGGAGCAAGGACTGGTCTCAAGGAGGGCAGCAAAGAAGCCACTTCTCTCCAGAAAAAACATCATGGACAGACTGATATTCTGCAAAAGGTACAGGCAGTGGACTGCTGAGGACTGGGGTAAAGTTATTTTCTCTGATGAATCCCCTTTTCGATTGTTTGGGACATCAGGAAAACGCCTCATTCGGAGAAGACAAGGTGAGCGCTACCACCAGTCTTGTCTCATGCCAACTGTTAAGCATCCTGAAACCATTCATGTGTGGGGTTGCTTCTCAGCCAAGGGAATCGGCTCTCTCATTGTTGCCTAAAAACACAGCCATGAATAAAGAATGGTACCAGAATGTCCTCCAAGAGCAACTTCTCCCAACCCTCCAAGAGCAGTTTGGCGATCAACAATGCCTTTTCCAGCATGATGGAGCACCTTGCCATAAAGCAAAGGTGATAACTAAATGGCTCAAGGAAAAAAACATAGAGATTTTGGGTCCATGGCCTGGAAACTCCCCAGATCTTAATCCCATTGAGAACTTGTGGTCAATCATCAAGAAACGGGTGGACAAACAAAAACCTAAAAATTCTGACAAAATGAAAGCATTGATTGTGCAAGAATGGACTGCTATCAGTCAGGATTTGGTCCAGAAGTTGATTGAGAGCATGCCAGGGAGAATTGCAGAGGTCCTGAAGAAGAAGGGTCAACACTGCAAATATTGACTTGCTGCATTAACTCATTCTAACTGTCAATATAAGCTTTTGTTACTCATATGTTTGCAATTATATTTCTGTCTGTGATAAAAACATCTGTCAAACACACACATAAAAACCAGATGGCAGCAGATCATGTGAAAATATAATATTTGTGTCATTCTCAAAACTTTTGGCCATGACTGTACGTCAAAGGTCAGAAAGGGGGTTAAGCAACTAACGTATAACTGTCGCCTTTCCTGCAGTTAGGCCAAAATTTGAGACATCTGGTGTTCAGTTCCACTTTATCTCTGGGAAGTCCCAAGGCGTTGTCTGGTTAGTGGCGGTCTTTTTTAAGCAATTAATTATAAAGTGTATATTAGTTGTTAGTATATATGCAAGCGAAATCTATATATTTTTTATATTTCCATCACAATCCCCCCTTAGATATCACTTGCCCTAAAATCCTAACCTTCTGTCCCAATGTGCTAGGAACTCTTTAGTGCTGCTGTTTAGACAATGTATGCCTAATGCATACATGCATACACCCCCTAAGTATATACTCTCACATAGGGAAGTCAGAAGATCTGTCCCTAACAGGGGTTCATGGAATGGCAATCATAGTCTCGCATTCGACAGCATGCATAGTCAGAGGCGTGCATTCCCGGTCAGGCAGGACATCTATCCGGTCAGGCAGGGCATCCACAGCATCATTCTGGCTTAGGTGTATCTTCTGGTATGGGAGCTTTCTTACAGTGTGATGCGTGGATCCAAGTGGGTCTTCCCTCCAGTTTTACAGAGGTTGGTGTCATCAGCAGCACTTAGAAAAGACCATCAAATTTGGGATTGAGTGTTCTCCTTACAAACTTCTTCACCAACACCCAATCTCCTTGCTTCAAGGAGTGCGTACCAGATACTGAATCTGGATCTGGCAACAAAGAGAAAACTCGAGAATGGATATTAGTAAGTTTTTTGGTCAGTTCAAACACATAAGCAGACAAGGTGTCATATTGCATGGTCAGCTGCTGAGGGAAGAATACCCCTTACCTGGGACTGGACCCAAATAAAACTTCATATGGTGACAGCTTTTCTGGGCCTCTAGGAGTGTGCTTTACACCAAACAGTGCGATTGGGAGTGTCTCATGCTATGGTTTGTTTGTCTCTTGGGCAACTTTCATCATCCTGTTCTTAAGTGTCCCGTTTAGTCTTTCTACTTTCCCACTGCTTTGGGGATGGTAGGGAGTGTGTACGCCTAAATCTTACCCTACTGCTGACCAGATCTCTTGTGTCAGATTTGCTCTCCATCACTTCTGGAACCCCATATCTACACACTATTTCCGAAAGTAGTTACTTTGCAGAAGTCTTCGTGGACTGGTTCCTCACAGGGAAAGCTTCTGGCCATCCTGAGAACACATCTACAAGCACGAGGGATATTAAATCCTCCACTTGGCAGCATCTGAATGTGGTCTATCTGGATCCTTTGGAAAGGGTACAGTAGTCTGGCCAGATGATGTGGGGGCACTTTCTCCACTCGTCCGGGGTTACATTTGCCACAGGTCAAACAACTGTTAGAAAACTTAGCTGTTAGGGTGGAAATCCCTGAAGCAAACCAGTAAGTACCAATCAGATCATTCATCTGTGTCTTGGATCTGTGTGTGGTCCCATGTGCCCATTGAACCACCATAGGGTGCATTGTTATGATTTGGTAGCTGAGGAGAGCAGGCAAAAACGGCAATACACCAGAGAGGTTGGAATCTACTGGATTGCAGTACCCTGACTAACCACCACAACTAAAGGCAGCCGTGGAGCGTTCCTACGTTGGTCCTAGACGCCTCGTCACAGCCTGAGAGGTTAACTACACCTAAAGATAGAAAGAGGAAAGCTATCTGCCCCGGAGCAGATTCCCAAAGAACATAGGAAGCCCCCAAACATGTAATGGCGGTTAGACAAGAGGAAATACAGACACAGACAGAAAATAGTATGAGCAAACGTTGGGGCCCAAACTACCTGGACAGAAAAGGATAGGAAGGACACTTACTGCAATCCAAAAAACCCTAAAAAAAATACCAACTCTACTAATTGCAAAAACACCTGAGATCACACGACCTCTACCACCTAAATTAGTTCTCTGGTGTTACAAAACTAAGCCGCAGCCACTGAAAAAACTGGAAAAGGCAAATGAACAAATAACAGTGGCTCAGATAAACTGAGAGGAGCACAAGCCCCCGGAGGGGACCTGACTGACCTCCACAGAAGTGCAGGGAATAATGCAAAAAGCAAGCACAAAAATAAAAGCAGAAAATATCTTATCTGATAGCAGAAGATGCTGGCAAGACTCAGCAAGCTTCCAAGTGAACCAGGAACATCAGTTGAGACAAGAACAATTGATCACCGGCAACCATGATGGGAGGGAACCTCCCTTATATAAGACCAGTCTGTAACTCCTGATTGCCAATCCTCATTGAATGGTTCAGTATTGTTTGTAACCACCAGAGGGAGCTTCTGCTCAGAATTCATTTCTAACACATTCACAACAGTGCATGCTCCGAGGCAGGCAGGGTTTGAAATCCTTGGTGTATACCCTTCCTTCTTTTTATGTGTTGCTCCCTTCCGCATCCTGTTTTCCTTCTCCTCCTTTGGAGCCTGGTCTTGTAGTTTCTTGAACAGATACCAGGTCGTCATCTGATCAGGTTTCTTGTCCTTACTCATCATGTACTAGCCATCCGGCTCTACAACCTCTCCCACCACTCGATATTGTCTTCCTCTGAGTGCTTCCTTGGCTGCCATGTCCTCCATGTTATTGCCTTGTGCCTCTACTGTGTTAATTTTTCCATGTGCTTTGACTTTAATATTGCCATCATCTTTGGAAGTCGGAGTGCACCCAGCAAGTCTCTGATGGCTCCATGATGCTTCACGGTTGTCCCGCTTGCCATGATGAAGTCCCTCGCAGCCCAGATGAGTCCAAAGTTGTGTGCTATACCATGCAAATACCTGAAATTGGTCTAAATGTTCGCAGTTTTGTCTTTTGCAATCTGGCAGGCTTTTGTCAGCGCTATCACTTCTGCTTCCTGGGTTTACAGGCTAGGCGGCAGACTTCTGGACCAAAGGATTTCTTGATTGCTGGTCACTGCACATCTTCCTTCATCATCTGCAAATCTGGAGACATCTACGTAAAGGATCAACTCTGGGTTGGTCAGTGGCTCATCTGCTACATTGGGTAATCCTGCTGTTTCTGGTTGCATGATGCTGAAACAGTCATGGTCATCAGTCCAGAGTAAGTCCAAATCCTTGTGAAAGATATCATACAGATTTTGATCTGAAGAGTCTGTGTTTTCTCTTTTCAAATCATAATGACAACCCAAAACATCCAAATGACCGTGATCAAAAGTTCACATACTCTGGTGATTTTGGCCTGAAAACATGCACAGAAGTTGACACAAAGGGGATTTGAATGGCTACTAAAGGTAACATCCTCACATGTGACCTGTTTGCTGGTAATCAGTGTGTGTGCATAAAAGCTGAGTGAGTGTTTGGGATCCTAACAGACTCTTGCATCTTTCATCCAGCTACTGACGTTTCTGGATTGTGAGTCATGGGGAAAGCAAAAGAATTGCCAATGGATCTATGAGAAAACGTAGTTGAACACTATAAAACAGGAAAAGGATACAAAAAAATATCCAAGGAATTGATAATGCCAGTCAGCATCGTTCAACCTGTAATTAACAAATGGAAAATCAGGGTCAGGTAGACCAACAAAAATGTCATCCACAACTGCCAGGAAAATTATTCGGGATGCAAAGAAATACTCACAAATAACATCAGCTGAAATACAGAACTCTCTTAAAACTAGCAGTGTGGCTGTTTCAAGATGGACAATAAGGAGGCACTTGAAGAAAAATGGGCTGCATTGTCGAGTCACCAGAAGAAAGCCATTACTGCACAAATGCCACAAAGTATCTCGCCTACAATACGCAAAACAGCACAGAGACAAGCCTCAAAACTTCTGGAACAAGGTAATTTGGAGTGATGAGACCAAAATTTAACTTTTTGGCCACAACCAGAAACGTTACATTTGGAGAAAGGTCAACAAAGCCTATGATGAAAGGAACACCATTTCTACTGTAAAGCATGGAGGTGGATCGCTGTTGTTTTGGGGATGTGTGAGCTACAAAGGTACAGGAAACTTGGTTAAAGTTGAAGGAAAGATGAATGCAGCACATCATCAGCAAATATTGGAGGCAAATTTGCACTCATCAGCCTGGAAGCTGCACATGGGACATCCTTGGACGTTCCAACATGACAACAATCCAAAACACAAGGCCATGTCGACTTGTCATTGGCTACAGCAGAACAAAGTGAAGGTTCTGGAGTGGCCATCTCAGTCTCCTGACCTCAAAATCATTGAGCCACTTTGGGGAGATCTCAAGCACGCAGTTCATGCTAGACAGCTCAGGAATTTACAGGAAATGGATCCTTCTTGCTAAAAAGAGTGGGCAGCTTTACCATCTGAGAAAATAAAGAACCTCATCTACAACTACCACAAAAGACTTCAAGCTTTCATTGATATTAGAGGGGGGCAATATACTGTATTAAGAAATGGGGTATGTGAACTTTTGATGAGGGTCATTTGTATGTTTTGGGTTGTCATTATGATTTAAAAAAAGAAAACACAGTAGTTTGACAATAAATGGCTTCACCCAACCACTATCCATGAGTGGAGAATGTTTTGGTGTTGTCATTTATATACTCTGAATAAAAGCCAAGAAAGCTAAAATTCTGCTGGGGTATGTAAACTTTTGAGCACAACTGTAGCTAGTGGGAACTGGTGTAAAAATGTCAAAAGCCACACATTTTTTGTGCAACTTTGAGTTGTATAGAAAGTGTAATAGTAAAAAAAATTAAAAATAAAAAAAATTAAAAATCTAAATCACACCACTTTTGTCCCAATAAAAATAAAAAGCAATAAAAAATAAACATATTTTATATTGCCACGACTGTAAAAGTCCAAAAATCTATTAAAATTAAATTTAATTAACTCAATCAGTAAACAACATAACATAAAAAGATGTCAAAATGCTAGATTTTTTGGGGGGTAACCACATTTCCCTTAAAAAATTCCAATAACAAGCGCTCAAAATATCGTATATACCCTAAAATGGGATTGATGAAAATGTCAGTTCGTCTTGCATAAAACAAACTTTCACTCCGCTACATTCATGAAAAAGAAACAATGTTACCGGTCTTAGAAAATGGCAACACAAACCCCAATTTATTTATTTCTTTACAAACTTAAGTTAAACTTTTTTCACCACTGAAATAAAAATATATGCAAGTTTGGTATCATACGGAATCAGGTTTACAAGTCTTTTACCGCACAATGAACACTGTTAAAACAAAACCCTCAAAACAATATTGGAATTGCATTTCTTTGGATTTTTTTTCCTGTCATTCAAAATTACAATTTGACCTGCAAAAACAAGCCATCATATACCTATGTCAATGGAAAAATAAAATGTACTGTATTGCTTTTACAAAATAGGTGGAAAAAACAAAAGCACAAAAAAACTTGCCGATTTCTAAAGGGATTAAAAGAAATGTGCAAAGCAAAAAAAATCAAAGAAAGCGACTATTTAATGACAAAATACCATCGACATTAGAAGTTTTGTCTACTTATCCATCAGGGGTTGTCTGGTCTGAATATATTGATGACCTATACTATTATCAATAACCCATTTAATTGTGACCAAAACACACTATAATCTTCAATACTTTCTATGCACACTGGCATCTGAATACAAAACATGTGAAAACATCAAAGCTTTTGAAATATGGTAAACTGGTAAATTGTGTAAGAAAAGCTAAATATCAAGGCAAGAAGGACATATGTACTACAAGAGGCAGAGCATGTGGCTACCAAGCGACCCATAGAAAGGAAGAGAGGGCATGGAAAAGAACTGCAGCCGAAATTGCACCAAGTCCTCCTGTCCCTGATGGTTAGTAACCTACACCAGAAGGGATTTCCTAACATTTTTTTGCTGAAGGGCCAATTTTATTTATGACTCTCCTGAATCCTGAACAACAAAAGAAGCTGGACAGAAAGGCAACTGTGAAGACTCTTGAGAATACAGTAGTAAGCTAAAAAAAAAGAAAAAAACTAAAATAATCATGACTGAGAAACAGAGGCCCCTCTTTCTTGCCTTTTTTTGCTATAATACTAAGTCCACGATTTTTTAATTTACCAAAGAATATACAAATATTGCTTTGAAAAATTTAGGGTCAGAATCTGATGCACATTTCCATTACTGGGATCCTTTCTGCTGGGCAAATGTAAAAAAAAAATTGTGTATAATACCATATGAAAGGAATGGAGGTAGGCAAGGCACCATATAACCTTTGTCACTATTTCAACAACATTTATAGGTCAGTCAACTTTTTCTCAACACTGTGGACATCTTGACAAAATCTTAATGATTCTACACATTAAATCATCTGCGAAAAAAAAAGAAGCTACAAACGTTACAGCATAATCTAAACTATTCTAAAAAAATTTAATATGTTCTTTTATTTATCATCTATTTTCTCATTTATGAATTTTTGTAGCTTAACTACTTCTTGATATATAATTATGTCATATGTTGGGTCCCTAACTTTGATACTGGCTCACAAGCTGAGTCTGTATCTTTCCCGGCAGATGATGCCTGAATTATTCAAGCATCATCTTCCTCTAACAGCCATGGGTGGAGCGGAGCATTTAATATGCTCACATGAGCGAGATGTGTGAAAGCTCAATATCAGTTGCTGCGGCCCCTTGGCTGGGGGATAAACTTCACCAGGATGCTTGACAAGAAGAGACAATTCACATTTTTAGCTTGCGCTATTGAAATAAAAATTCTTAATCCAGAGATATAGATAAGCGTTTTTTTTATTCCACAACTCGTTGCAATGCAGGACTGGCGTCTTTTTCAGGAGTAAAAAAACAACTTTTACACTTGAAAAAATCAGATTAAAAAAATAGGTTACTTTCTGATGATACATTCTTTTTAACACTACAGCTACACAGCGCCGATGCACATGTTAAGCATGGACTCTAATAACAACATTATATATGACAAGAGACAATTCACAGTTTTTAGGCTACACTACCAAAATAAAGATCATTGATCCAATGATGTAGATGCACGATTTTTATTCCACAATATGTTTCAATGCCAGACTGAAGGATAGGAACCGGGTCCTCTGTATTCCCGGCCCCAGGGAAACTACAAGATAAGGCATCCGCCTTTACATTTTTTGACCCAGGACGATATGTGACGACAAAATTAAACCTGGTAAAAAATAATGACCACCTAGCTTGTCTGGGATTCAGACGTTTTGCAGACTCCAGATATAGCAGGTTCTTGTGATCGGTGATGACAGTGACCGGATGGACTGCCCCCTCCAAAAAATGGCGCCACTCCTCAAAAGCCAACTTAATGGCCAATAGTTCCCTATTGCCTACATTGTAATTCCTCTCAGCGGACGACAGTTTTTTTAGAGAAAAATGCGCACGGATGCCATTTACCAGGGACGGACCTTGTGACAATACTGCTCCCACCCCTACCTCGGAAGCGTCTACCTCTACAATGAACGGCTGTGACGCATCAGGTTGAATAAGTATGGGTGCCGAGGCAAAGCATTTTTTCAAGGAGGAGAATGCTTGACAAGCCTTGTCAGACCACCTAGAAAAATCTGTCCCCTTTTTTGTCATGTCTGTGAGAGGTTTAACCATGGACGAGAAATTACAAATAAATTTCTGGTAATAATTAGCAAACCCCAGGAAACGTTGTAGAGCCTTAAGATTCTCTGGCAGATCCCACTCAAGAACTGCCCGTACTTTCCCAGGGTCCATACGAAAACCGGACGCTGAAACCAGAAAGCCTAAAAACTGGAGTTCCTGTACGACGAATACACACTTTTCCCATTTGGCGTACAGTTTATTATCCCGCAAGATCTGCAACACCTGCCTAACATGCTCCTGATGAGACACAAGATCCGGCGAGTAAATTAAGATATCATCCAGATATATGACCACAAACTGTCCCACCAGGTGGCGAAAAATGTCATTTACAAAGTGTTGGAACACCGCCGGGGCATTAGTCAGACCGAATGGCATGACAAGGTTCTCATAATGCCCCTCTGGAGTGTTAAACGCCGTCTTCCACTCGTCCCCCTCCTTCATCCTAATCAGATTGTATGCCCCCCTGAGATCCAACTTAGAGAACCATTTGGCGCCCACGATCTGATTGAAGAGATCGGGAATAAGTGGGAGCGGATACGGATCTCGGACCGTAATCCGATTAAGTTCACGGAAATCCAGGCAAGGGCGTAGGCCTCCATCTTTATTCTTCACAAAGAAGAACCCCGTGGCCACCGGGGAAGATGAAGGTCTAATATGCCCTTTTGCCAGACATTCAGCAATATAATCCTTCATGGCCTGCCTCTCAGGACCAGATAGGTTATACAACCTAGATTTAGGTAACTTGGCCTCAGGGAGCAGTTTTACAGAACAGTCATACACGCGATGAGGAGGTAGTTCCTGACACCCTTTCTCCGAGAATACATCCTCAAAGTCCGCCAGAAATGGAGGTAAAACCCTAGGAGTGACCGCACCGATAACCGTATTCATGCAGTTTTTATTACAGAATTCACTCCATTGGCTTATCTCTCTGGATTGCCAATCAATAACTGGGTTATGCTTAGTTAACCAAGGAAGGCCCAACACTATAGGAGTGGGAAGACCCTCCAACACGTAACAAGACAACAGTTCTTTATGTATCACCCCCACTTGAAGTTTTACGTTATACACCGCTTGCAAAAAACTTCCCTGACCGAGAGGTCTGGCGTTGATCGAGAATATGGGGATGGGTTTAGCCAACACACTCAATTGCATACCTTGAACCCGGGCAAACTGAGCGTCCACCAGATTAGCCCCGGCCCCACTATCCAGAAGAACAGATATCCTCTCAGTTCTCGTACCCACCACCACCTCCGCCGGTACGAGAAACTGAGACGAACTTAGGGACGAAATACTTACTCCCAGATTGCCGTCCACCACACAACCTGGGATCAATAGTTTTCCGACGACCCTTTACTCTGCAAAGGACGGGATGGGCACCCCCCAATAAAATGTCCCTTTTTCCCACAGAAGAAACAACTTCTAGTCTTGTGGCGCCCCGCCAGTCCCCTCCCCCGAAATGATGTCCCTCCTAATTGCATAGGCTCCTCGGGACTGACCAGGGGAACCTCCATATAAGGGACCCTTGAGGAAGGTGGAGTCATCACAGGGAGCGGAATTACCCCGCACCTCTCCCGAAGCCGTCTGTCAATACGAATAGCAAGGGCCATAGCGGCTTCCAATGACGCGGGAGGGTCATACTGTGCCAATACATCCTTTAATTTGTCAGATAAACCTTGACAAAACTGGCTCCTAAGAGCCGGTCATTCCACTGGGTGTCCGTGGCCCACCTACGGAACTCCGAACAGAATTCCTCCGCCGGACGATCTCCCTGCTGGATCCTACGTAACTTAGATTCAGCAAGGGAGATCCGATCCGGGTCATCATATACAAGACCCAGAGCTGCAAAAAACCTATCCACTGACTGGAGAGCCGGGGAGCCCGGGGGAAGGGAGAACGCCCATGATTGTGGGTCCCCTTGTAGTAGCGAGATGACAATTCCCACCCTTTGCTCATCACTCCCCGATGACAGTGGCCGCAGCCGAAAGTACAATTTACATGCCTCCCGGAAAACAAAAAACTTGTCTCGCCCCCCAGTGAACCTGTCAGGGAGAGCTACTTTAGGTTCTGGTCCGGCTTGCTCCGGGGGTACAAAACCTTGGACTTAACGTCCGCCAGCTCCATGGACAAACTCTGCAACTGCCGAGCAAGACTGGCTACTGGATCCATGGTAGCTGGAGAATTTTTTTTTTTTTTATGGTCGGTGAAAATATCACGCTGTTACTGCATACATGAGGTCCGGGGTCTATGCTGACCCTAAGCTGGGGTCCTGACTAATCCCTCTACCTGGAGGTACTGTTGATGGTACAGAGGTCCAGGCCGCCAGCGTAATCCCTACCTCCTGAGGATCCCTGAACCTCAGTGATCTAGTCCTGAGAAGGACCCTGATCACAACACCAGGGACTGGAAGGTATATGCCTAGACACAGTAATAGACGAACAAGACAGTACAAGGGGTAAACTAAATTCCACCTTGCATACCAAACTCTCACCACAAAAAACAGAGGGAACACCAACGGGTACGGAGATAAATGATAAAGCGAGGAGGGGAGAAAAGATCACACCAGGTACTCTTCAATTCAGACTTCACAACACCACGATCCGCTCTGCTGGTCTGCATGAATGCTTTCACCGACATTTCCCTAGCAGACTGGCAGGTATTTGAAGGAATCCAATTACAGCAACATTAATTGCAGCTGGCGAGGCTGGCTTTGTCTAGCACAGAGAGAGGGAGAATTAACTCCCTCACTGCCGAAAAACACCCAGCACCAGAAACTCAGCTGTGAGAAGTCAGGGTGTGCAATCGCGACGATCTTCGTAGCGACACACCCGTGACAACAGCGCCTGGGATTGATGCACGGGAACCCTGTGATGTCATTGTAAATATCTGACGCTATTGGACTAACTGGACAAACCCCTTCCCCATTCAGTAAAGCGATTGGTTGGGGTGTGACACAATGGCAGAGTCATTGGCTCTGGATTGGGTAATGGAGAATCCAGAAAAGAAGGAGGTAGGATCTCTTTTTCTATCTAGATACGCCTGTTTGGCCATTGAATGAAACCATCAATCATACCGATATGATACTAGAATAATATCATGTGTTCTATCTATATTTGTTCTCCCTTATATGCAAACTGCCAGCCCTGATGGCTTATGGTAGGAATTAACAATTGAAGAAATGTGTAGGACTAGTCTCCAAGCACAGCTGCTAGATACAGTAGGCGCTATATAAAAAACATCCTAGCCATGTATATCATCTAGTTAATGTCACCCACACACTGTGGGGTTTGATCTGATAGGATGATGCAGACCAGTCTCACAATGAAAAATAGAGTTGTCTAGACGTGGTAATTAAATATCACCTCTAAAGAAGAAAACTAGTAATAGCTCAACTTTTACATAAACTGCTTACAACAATGGCATGAAGTGAATACAGACCACACAAGGAACCATTAATATAAAACTGTCATAGGGACCTAAAACCCTGTGGAAAGGCCCCAGACAGAACATTGAAAAAGGATACCCAAGAATTTAGCAGAATTTAAAGAGATTTGGAGCAACACAGTCCAGATAATACTTAATAAGGTATACATTTATTACAAAAACCATCATCAATACAATCATATTAGTACGTGTAACAAAGAATCCATATAAAGGCAGTACAAGAGAAAAATCTAGGTAAGAGATCAGGTAGTGAATAGCGTGTGCAGCCTAGTTACATCGAACAATTATATGGTAAAGTGCATAGTGCAATTAAATCGCATGAAGCACAGAAGTAAGCTATTGCTGCGGTCATTAATATAATACATTGGTGATAGTATCTGTAAGCAAATTGCCCATAACAAATATGCCTCCCATGTCCTATAAGTTTTTACCCATGCTACGATCTACCGGGACACGCGTCACACAGCCCCAACGCATATTTCGTGTTTGCTTCCTCAGGGTGCTATGCCCCTGGACAGTGTTGTTCCATATCTTCTCTTCTTTAAATTTTACAACAACGGCAGCCACATTAACCCCTTTACCCCCAAGGGTGGTTTGCATGTTAATGACGAGCCAATTTTTTCAATTCTGACCACTGTACCTTTATGAGGCAGTAACTCTGGAACGCTTCCATGGATCCTGGTGATTCTGACAATGTTTTCTCGTGACATATTGTACTTCATGTTAGTGGTAAAATTTCTTTGATATAACTTGCGTTTATTTGTGAAAAAAATGGAAATTTGGCCAAAATTTTGAAAATTTGCAATTTTTCAACTTTGAATTTTCATGCCCCTAAATCACAGAGATATGGCACACAAAATATTTAATAAGTTACATTTCCCACATGTCTACGTTACATCAGCACATTTTTGGAACCAAAATTTTTTTTTGTTATAAAGTTATAAGGGTTAAAATTTAACCAGCGATTTCTCATTTTTGCAACACCATTTTTTGGAGGGGGCCACATCATATTTGAAGTCACTTTGAGGGGTCTATATGATAGAAAATACCCAAAAGTGATACCATTCTAAAAACTGCATCCCTGAAGATGCTCAAAACCACATTCAATAAGTTTATTAACCCTTCAGGTGCTTCACAGGAAATTTTTGAATGTTTTAAAAAATGAACATATAAATTTTTTTCACAAAAAAAATTATTCCAGGTCCAATTATTTTAGTTTCCCAAGGGTGAAAGTAGAAATTGGACTGCAAAAGTTATTGTGCAAATTTTCCTGAGTACGCTGATACCCTATACGTGGGGAGGAACCATTGTTTCGGCTCACAAAAGAGCACGGAATGGAAGGAGCGCCGTTTGACTTTTTCAACGCAAAATTGGCTGAAATTGAGATCAGATGCCGTGTCGTGTTTGAAGAGCTTCTGATGTACCTACACAGTGGAAACCCCCCAATTCTAACTCCAACCCTAACCCCAACACACCCCTAACCCTAATCCCAACCCTAACCCTAAAGCTAACCCTAACCCTAATGGGAAAATGGAAATAAATACTTTTTTTATTTTATTATTTTTCCCTATCTAAGGAGGTGATAAAGGGGGGGTTTGATTTACTATTTATAGCGGGTTTTTATGTTTGGCAGCTGTCGCATGCTAAAAGACGCTTTTTATTGCAAAAAAATAGTTTTAGTATCACCTCATTTTGAAAGCTATAATTTTTCCATATTTTGGCCCACAGAGTCATGTGAGGTTTTATTTTTTGCGAGACGAGTTGACGTTTTTATTGGTAGCATTTTCAGGCACATGACATTTTTTGATCACTTTGTATTACCAGAATCAACAAAAACCAGCAATTCAGGAATTTCTTTTGGGGGGGCCTTTATATGGTTCTGCGTGTGTTAAAATTGATAAAACAGTTTTATTCTTTCGGTCAGTACGATTAGAGTGATACCTCATTGATTTTTTTTATGTTTTGGCGCTTTTATACAATAAAAACAATTTTATACAAAAAATAATTATTTTTGCATCGCTTTATTCTGCGAGCTATAACTTTTTTATTTTTTCGCTGATGATGCTGTATGGTGGCTCGTTTTTTGCGGGACAAGATGATGTTTTCAGCAGTACCATGTTTATTTATATCGGTCTTTTTGATCGCGCGTTATTCCACTTTTTGTTGGGCGGTATGATGATAAAGCATTGCTTTTTTGCTTTGTTTTTTTTTTCTTAAAGGGGTTCACTAAAAGGGTTAACTAGTGGGACACTTTTATAGGGCGGGTCGTTACAGACGTGGCGATACTAAATATATGTACTTTTATTGTTTTTTTTTATTTACATAAAGAAATGAATTTATTGGGGAATATTTTTTTTTCTTAGGAAAATTTTTTTTTATTATTTTTACACATGTTTATTGTTATTTTTTTTTTACTTTTTTACTTTGTCCCAGGGTGAGACATCACTATATAGTGTCAGATCGCAGTGGGCACTGAGAAGCCACCTCCTGCAGGACCCGGAAGGACTTTGAGGCCATCTTGGATCCGGGGTCCTGCAGGGAGTAGGCCCTCGGAACAGCGTGATCACATCGCGCTGTTCTGAGGGTCTCAGGGAAGCACGAAGGGAGCGCCCTCCCTGCGCGATGTTTCCCTATGCCACCGGAACGCTGCGATCATGTTTGATCGCAGTGTGTAGGGGGTTAGTTTGCCGGGAGCGGTCCGTGACCGCTCTTGGCACATAGTGCCGGGTGTCAGCTGTGATAATAGGTTCACACCCCGCCGCGATCAGCTGCGTTTCCCCCATGAGCGCAGCTGATCGCATATGACGTACTACCCCTTCCACGGTCATACGGGCCCGGGTCACCTAGACGGGATAGTACGTTGGATGTCAGAAAGGGGTTAAAAGACTGACTACACCATTCAGCAATGGATGAGCCAAGATGATATTTCAGGGTTGAGGCATCTCATCTCACTAATATAGGGGTAAACAAACTTAATATACCATTTAACAAAATCTTCAGTGCTGTGCGTTTTCAAAATATTTTTTTAAAAATAAAATTAAATCTAATTGTATAACTCTGGACTTTTAAAAGTATTAATAAAAGTAAATTTTTATAAATTACTCCACTTGGGTTAGACAGTGAAACTGCCCATCGAAGCTACGTGTTTCACCACATTATGTTCTCCACTATAAGAAATATTTCTAAGAAGAATATCTCAATAATACATTATGTGTTAGGGGATAGAATCTTTTTTTGCAGATTCTATATGAAACTCAGGTATAATACCACTGAATATTCTGCAGCTAACTATTCCAACTTATACAGCTGTTCTTGACTATGTCATGTGAAAGGCAATCTTCATGTCATAAATAACCTCATATGTATCTCTGTTTTGGTAACAGTTCAACTTTAATCAGCATAAACTTATTTTGCCACTTTGATTTCTCCTGGGATGCTGGTTCCCCTCCATTTAACCTTTCCTTATGCCTCTAGGATAAATTATTGTATGTGCTACATACTTAGTGTACTTTGCCAACTTTCTGATCTCTCCTTTTGTAGATGTGACCTGTCTTGTTATTTTCCGTTGCCTGCTGTCTGCGCATTGTTAGACATGATGGTAGATATAATATGGCTATAACGGTTAGGCATCGCTGATTGTATTATGAAAATGCAATAATTGGTTAGCACAACAGAGGTATAATACTTTATGATAAAGATCAATCTATCTCAGCGGTGGAGATATGGAAAATAACTCCGATTTTGCTGAAGAAAAGCTGCTATGTCAGTGTTTGCCTAGCAACTGATAGGTGACATGCGGAGTCTCCCATCTTCGTATGCTATCTTTTTGACAAGAAGGAAGGATCCTCCTGCGAGTTATTACCTGTAATAATACCATATGGTAAAATGTAAACAACATCTGCATATTCATGTAATAATTTCATCTGTTTAATTAGTTCCAGCAAGGCAGTTTACCCTCCAAGGCCCAGGCTGTCAGCTCAGCGATCATATATCTATGGCCTTCTGTTGAGGTTGACAGCGTCCTATTGTTTATGCTATGCTTCCTCCTTGGCAGTAAATGGAAGTGAATTCACCAAGAGGTGGAGAGATTGTCCCTATTGATCTAAACAGTTGAAAACTAAAAAAAAAAATGCTGTCATCTTTGCACAAGGATACTAAAGACGAACTTGACAGATCAGGTGATTTGCGGCTGTAAAGTGCTTGTCAAATTGAGAGACAATAATGCGCTTTGAAAGAGTACAATTTTAATTCTCTGCATTCTGGCTAGGCCTCAGCCATTTGCAAATTAAGGCTAATATAGAAGAATCCAGGTTCAATTTCTGATTGACTTTTGATGCCCCTCAGTGCCATTTTAATGACAGGATACCCAGTGGTGCAGGAAAGCGCAGAGCCCATGTGGATTTGGCAAACAGGATTATAAAAGGCCTTACATGACAGCAAATGTTTCGCAGGATGCACCATGAATAAGAAATGACTTGCATCTCGAAAAGGACATACAAGGTGGCAATAATTTTTATCCAAACATTGTATTATCTTTTCACATGACATGAACAAACTGCTCAATTAAATTCTTGAGTCAGTTCACAATAATATGCCAGTCCCCCCCACAAGACGTGGAAATAATGATTGCATAACGATAAGAACATGACACCTTGAGCTATTAAACTATGTGAATTTTTTTCCTGTTCAGGTGAAAAAAAAAGTTGGGAACGTGTTCGATTGAGACATTATTCCATAGAGTTGTAGACATATGGTGATTAGCTCAAGGATAGACTATTATATCAGTGGAGGCCAAGTTGATGTTATAAGACATATCCTTTAGATGCATATGATAAGGGGGACAGTATATTAGAAGAGTTGAGAATGAGATAGGTAGGCGGCTACAATTGGGAGCAAACGTCGATGAGTAACTGATAGTTTAAATGATCAGCACAAGATAAAAGTGAAAGTCAAAACTGTAAATTCATAATCAGCACAGCAAAGTTGCCCCCCCAAAAAAAATAGAAAAAAAATTACAATCTTAATTGAAAAATGTAAGACGAAGTAAGGAGCCCTATATCATAGCACACTACCACCTAACACAAAGATCTTAGAGTGTTTACAGGAATGTAATGTAATCATGGAGTATGCTACTTTCCATTACTCTTCCTTGAAGAAGGAAATAATAATATTTGAATGCACGGTCTTCATCCTAAAATTAGTGCAATTTGAGTCCTCTCTAATTTTTGTAAAGAACCATGTCAAATATGGCAACCAAAACTATCTTGTGGCAGCAGTTTTTGGCTAAGATTGAATATAATTAAAGTTTAAGAAGGAGTTATTCTCATATTATTAAACTGTGATAGTTAGACAGCATGAAAACAAACAAGTTAGCGATTAACTTTTCTATCTGCTGTTATTCTCTTGGTGTGATACATTTTATTTTACATAGCGTACAGCTTGTTGCCAGAAGAATGATCACCAGACCCTGGCCAAGTATACAGAAGATAGCTGCTCATCTCCTTCCTCCTCCTTCTCTGCTCCTGACCAATCTGTTATCAATCCTGCATATTCAGAATTCACAGCCCCCACCATTGGCAGTTTCCAGGACAGTTCTTTAATCATGGATCTCTCTTTCCTGAGCTGTGTGCTTGTTCAAATGTCCTGTTATCTCTATATGCAAACTCAGTGATAAACATGCAGATTTCAGAACAATGACAGTAGCAGAAAGAAACTGATCAAAACTGTCATTCAAGGAGGAATATTCTTCACAGACCACAGCACCAACACCCACCAGCAACCAGGAAATAAGGAGGCTGCAGAGCTGTGAGCTGCTCAAGAGACATCTTGGAAATCCCCTTTAAGGCTCATTTAAGGTACTGCCACACTAAACGCTCCCGACTAACGATCACAATAACGACGCATACTAATGTGATCGTTTTTGTGATCGTTTTAATGTCGCTAGTAGCTGCCACATTTAGCGATCTCGTTAACGACGCATAAGCGGTTAGCGATCTCCTTAACGACTTTGCGATGTAAAAAACAGCGCACATCGTTCACAAAACGTGCCAGACACAGCGATATAGGCTCACCAGCGGGACGCCAACAATCAAAATACGGTCCAGAACTCTAGTGAACGATCAGCGAGATCACAGCAGGGGCCACGTCGTTGCTACATGCCACACACAACAGCGTCACTAACGAGATCGCTAAATAGTGACTTTTTTAGCGATCTCGTTAGCGACGCTGTTTAGTGTGGCATACCCTTTAGACATCTGTGCAAATTGGTCTGAGATCAGACCTCAATGCACTGACTGGCTATAGCTCTTCTATAGCTTCTTCTATTTTCATAGAAATATATGAAGCTTTCATGCTTGGCTCAAGAGAGCCACAACCAGTCCGCACATTAAAGGTACGTGCTTGGAACAATTAGTATGATATCTAAATGAGCCCTTAAAGTAAGATTTGCTGCTGAAACATTTCAACCCCTTTTCGACATCATGTGTAATAGTATGCCGATGTCGGACTCCCTCCCTTTGATGTGGGCTCTGGCTGTGAGCCCACATCTTTCCCGGGACATGTCAACTGTTATTAACAGCTGACATGTGCCCGGAACAGCCATGGGTGGAATCGCAATCCACCCGCGGCTACTAACCCCTTAAATGCCGCTGTCAAACACTGACAGCGGCATTTAACAAGCGCTTCCGGCAATCACGCCGGAAATCCGCACACTGGTGACCCAGGTCACTTAATCACGGGTCACTGGTGGGTTGGCATGACAACCAGAGGTCTCCTGGAGACCTTATGGTTGTCACTGCCGGCTTGCTGTGTGAGCCGCCCAGTGGTCGGCGCTCATAGCAAGTGAGTAATTCAGCTACATGTAGGCGAAATGATCATCGCCTATGTGTAGCTGAGCCGATCAGGTTATGGCAGCTTCTAGTCTCCCATGATGACTAATGAATCATGCCAAAAGTAAAGAAAAGTTTTTAAAAATATAAAGAAATAAAAAAAAATCAAATCACCCTTCTTTCGCCCCATTCAAAATAAAACAATTCAAAAAAATCAAACATACACATATTTGGTATCACCACATTCAGAAAAGCCCGATCTATCAATAAAAAATGATTAACCTGATCGCTAAATGGAATAGTGAGAAAAAAGGCCAAAACGCCAGAATTAAGTTTTTTGGGTTGCCGCGACATTTCATTAAAATGCAATAACGGACAATGAAAAGATCATATCTGCACCAAAATGGTATCAATAAAAATGTAATCTCGGCATACAGAAAATAAGCCCTCACTTGAGCTGAGATCACGAAAAATGGAGACGCTACGGGTGTTGGAAATGGCGCATTTTTTTTTAACAAAGTTTGGAATTTTTTTTCATCACTTTGATAGAAAAGAACCTAGACATGTTTGGTTTCTATGAACTCGTAATGACCTGGAGAATCATAATGGCAGGTCATATTTAGTATTTAATGAATCTAGTAAAAAAGCCAAACAAAAATCAAGTGTGGGATTGCACTTATTTTGAAACTTCAACTCACTTGGAATTTCTTTCTCGCTTTTTTAGTACACAACATGGTAAAACCAATGGTGTTGTTCAAAAGTACAACTCATTCCGCAGAAACAAGCCATCACATGGCCATTTTGACAGAAAAATAAAAAAGTTATGGCTCTGGGAAGAAAAGGTGTGAGAAACGAAAATACCTCCGGGGGGTTAAGTGGTTACGATACAATACACTTTACTGATCCCAGTGAAATTATGGTATCACAGCAGTGTTACACCAGCATTACAAACAAAACATTACAAACAGCGTTACATAGAGTAGTTACTATACACAGATCTTGCACATGACTAACCACAATACGTAACAAACAAAGGTACGCAAATCTCTGATCATTGGTCGTAGCCATCTTTCACCCTTAGTGAATTGTTATACTCCCCATAGCGGTAGGCACAAACGATTTACTGAATTTCTCCGTCTTGCACCTTAGTAGAATTAGACGGCTGCTGAATGTGCTCTTCTGATTCAAGAACAGCTCATATAGTGGGTGTGTATTATTGTTCATTATAGCCCTGCACTTTTTTTGAATCCTATCCTCCACTACTTCCTCAAAAAAGTCAAGATGGAGGCCAACAGCTCCACTTGCCATCTTGATAAGTTTGTTGAGCTTATTAGCGTCAGCTACTCACACACTACTGCCCCAGCAAATGATAGCAAAAAAGATGGCGCTTGCTACAACGGACTGGTAGAACATTTCCAGCATTTTACTGCACACATTGAACAACCTGAGCTTCCGCAGAAAGTACAGTCTGCTCACTCCCTTCTTGTGAAGCTTCTCTGTATGACATCTCCAATCAAGTTTGCTGTCAAGGTGAACCCCCAAATATTTGTAGCTCTCAACAATCTCCACCTCCTGGCCAGCAATAGTGATCGGTAAGTAATTATCCTTTTTCCTTCTATAACTCACCACCATCTCCTTGGTTTTCTTCACATTAAGTTCTAGACAGTTAGTCTGGCACCAATCCACAAAGTCAGAAACCACCTTTCTATATTCCTCCTCCCCCGGTTCCCCACAGTGCCCCCTACAATCACTGAGTCATCTGAAAATTTTTGGAGGTGACAGAAGTCAGATTTATACTGAAAGTCAGCTGTATACAATGTGAAGAGGAAGGGCGACAGCACTGTACCCTGAGGGGCTCCCACACTGCTCCGTACACTGCCAGATACCACCTCCCCCATTCTTACAAACTGCGCCTGTCCGTCAGGTAGTCGCTTATCCAGTTCACCATCCCCTCATCTACTCCCAGATCAGTCAACATATTTCATAGTAAGAGCGGCTGTAAAGTATTGAAAGCACTTGAGAAGTCAAAGAACATGATGCGCACTGCAGTTCCATCATTGTCCAAGAGTGAAAGCATTGCATGTAGCAGAGACACTACAGTATCATCCACCCCCAATTTCTGCTGGTACGCAAACTGCAACTGTTAAACCCCATTGGTTTATTCAATGCTAGATTCAGTGACCTGAACATTTCAGCACCATTGTCTTTCAAAAAAGGCGTCGATACGTTTAAAGACTGCATGTACAAAATGACAATTCAAATAATATAAGGGAAATCATGACTATGATTCACTTCACTCTCTCTTATATACAGATCTACAAAACAGATGTAGTATCATAGTATGCATATTCACGATGTCTTAATTTTAAATGATCACTACTCTAAATTAGACTTTTGTCACTGTAGTATATTAATTGAAAATATATTATGTTTGAAATAGAAGGTCTTGTGTCCAACACAAAATATCATTGTTCTAAACAAGGAAATGTTCTTAAGGCAAGATTCGTGCAAGCTCTAATTGCAGCCCGTGTTAGTTTCTTCAAGAACCAATTATACCTATAATGCCAAACTGTATTATTCTTATTACAAATTACAATATTCTTCTGATTGGATCTAATGGGCATTTCAGGGCAAAGAGTTAATGGGATTTTTGTTATCAAAAATGCCTGGAGAAAGCAGGGTTATTTCATCAACGTAACTTTACACATTATTGTCTAAAAGCAATTTCACTTTCCCCAAATTTGCTGCTTGTCTGGAGATTATTAGGCTTTAGCTAAGAGAAAGCCTAATGGGCATGCTTTAATTTGAACAAAGTCCTGTAGGATCATATGCTGTCTTCTGCTTTTGATCTCCATGACCTCGATCTCTTCTTAAAGTCAGAATAAAATGCAAATATACAAAGAATTAGTAGACGCAAATTGCAATATAAAATGAAGCTACAGTAGTTAAGTTAACCCAACCACCATACTGAGAATAAAAATAAAGGTTGCACAATAAAAAGTTGATCAGGAGAGAGTGGTTTGGCCTGTAAATAAGAAAAACGTTACTTGCGTTTTTAATTAGATCGCCCTTAGTATTCAGGATTTCCCCCCCAATTTATATTCCCTTTGAAATGAGTTAAGATTATAGTACAATAGTATAATTCTTGAGATGATGGTAAGAACTCCATAAGTAAATACCAATGTCTTGAATTAAGAACTATTTAGATTCAATAATGCCTTGAGAGAGACTTAGGCAACTTTTGTATTAGTGGAAAGACAAGCTCATACAGCAGAATATAAAGGAAGGTATCAGAAACAGAACACAGAGGATAAATTCTTGATATTCTCCTTATGAAAATTCTACACTGTGCAATGGCTGTTGCTGCCACATCCACCGCCACTGCCAATAGAATTGAGAATGGTATCTGGGAATCTTTCAGCAAGGATGAGCACATGTCATTTATTGAAAGAGTTAGTACATCACGAAGAGATATGGCAGACTACACCAGCAGCTTGACCATGTGAGAGTTGAATTGGCATATAAGTGGATTGCTACACTTACACGGTAATGTGGCGTCAGGACATGGCATAGCTTGCCAAGCTAGCCTATGCTCCTACGCCACCAGACCACGACGACTTGGGGCGTGTGTCCCAGATGGTAAGGGAATGTGGACCCACTGGACCACAGAGGGGGACCGGGGCCTACCCAGACTAGGGGAGGGCAGCAACTGGTGGCCTGTGGCATTCGAGCATATGGGCAAGATGGCGACCTGCAGGACTAGGCAACACCGCACAACTTCAGGTATGAAGAAACATAAAGTTTACTTGAAGACAAACACAGTACATAAACAGAACATAATGCCAGGCTCCAGATTCCGCACATCAGGGAAGGGTACATCTCTCAGAATAACAAATGAAGGCAGGAGGACATCACGAGGTTGATGCAGTCCAGGGTTATCTTGCACGGGCATACTAGGGCAACCTCTCTCTCAGGCCTCAGGTGTAGCACAGGCTCAGCAGGAGAACATCAGACACCTACCCAGGACAGATGTCAGACGATGGCAAGGGTCATCACGGGTTGATGCAGTCCAGGGTTATCTGGCACAGGCATACTGGGACAGCCTCTCTCTCAGGCCTCAGACGTAGCACAGGCTCAGCAGGAGAACATCAGACACTGACCCAGGACAGACATCATCACAGGGTGGACGACGGGAACAGGACACAGGCTGGACCACGGGGAACAGGACACAGGCTGGACATTAGGACACAGGCTGGACATCAAGACACAGACAAGACATCAGGACATCTGGACACAGGCAGGACATCAGGGTCACTGGAAGGACATCAGGGCCACCAGCAGGACATCGGAACACAGGCATGACCATGGGACACTGGCATGGCAGCTCAGGTCATCAGCTGGAATACAATCAGCACACAACCAGGATCAACAGCATGGCAGCTCAGGTCATTGACAGAGACACGGATAGCGCAGATTCAGGAACACCGGCATGGCAGCTCAGGTCATCAGTTGAGACACGTACAGCACAGGACCAGGAACACTGGCGTGGCAGCTCAGGTCATCGAGACGGTACAGGACCAGGCAGAGGTGGTCAGACTCCGGGTACCAGACAGCAGAAGCTAGACTCCATACATCGAACACGATCTCCAGGAAACAGGCAGCGGTTGTCAGGCTCCAAACTACGGTCATCAGGCTCCAGGCATCGAACCTAGGAAGGAACTCAAGCGTGATGTTCAAGCACCGCCGGGTTGGACTGGGGCCAATGGAGCTAGCACCGCATAGCAAGCTGAGCACAGAATAGTAGATGCTCAGCATAAACACCGGATTCCATCTTTAACAGATGAACCCAGGTTGGTTCTCAGGACACCAATTACAGGAAATTCAGTCACTGGGTACATGGTTCCAGACAAGGAGGGACTTCAGGAACATAACACAGAGGACCAGACATGGTCAGGTATGGGAACAGATCCAGGAACAAGGATTCAGGAGACAAGACACAACAGAAATGGGCCTGGATATGCAGCCTCCAGGAAAGGCGATCTGGGTACTCTGCCCCCAGAGCAGGTGGAAAAACAGGACACAAACAGAAATGGATCTGGGTACTCTGCCACTAGAGCAGGTGGAAACACAAGACAGGACAAAGGGCATCAGCTCTCCCAGAACTGATCGCAATCAGAGCAGGTGCTGAACACACAAACATACCTGGCTAGGTTCGGGAACTCAATGTGAAGCTCTGGCAATGCCCAACAGGAAAGAGGAACTTTATATAGGAGCTGCTCCTCAGCAATAGGCTGGGGAGAGCAATTAAGCACACACACTGCCCTAATAAAATCAGGGAAGGTGTGGCCGGGCACACCCTAAGCACACACAGAAACGATTACAGCACAGTCGGCACAGGCACTGCGTTTAACGCACTTGGCAGCAGCTGCAAGCCTGGACACATGTGGAAAGTCATGCACCAGCTCCAGATTACCTTGCAACCCATGGATAGCTTCCACAGTGGCAGACAGGGAAGGTGTGGCCGCACACACCCTAAGCTCACACAGGAACCATTACAGCACAATCGGCACAGGCATTGCGGCTTAAGGCACCTGGGAGCGGCTGCAAGCCTGGACACATGTGGAAAGTCATGCACCAGCTGCAGTGGACCTCGCCAACCGCGGATAGCTTCCACAGCGGCAGCCATGGACCGCACATGTGGATGGTTATGCAGCGAAGCAGAGACATCACAACATATGTACGGCTACGCAGCAGAGCTGGGAACTGAGCAGCATCCATGCAGGTAACAGACAATAGTATCCCAGCTGGTTAGGGGGAAAGGAGCAAAGGGTTAAAGCAGTGAATTGCAAAGTAATGCCGGGGAAACAAGATACAGACTTAACGGCGGCATTACATGGATGACAGCTTAAGCTTGTTTCTTTAAACACAATTTGCGATGGATACCTGGCAGTGCAATGGAGGAGGAAATGGAATAGTCTAAGTATGGCAAGCAGTAGTTGTGGACTGTAATGATCGTGATATTGACACTGACTATGTACCACATGGCTACGTGGTTTTACTACCAGAAAAATGAGAATGAGTAGAAGGGGAGGAGGACAGCTTAAAGTTTACTCAGGTGGCTGGTCACCTTTTTTCCAAATAAGCAAGTGATATCACTTCATGTACTGATGAAGTGCCTTATTTCCTTGTCAATTCGAGCCAAGAAGTTCATGTCATATTTTTCTGCGGCAGAAATTTAGCCTAATGAAGATTTGACTATTGGAAACATGAAATAGAGCTTTCACACTCAAGATGCCTGCAAATAGAACTTGTAACTTGTATTCACATGACTTAAGCTTTTAGAGCTATTTAGTCTTTCACTAGAAGCACATGCAGCATCACCTGTTCCTGAGCTGACCGCAGAATCACATCTGACCCCAGGAGATCTTTTGGCTGGACATCACCTCTGCTGTGTATTGCTGAGGCCACCACACTCCTCTTGTGATGAAACACACTCCTCCATACCCCAATCTGGTTTTTAGGTTTTATCCATCACAAAAAACATCATAATCATCATCTCTGACAAGGCTTACAGTTGCCTCAGTGTAGGCAATGTCATGAAAGCTAGGCAGTTGCTTAGAAGATCCCATGTCTGCTGTTTTTTTAGCACAAGTTTAGAGGAGGCTGAGTTATATAAAGCTGTCAAATTAGCATCACCTGGCCTTTCCTAATTATGATGGTGAACAAGCCATAAGCCTAACAGGTGAATTAAGGTCTGAAACCTTGGTCAAAGTTTTCTGAATACACATGTTTCCAAGGGTGCCCAAACTTTTGCATTGGGCCATTTTCTTTTGTATAATTTTTTAAATGAAAAAAAAAAAAGACTTTGTTCCTATAATACAAAGGAAATGTGCTATTTTTAACTTTATGCCTTTAAGAGATCATTTCATCTTCAACTTGCTTAACTGTTCACAACAGTAATTTTGACCAGAGGTGCCCAGACCTTTATTCTTATTGTTACGACAACACCTTGCCTTGCCTGTAGTATTGATATGCCATGTACAGATTTCAAATTAGACTTTTTAAACAGCTGTGTGTGAAAACAGACCTCTGCAGAGGCAAAAAGAATGTAAAAAAGATTCCAAAAAAAGATACATGCCCAGAATCCAAAATGCAGCAACATGCCATAGTATTGTCATAGTGCATATAGTTGTCAAATTTGATTAATAAAACAGTATGCCAAAAAGTAAATATGCATTATTTTTTCATTTTTTATGAATTAAAACTATTTTCCCCATCCCATCGAAAAAATGCAGGAAGCAAAAATGCTATATTGGTAGGTAAACCCCCAGAAAAGTGAAAGGCGTCAACAGTCCATAGTATATGTGTCCAAAGTATATGAGGTTTTTTTTGGAAAGGAGGGTTGTAACAAGATCCAACCCCCTCTTTCTCATCAAGAACATAAGTAAAAATTCTAAGCACCTTCAAAAAGGTACTGTTTTGGTGTGTTGGCATCTACGAATGTAAAATTTGACTAGTATAACAGGTGTACAAATATAACTGATGGTGCCAAAATTTGTGAGGTAGACAGTCAGCTAAGTATTTGGATTTTGGAAAATTTTCTTTTGTTGTTTCAAAGAAAAATTGAAGAGCTGAAAACATAAGTGTGCATGCCCTCAGTATGAAAGAGTATAGTGCGCAGACACGAGCCAGCGATTTCTCTGCCCATGTGCGAGATTTCCAACAGATATGTGGATGATGAAGGCATAATCCACGTTAATCAAAGCAGGAGGATGGTGAGTGGTAGCCTGGAGGAGGGATAGAGAAGTCGGGAGTAGGTATAAAAAGTCCAGAAAGGATGACTATCAGGCTAGTCGACAGGATTAACATCCAGAGCATTAGGGGGGAGTCAGATGGTTATATAGCCATTTATGGAATTTAGCACATGTGCTGATTAAGATGATAGTTTTAGTTGATGTATGACAAAACTGGTGACCGGTTCCCTTTAACCTCCCCTTCTTTCAAGAGCCATAATTTTTTTTATTTTTCTGTCCACATAGCCGTATGTGGGCTTGATTTTTGCAGGACAGGTTGTACTGTTGAATTATACCATTTATTTTATCATAGGATGCACTGGAAAGCGAGAAAAAAATTCCAAGTGTGTTGAAATTGCAAACAAAGTGAATTTTCAAATATTTTGTTTTTGTTTATCATGTTCAATAAATGGTAAAACTGACCAGGCAATATGAGTCTCCAGGTCAGTACAATTACGTAGATACCAAACATGCATAGTTGTTTTTTGTGTTGTGAAAATTTGGGGGAAATTTTGTAAAAAATTTATAAAACAATAGAATTTTCTTGTCGCCATTTTTGAGACCTGTAACAATTTCAATTTTGAGGATATGGAGCTGCGTGAGAGATCATTTCATGCGTCCTGAGCTGCCGTTTTTACTGACACCATTTTGGGGTAAATACGATGTTTTTATCGCCTCTTATTGAATTTTATTGCAATGTTGCTGTTGCCAAAAAAACATAATACTGGCATTTTGATTTTTTTTTTCATTATGCTGTTTATTGGTCGAATTAATTTATTTTATATTGTAACAGATTGGACTTTTACAAACAAAGTGATACCAAATATGTAGACCTAACTTTTTTTTAAATTTTTCTTCGATGGAGCTGTATGTGGGCTTGTTTTGTGCTTGGCAAGCTGTTATATTTATTCATACCATTTTAAGCTACATACAATGTTTTAATTGTTTTTTATTTTTATTTTTTGTGTTAACAATTTAATTTCAGTTATTTATTTCTTTGCAACAGTTATCACGCAGGTTAATTCCATATTTTGACAGATCAGAGTTTTATGGATCTGACAATATCAAGCTTGCCTATTTATTTCCTTGAATTTTTGTGTTTTTTTTTTCATTATTTTTGGATACAAAAATGGTGTTATTTGATTTTTTTATATAATTAGTATTTTTTAGAAAACATTTTTCTTTTTAATCTCCTTAGTGAACTGAGACCAGCAGTCATGCTGTATTTTAATACTTAGTGTGTCTATCGCCTCCAAATCTTAAATTCAACTATTTAGACCTTTTATACAAGGGACTCAGATCCTATAAAATCATACTGGTACTGTAGATCCTAATAAATGTGTTTTAGAGAAAAACTGTTTTTTCTCTAATCCTCTCCACTGCAGCATACAGAAGGTTGCCTCCCCATCCTAATTAGGGACCAGAAACACAAGAGGTTTAAATAACCCTCCCCTTCCCTTTATCTTCAGTGTTTTCCTGTCCCTAAAGGAAGAAGAGGTTATTTGTGTGTGTTCTCCTGAGAGCTGGTCCAGTGACAGACTCTCTTACAAATAATTTTAAGCTGGGCAGCCTGGGTTGATCATCGTGGACCTTCCTCCAGCAGCTGCTCCTGCCCTGGGCGGGACCACACCATCCTCCGGTGCCTGTCTGGCAATGCTGGGTGGTGAGGAGTGGTTGAAGGATCACTTTCCTCTGGATGCAGACATCTCAAAGTGCTAGACTGAAATCCCAAAAGTAGATATCAGGTGGCTAGAGTAGCCAAGAAAACTACCTTACCCTTTTAGGGCTCCTCTTAACGTAAGGATCCACTTTACCACAAGATGAACAGCCTACTGAGGAAGTCTTGGGAAGCGTCGGCGACCTCTTTGAAAACAAATTTTGCATCCACCTGCATCACAAGAACCCTATTTCTCTGGTTACAACAATTAGAAGACCATATTAAGGGTGGTACTCCTACAGAAGATCTTCTGGCCTTCTTACCTCTCCTACAGAATGCTGCAAGTTTCCTTGCAGACGCCTCTGCTGAATCAGTCCACATTGCACCGAAAGTCGGTGCTCTCCAATACCACAAGAAGTTCACTATGGTTAAAGATGTGGAGCAGAGACATCCTATTCAAGTCTAAGCTATGCTCTATTCCCTTCAAAGGGGAATACGTGTTTGGTCCTGCACTGAACAAATTGATGTAGAAAGTGACTGACAAAAAGAAAAAAACCCTTAACCAAAAACCCTCAAAATGAGGCCACTTCGTCACCTCAGACGCAAATCCTTTAATACAAAGGGAAATCTGGATGGTGGAGCTACCTGAAAGGGGGTAGAGGAAGAAATATTTTTCAAAACCCACGTTCAGCAATGATGTTAAATGAGTAGGAGGCAGGATTTCAAACTACTTCTCATAATGGCGGGAAGTAACTTAACACAGCAAAATCATGGACTCAATCAGAAGAGGAGTAAAAATATAATTTTCCTCCTTTCCCCCACAAACACTAGAGGTAACATGTCTTCCATCATCAAGGTTACAAAACATTCTGTTCACAGAACTTCGGCAAATGCTATCTTCTGCAGTAATATCTCCAGTTCCAGAAGTAGAGCAGGGCCAAGTTCATTACTCCTGGGTGTTCCTTGTAAAGAAACCAAGTGAAGATTATCGGATTATTATCAACTTGAAACAGCTGAATCAATACATTGTGTACCGACGATTCAAAAAGGAGTCGGTAAAATCTACAATTCCATTGATCGGGAAGGACTTCGCCATGGCCACTATAGACCTCCAGGAGGCATGCTACCATGTACCCATCCATCCAAGCTTCCAACAGTATCTGAGGTTTGCGTTCACTCTAGGCCAGAAGGTGATTCACTTCCAGTTCAAAGTCCTTCCCTTTAGAATATCATCTGCTCCCCTATCATTGACAAAAATCATGGCGGAGGTAGTATCCTTTTTCAGGAAGCAAGACATCTGCATCGTTCCTTACCTGGACGACCTTCTCATCATGGCTCCTTCTATTATAACTCTAAGAACACATCTTTATTCAGTCCTACATATCCTAACATCTTTAGGTTCAATCATAAATCAGTAAATCAGGAAAAATCAGACCTGAACTCATTAACCGAGAAGAGCTTTTTAGGAATCCTCTTAGACTCTCAAAACCAAAGATCCTCTCTTCCGGTCATCAACAATTAAGCATAAGATCAAGGGTTCAGACTCTAAAGACCCAGAAGAAGGTAACCTTAAGATTTGCCATGTCAGTCCTGGGATCAATGACAGCATGTATTCAGGCGGTTCCCTGGGCCCAGGTTCATTTGAGGATCCTTCAAAAATGTATCCTCTCTCAAAGGGACAAAACTCCAGAAGCACTCGGCACCAGACTCTCCCTTCCATGCCATGTAAAATTGTCCCTCAACTGGTGGCTCAGCCAAGAAAACCTGGCAAAGGAAATACCTTGGAACCACTACCCAGTCGCTTTGGTAACAACACATGCCAGCAAATGGGGTTGAGGAGCAGTGACATCTAGAGAAGTCTTTCAGGGAATCTGGCCAAAAAAGATGTACAACCGATCCTCCAATTTCAGGGAATTAAGAGCTGTAGAGGAAGCCCTGACACAGCAAAATCAATACTCCAGGGAACCCATGTCTGATATAGTGTTGAAACGTTTAACTATTTCACCCTTTGAACCTATGGACTAGATCCAGATAGACAATCTATCCTGGAATGTGGCCATTACAACAGCAAGAAGGGTGGGAGAGGTACAGGCCCTATCCATTAGAGAACCTTATTTGAAATTTCTGGACATCAGATTAATATTCCGCCTAGACCCATCATTCCTGCCAAAAGTATCCTCTGACTTCCACAGGTCCCAAGAAATAGTTCTACCCTCCTTCTGTGACAACCAAAACTATTATAGAGAAGCAAGATTCCATTCTCTGGATGATTGGCATTCTATTCTCTTCTACTTGAGTCAAACAGAACCTTGGAGGAAGGATCAGAACCTTTTCATCCAGTACAGTGGACCAAACAAAGGAAAGAAATCCTCCAAGAGCTCTCTGGTGAATTGGATCAAAAAAGCGATCATGGACACATATAAAAAACAAGACCTATCTCCTCCAGAATTGCTAAAGGCCCATTCCACTAAAGCAGTAGCCATCACATGGGCTGAAAGGGCCAATGCTTCCATCAGCCAGATCTGCAGAGCTGCTAGTCCTTGGTCCATACCTTCACTAGACAGTACAGATTAGATCTAATGTCTATAAGAGATCTAGCCTTCAGCAGAAAAGTTCTCCAGGTTGTTGTCCCTTTCTAGCCATTAATCTTTGGTATTCCTCCTGTGTGCTGTCGTGGAGGGTGATTAGAGAAAATAGAATTACACTTACTGGTAATTTGGTAAATTCTTTGCCTAAAATGATATGTTCATTAATTCCTTGGTGTAAATAAAAAAAATTCAAGCATTCATTCTGTGTGGTCCTTGGAAAACACTGAGGATAAAGGGAAGGGGAGTTCTATTTAAACCTCTTGTGCTTCCTGTCCTTGTGTGCTGTCATGGAGAGTCTCAGAAACCAAATTACTGGTAAGTATGATTCTATTATTACATTTTTAAATGAGGTGGCACCAAGGGCACAGTGCACATTTATGCAACATCAAATACACCCCGCTCCTCTCCTCATGGTGATAGGTATTGCTCGCTTTGGGGCAGGAACGGCTCCAGGTTTTTATGGGTCCCGGGCGAAAGAGTCTCAATGGGCCCCTTTAACACATACTACAATTCATGATGCACAGATACGGCAGAGAAATATAGGTATAGTAGAATGACAAATATTTCACTTCATACATTACATGAGTGATATTTATTGTAAATTCTACAATAGCTCAAAAGACAAACCATATAGTCATCCATACAGTATTATGGGCACCACATAGTGATCTATGCAGAATAATGAGCCCCATATATTGCTCCATACAGTATTATGGTCACCACATAGAGCTACATATAGAATAATGCGCCCCATATAATGCTCCATATATAATGGGCCCCATATAATGCTCCATATATAATGGGCCCCATATATGATGCTCCAGTGTATGATAGGCCCCATGTAATGCTCCATATATGATGCTCCAGTGTATGATGGGCCCCATATATGATGCTCCAGTGTATGATGGGCCCCATATGATGGTCTCCATATATTGCGCAAAACATAAAAAAAATAAAGAATGAAATACTCATCTCTCCTCACTGGTTGCTGCTCTGCTTGAGGCACCGGCCCCCGATACTGGCACAGGCACCGGGCCCCCATAGCATGCCCATTTCCCTGACTGTGAGTGGGCCCCCCCATCTGCTCAGGGCCCCGGCACTTGCTCGGGTGCGCAGGGTGCTAATGCCGGCCATGCTTTGGGGTGCTGTTTGATCTAACTCCCCAGCACTGAAAATACTGACACTAGAGCCGGGCAAGCACCTACTTGCCTGCTGTGACTATGTGCAGGGGTGAATTTTCAACCCCCTTCCTGTATATAGCAGCAGAACTCTACACATAAGCTAGTAAAGTGGCAGTCATTGCTGACAAAAGAGGGAAGAGACTGCACACATTGCCAGTGTGTATTTGGCTGCATGCTGCTATGTTATTTTACAGTCATGGCCAAAAGTGTTGGCACTCCTGAAGTTGTTCCAGAAAATGAAATATTTATACGATAAAATTATAGCACTTACAAGTTTGTCCTACATGTTTATTTCCTTTGTGTCTATTGGACCAACAGAAAAAAAGGGAAAATTGGACATAATTTCCCACAAAATCACAAAAGATGCTTGACAAAAATGTTGGAACCCTCAAATTAATATTTGCTTTCACACCCATTGAAATAAATAACTGCAATCAATTGCTTCCTAGAATCAACAACAAGCTTCTCTTCTTGCAACTCTCAACTGGAATTTTGGACCACTCTTCTTTTGCAAACTGCTCCAGGTTTCTCATATTTGAAGGGTGCTTTATCCCCAATAGCAATTTTAAGATCTCTCTACAGGTGTTCAAAGGGATTTAGATCCAGACTCATTGCTGGCCACTTCAGAACTCTCCAGCACTTTGTTTCCATCCATTTTTGGGTGGTTCTTGAAGTATGTTTGGGGTCATTGTCCTGCTGAAACACCCATTGCGTAGGACACAAACCCAGCTCTCTGACACTGGGCATTTCATTGAGTCCCAATATCCTTTGGTAATCTTCAGATTTCATGATGCCTTGCACACAGTCAAGGAACCCAGTGCCAGAGGCAGCAAAACAACCCCAAAGCATTGAACCTTCAACATATTTGACTGTAGGTATTGTGTTCTTTTTATTGTAGGCATCATTCCATTTTCGGAAAACACTAGAATGATGTGCTTGGAAAGGGTTTATAGGCACAACTATATTGGTCCTTTAAAGAGTTGCTACAACTTGATGTACAGCATTGTTTTATAATAATTGGTAATGTATAGAGCTATTAGAATACTGATTCTGCATAAACATGGCCAAGGCTGCCACCAGGAGTTTCAGGGACTTATAGTGGCAAAATGTTTTAGCCCCCTTGAAACTCCACCCAACTTCCATCCCAGCTCCGCCTCCACCCTTCGAACCTTCCACAGTCCCATCACCCACTCTTGGGAAAAGTTCACTTATGCACCTTGTCCTCAGCAATCACATATTAACAGTACCCATTAAACACCCTATCACATACATAGCCATCAGCTTTTGTTTTGGCCAAAAGATTTTTTAAACCTGCCACCATGACAAGGTAGACTCTTTTGTCAGGGCCCTACTCTAACCTATTAAATGTTTCTTAACATATCCAAAACTCGTTTTAGGTATATTTTATTTAATTTTCTTTTAAGGATCTGTGTCACATACATTTTTTTAAACGACCAATAATACATGCAAGGGACAAATACTGTTACACCGTGACCAGACTATATATTACCACAACATATTGACTAAATAATACCACATACAGAGTATTCCAAACAGATTCCAAATAAAGTACATTTGCAGACGAGCATAGTGCAGCAATACAAAAGTGTAGTCGTTGGGGTGCTTCTACACACAGGATGTGGACAGGGATTGATGACCAATTGTAAGTTAATGGGGCTTCTTACTTTGCTCTATTTACATAGTTGGGGATATTCCAAAGTACTACACTTAGTATTGCTGCACTATGCTAGTCTGCACTTGCATTTTATTTGAAATCTTTTTGGAATACAGTGTCTATATATCATACCATTGTTTGTTTTGTATTACATTGATTTGCACATGCACTTCATTTGTTAGTTAAATTTAATTGTAATACTTTAAATATTGATTTCATTAAGCCACGCATGGTATCCATACTCTGTTTCACATTGAGTGTGTTGGCTCAGGCTTTCCCTGCTTTTTTAACCCTTTAACCACCCAAGAGATATTTTCGATTTTTTGTTATTCACTCCCCTATTTCCCAGAGCCATAACTTTTTTATTTTTCTGTCAATGTGGCATTATGAGGGCTTGTTGTTTGCAGAACGAGATGTACTTTTGAACTACACCATTGGTTTTACCATGTTGTGTACTAGAAAACGGGGAAAAAATTCCAAGTGCAGTGAAATTGCAAAAAAAGTGCAATACCATATTTGTTTTTTGTTTGGCTTTTTTTTCTAGGTTCACTAAATACTAAAACTGATCTGCCATTATGATTCTTCAGGCCATTACAAGTTCATAGACACCAAACATGTCTAGGTTCTTTTTTATCTAAGTGGTGAAAAAAAATTTCAAACTTTTTTTAAAAAAAGCCATTTTCCGAGACCCGTAGCGTATCAATTTTTCGTGATCTCGGGTTGGGTGAGGGCTTATTTTTTGCATGCCGAGCTGATGTTTTTAATTATATCATTTTGGTGCAGGTATGATCTTTTGATCGCCTGTAATTGCATTTTAATGCAATGTCGCAGCCACCAAAAAAACGTAATTCTGGCATTTTGACTTTTTTCTCTCTACGCCATTTAGTCATCAGGTTAATACTTTTTTTATTGATAGATCAGGCGATTCTCAACGCGGCGATGCCAAATATTTGCATATTTGATTTTTTTATTGTTTTATTTTGAATGGGTCGAAAGGGGGTGATTTGAACTTTTATATTTTTTTTATTTTTATCATTCCAACCCACTAGTGACCCGTAATCATTTGACGGAGGTCACGGGTGGGACAATTTCTGGCACGATTGCCAGAAGCGCATGTTTATATTTGTTTATTTAATGGGTTAATAGCCATGAGTGGATCTCGATTCCACCTTCAGCTGTTCTGGCACTTGTCAGCTGTTCAAAACATCTGACACATGCCGAGAAAGATGTTAGCTTACCGCCGGAGCAAACATCAAAGGGATGGAGTCTGACATCGGCGTACTATTACGCCCAATGTCAGAAAGGGGTTAATATTCCTTTTTGAAGAAATAGATCTTTAACAAAAACTAAATTTTTTAAAGTATTCAAAGCATGTATCTCTTCTTTAACCTCAGAATTAAAATTCTTGGGTTGTGGTGTTGCATCATCTCTTATAATGCACACAAAAACTTTGCACACTACTCATATCAGACTTACCAGATGGTAGTTGCCTTGATCCACCTTCTTTCTGATCTATGCTCCCTCCTTGCTTGTTCTCACCAGATCCCATACACCGATAAAGCCCTGATGGTGACTCTGTACATGGCTACCATTTAAACCAATGTTTCACTGTCAATGAAGTATTAAAGCTGTAAGTGCAGGGCCAAGCACCATTCACATGCAGCTCATTGGCATGATAAATTATAGATTTCTATAAAATGACTTTGGTATAGATGTTGTCAACATTACAGGGTCTAGAAACCTGTTGGTAGGTTGCCTTTAAATCTCTCAGGACATGGACTTGTAACATGGATTTCAATAAACTATGTCCTAAAATTACAGCTGTCCTGCTCAGGAATTACTTGATGTATGGTTCATTGCTGACTAGAGATGAGCGATGAAACACGAAACCCAATGCAAGTCAATGGGGAAGCAAAGTCGACAGGGAGTGGAGGACAGTAAACACACCTACTGTGCCCATTTCAATGCCAACGACATTAATTCTTATAACTTAAGCTTGTCAACCTTAATTTACTTTATAATAATAGTTACGCATTGAAAACTGGGGGTTATTTGGCTAAAGTTGTGGGGGGGCAGGGCTGGCTCCAGGTTTTCGTGTGCCCCAGGCGAAAAAGTGTCAGTGGGCCCCTTTAACACATACCACAATTCATGATGCTCCGATATGGCAGAGAAATATAGGTATAGTACAAAGACAAATACTTCACTTCTTACATTACATGACTGATATCTATTTTAAATTCTACAATAGCTCAAAAACCGGACAGTATATTACTCCATACAGTATTATGGCCACCACATAGTGCGCCATACAGAATAATGAGCCCCATATATTGCTCTTTACAGAATAATGGTCCCATATAATGTTCCATACAGTATATGATGAGCTCCACATAATGCTACAGTATATGATGGTCCCCATATAATGTGCCATACAGTATAGGATGGTCCCCATAGAGTAGAGTGAGCCCCACATATTGCTCCATATAGTATAATGAGTCGCATATAATAGCTCCATACAGTAAATGATGGCCCCATATATTGCTCCATACAGAATGGGCTCCATATAATGCTCCATACAGAATAGGCCCCATATGTACTCCATATGATGCCCCATGCCTTATATGATGCCCCATAAATAATGAACCCTATATGATGCTCCAGTATAAGATGAGCCCCATGGATGATGCTCCATTGTATGATGGGCCTATATAATGCTCCAAATATAATGGACCCCATTTATAATGATCCAGTGTATAATGGGCCCCATATATGATGCTACAGTGTATGATGGGCCACATTTATAATGCTCCAGTGTATGATGGGCCCCATGCATGATGCTCCAGTGTATGATGGGCCTATATAATGCTCCACATATAATGGGCCCCATATGATGCTCCAGTATATGATGGGCCCCATGGATGATGCTCTAGTGTATGATGGGCCTATATAATGCTCTATATATAATGGGCCCCATTTATAATGCTCCAGTGTATAATGGGCCCCGTATATGATGATCCAGTGTATGATGGGCCACATTTATAATGCTCCAGTGTATGATGGGCCTATATAATGCACCATATATAATGGGCCCCATATGATGCTCAAGTGTATGATGGGCCCCATATATAATTCTCCAGTGTATAATGCTCCCCATATATTGCTCCAAACATTTAAAAAAATGAAATACCTCTCCTCGCTGGGCACTGCTCTACTCTAGGCTCCTCAGCATCGCCATCTTCCAGCTCTCTGCACTTGGACTGTTCAAACAGAGGGCGTACAGACGTGACATCGACGCACTATCTGACCTGAATGTCACTGTCAGGAAAAGCGGAAGACGTCACAGCGGTGGAGCTGGGAGAGGTAAGTATTGCAAGTGCTGGGTCCCTGAGCAAGCAGGAGGGGCCCACTCGTGGTCGACGGCACTGGCACAGGGCCCCTCATAGTACGCCGGTGTCTCTGATGGCGAGTGGGCCCCCCCCACCATCAGAGACACCGTCGTACTGTGAGGGGCCCTGTGCCAGTGCAGTCACCCACGAGTGGGCCCCCCCAACTACTCAGGGCACCCACACTTGCCCGGGTGCGCCAGGTGCTGACGCCGGCCCTGGGGGGGTACAGCCCAGTTAGGGAGGTGGAAAAACTGGCGTATGTTGAGGTGTAGCCTGGACGTTCAGCAGCTGCAAATGGAGGAATTGGAGAAGTCAGAGGAAGAGGAGGACAAAGCGAGCCATTTTGCTGGCAACCTATGTGTCATCAGGGGAAGGTGGGACAAAATCCTTTGAAACCCATGCATGGTTCATTTTAATGAAGGTGAGATCACCAACATTTTGGGTCGACAGCCGTGTCCTTCTTTCTGTCAGGATTGATCAAGCAGCACTGAAGACTCTTTCTGAAAGCACACTACCAGCAGGGCAAGCGAGCTCCTGTAAGGCATATTGTGCCAATTCAGGTCAGGTGTCCAGTTTACAGGCCCAGTAGTCAAAGGGGAATGAACTGTGAAGGAGAAAATCGATAGGGGAGGAGAGGTAATTTTGAACCATAGTTGACAACTGCTGTCTCCTGTCTGTTGCAATCGATTCAGTATTACCAGTCATGTGAGCGTTACTCGCGAAATCAGTCCACAACATGAAACCAAACGCCACTTTGGCTGTGTGCACCATGAACATCTCTTCCATTTGGCCCAGTAAGGCTCGTGGTAGAACCTGCACCGCTGCTGTGTGCTGGGAATGACTCTAAAGCCCCTTCACACTAAGCGAGATCGCTAGCGAGATCGCTGAAGCATCACCGATTTTGTGACGCAACAGCAACCTGGCCAGCGATCTCGCTTAGTGTGACACGCAGCGATGACCAGCCCCCCGCTAATCGTCGTTGAATGTCCTAGACCATTTTTTCATCATTGGTTTCCCGCTGGCCAGCGCGCATCAATGCGTGTGACAGCAGGAGACCAACGATCAGCGAGCTGGGAGCTGGTATCCAATGTATATATCGGGTAACTAAGCATCGGCGGCACCTAGTTACCCGATATATACCCTGGTTCCCAGTTTCTGCTGTAGAGAGCTGAGAGCCGGTATCTAGGGTACATATCGGGTAACTAGGTGCCGCGCGGTGCTTAGTTACCCGATGTATACATTGGATGCCAGCGTGCTTGCTGATTCTGATCGCTGGTGAGTGTGACAGCTCACCAGCGATCAGCTAACGATATCCCAGCGATCCCATCCATGTCGTATCGTTGGTGGGATCGCTGGGACATTGAAGCATGTGACGGGACCCTAACAAACGGTTTACCAGGGTTGCTTGTTTGTTCGCCAATATTAGCTCTAGGTTCTCTTGTGGCATGATGTTTTGTAATTTGCCTTTATACCGTGGATCGAGGATGCTGGCCAACCAGTAGTCATCATCCTTAATAATTTTTGCAATGCGGGGGTCCCTTTGTAGGATTCGCAAGACATAATCACACATGTGTGCCAATGTTCCAGGTGTCAATGATGCACTGACAGTGGTGGGTGGAGGAGCACTTTCTGCCAAATCCACATCCCTCCAGTCATGCACAAACCCTGTGCCTGACCTTGGCAAGCCAACATTTTCTCTTGCCCCCTGAGAAGAATCCTCCTCCCCAAAAGAATCATCCCCCTCATCCTCCTTCTGTAATCAAGGCATCCCTCCTCCTCCTCCTCTTCCTCCTCCGCTGCAGACGCCTGATCCTTAATGTGCGTCAAAGTTTGCATGAGCAGACGCAAAAGTGGGATGCTCATGCTTATGATGGCGTCATCTGCACTTACCAGCCGTGTGCATTCCTCAAAACACTGAAGGACTTTACAGAGATCTTTCAGCTTTGACAACTGCACACCCGAAAACTCGATGTCTGCTCTCAAACTGCCTACCCGTGTATCCTCCCACAAATGCATTACAGCCTGCCTCTGTTCGCACAGCCTCTCAACCATGTGCATGGTGGAGTCCCACCTTGTTGCAACGTCTATGATTAGGCGGTGCTTGGGGAGGTGGAGCGATCGCTGCAGCCTTTGCATACAACTGGAGTCTACGGGCGATCGACGGATGTGCGAGCACAGTCTTCGCACCTTAAGGAGCAGTGCTGTTAACTACGGATATTTATTTATGAAGCACTGCACCACCAGGTTCAAGGTGTGAGCCAGGCAAGGTATGAGTCTGAGTTTTGCCAGGGCTATGGCCGCCACAAAATTACGGCCGTTATTACTGACTACCTTATCTGGCGCAAGATGTATACTGCCTAGCCATGACTCAGTTTCTCGCTGAAAGTAGTCGGCCAGTACCTTCGCGGTGTGTCTGTTGTCGCCCAAAGACATCATCTTTAAAACAGCCTGCTGACGCTTGCCACTAGCTGTTCGATAGTGGGACACCTCTTGTGCAACACTGGCAGCTGCGGATGGAGTGATCGTGTGACTGCTGTTGTGAATGTGTTAGAAATGAATTCTGAGCAGAAGCTCCCTGTGGTGGTTACAAACAGTACTGAACTATTTAATGAAGATTGTGAAGATTGGCAATCAGGTGTTACAGACTGGTCTTATATAAGGGAGGTTCCCTCCCATCAGGGTTGCCGGTGATCAATTGTTCTTGTCTCAACTTTGGTTCCTGGTTCACTTGGAAGTTTGCTGTGTCTTGCCTGCATCTTCTGCTAACAGATAAGATATTTTCTGCTTTTATTTTTGTGCTTGCTTTTTGCATTTTGTCCTGCACTTCTGTGGAGGTCAGCCAGGTCCCCTCTGGGGGCTTGTGCAACTCTCAGTTTATCTGAGCCATTGTTATTTCTTCATTTGCCTTTTCCAGTTTTTTCTGTGGCTGCTGCTTAGTTTTGTTACACCAAAGAACTAATTTAGGTGGTAGAGGTGGTGTGATCTCAGGTGTTTTTGCAATTAGTGAGTTGGTATTTTTTTAGGGTTTTTTGGATTGCAGTAAGTGTCCTTCCTATCCTTTTCTTTCTAGGAAGATTGGGCCCCAATGTTTGCTCATACTATTTTCTGTCTGTGTCTGTATTTCCTCTTGTCTAACCGCCATTACATGTTTGGGGGCTTCCTATGTTCTTTGGGGATCTGCTCCGGGGCAGATAGTTTTCCTCTTTCTATCTTTAGGTGTAGTTAGCTTCTCAGGCTGTGACGAGGCGTCTAGGACCAACGTAGGTACGCTCCACGGCTGCCTTTAGTTGTGGTGGTTAGTCAGGGTACTGCAATCCAGTAGATTCCAACCTCTCTGGTGTTTTGCCCTTTTTGCCTGCTCTCCTCAGCTACCAAATCATAACAGTATCACCGGCCAAACTGAAAATTATATGGTACTCACAGAAGGGAAGGATAGTGTAAAAAAAAAAAATAAAAAAGTTGTCAGAGATATATATATATTTTTTCTTTCCCTCTTTTTCTCTGGGTGCTGAGGAGGATTTTTTTTTTTCTCTCAATGGAGTTTGCACAGTTGTCTGGCCGTGTGGAAACAGCTTGCCACTGAAGTTCGGAGTATTGCTACCTATCTTGCAGGGTTTCCGGTTGTGGAAACTAGGATCCCCATGCCAGATTTATTTTTAGGGGATCGAGCTAAATTTCTGAATTTCAAAAATAACTGTAAGTTGTTTTTTGCCTTAAAACCTAAGTCCTCAGGGAACGCAGCACAGCAGGTTCAAATTGTCATCTCTCTCCTGCGCGGCGATCCTCAGGATTGGGCTTTTTCCCTGACACCTGGGGATCCTGTTTTGAGTAATGTTGATGCATTTTGTCTGGCTCTGGGGTTATTGTACGATGAACCTAATGTCACTGATCAAGCTGAAAAAGCCTTGTTGGCATTAAATCAGGGGCTTGAGGACGCTGAGTTATACTGTCAGAGATTCCGAAGGTGGGCAGTCCTGACCAAATGGAATGATGATGCTTTGGCAGCCCTTTTTCGGAAGGGTCTGTCAGAGAATGTAAAAGATGTTATGGTGGGTTTCCCTGCTCCCTCTGGTCTCAATGATTCTATGTCATTAGTGATTCAAATTGACAGACGTTTGCGTGAGCGTAGAGGTATGCGTGGAATAGTGTTGCCTTGTGAACCAGCATCTGAACCCATGCAGTGTGATAGAGTGGCTTCTGGGGCACAGCGTCATGAGTTTCGAAAACGCAATGGGTTATGTTTCTACTGTGGTGACGCCTCTCATGCTATTTCAGTCTGCCCTAAGCGGGGAAGACGTTTTGCACGCTCAGTTATCTTGGGTAGTGTTCAGACTAAATTTCTGTTGACTGTTACCCTGATTTGCTCCCTGTTCACATTTTCTGCTCAGGTTTTGTTGATTCGGGAGCAGCTATTAACCTGATGGATTTTGATTTTGCTAAACGTTGTGGGTTTCCATTGATACCCTTACGGAAGTCTATTCCCCTACTAGGGATTGATTCTACCCCTTTGGCTGAGAATAAACCCCAGTTCTCTACTCAGGTGATAATGAGGGTTGAACCTGATCATCAGGAGAGTTGCAAATTTTTGGTGCTGTATAATCTGCATGACATTATTGTACTAGGTTTCCCTTGGTTACAGTCTCATAATCCTGTTTTGGATTGGAAATCTGTGTCTGTAACCAGTTGGGGCTGCCAATGTGTTAATGCCAAAACTCCTGTTTTTTCTGCCTCTCCCCAGGCTCAGGATGTTCCTGACTTTTTGACTGATTTTTCTGATGTGTTTAGCGAAAGTAAATCTGCATCCTTGCCCCTCCATAGGAGTTATGACTGCGCTATTGAATTAGTGCCTGGTAGTAAATTCCCTAAAGGTCGCCTTTTTAACTTGTCTGTACCTGAACATGACGCTATGCGGTCTTATATCAAGGAGTCATTGGAGAAGGGTCATATCAGACCATCCTCTTCACCCTTGGGTGCCGGTTTTTTCTTTGTGGCCAAAAAGGATGGTTCATTAAGGCCATGTATTGATTATCGTCTCTTGAACAATATCACTGTGAAATATCAATATCCGTTACCCTTGATTTCTGACCTGTTTTCCAGGGTGAAAAGTGCTACTTGGTTTACCAAGCTTGACCTCAGGGGGGCATATAACCTTATTCGCATTAAGCACGGGGATGAATGGAAGACGGCATTTAATTCCCCAGAGTGGCATTTTGAGTACCTAGTGATGCCCTTTGGGCTCACTAATGTTCCTTCCGTCTTCCAGTCCTTCATGAATGACATTTTCAGGGATTTTGTGGATAAATTTCTGATTGTTTATTTGGATGATATCTTGATTTTTTCCAATGACTGGGACTCTCATGTGAAACATGTTCGGACTGTGTTCCAGATTTTGAGAGAGAATGCTCTGTATGTGAAGGGATCAAAGTGTCTTTTTGGCGTACAGAGGATCTCATTTCTGGGATTCATTTTGTCCCCATCTGTTATTGAAATGGACCCGTTCAAGGTTCAGGCCATCTGTGATTGGGTCCAACCTACTTCATTAAATGCTCTTCAGAGATTCTAGGGTTTTGCCAATTTTTATCATAAATTTATTGGTAATTTCTCTGTTATTGTTAAACTATTGACTGTTTTGACCAAGAAGGGTTCTGATGTGGTGTATTGGCCTCCTGGAGGCATTCTCTGCATTTCAGGAACTTAAGCAGAGATTCACTTCTGCTCCTGTTCTACGGCAGTCTGATGTTTCTCTGCCATTTCAGGTGGAGGTTGATGCCTCTGAAATTGGGGCAGGTGCCGTTTTGTCCCAAAGAGATCCAGAGACCTCTAAAAGTAACCCTTGTGCCTTTTTCTCTCAAAAATTTTCTCCAACTGAACGTAATTATGACGTGGGTAATCGGGAGTTATTGGCCATAAAGTGGGCTTTTGAAGAGTGGAGACATTGGCTGGATGGAGCCAAACATCAGGTGGTGGTCCTCACGGACCATAAGAATCTGGTTTATCTGTAATCAGCCAAGCAACTTAATCCTAGACAGGCCAGGTGGGCCTTGTTTTTCACACGTTTTAATTTTGTGGTTTCCTTTCTTCCTGGCACTAAGAATGTTAAAGTGGATGCCCTCTCGAGGAGTTTCCTTGCGGACTCTCCTGAGTTATCTGATCCTGCTGTTATTTTGAAAGAGGGTGTAGTTCTTTCCGCCATCTCGCCCAATTTGAAATTGGCTCTGGAAGGGTGTCAGGAGGATAAACCCGAGCGCTGCCCTATTGGGAAATTGTTTGTCCCAGACCGGTGGAAAAAGAGTGTGATGTCTGAGATTCATTGTTCTGTGTTGGCCGGTCATCCCGGAATTTTTGGTACCAGAGACTTGGTTAGTCGGTCCTTTTGGTGGCCTACTTTGTCTCGTGACGTCAGGGAATTTGTGCAGTCCTGCGGGACTTGCTCTCGCTCCAAGCCTTGCTCTCGCTCTAGTGGTTTGTTGATGCCATTACCTGTGCCCAGGAGACCATGGACGCATATCTCTATGGATTTCATTTCCGACCTCCCTGTTTCTCAGAGAATGACCGTTATCTGGGTGATTTGTGGTAGGTTTTCCAAAATGATACATCTTGTGCCATTACCTAAGTTGCCTTCGTCCTCCGAATTGGTGCCTTTGTTCCTTCAGCACGTGGTTCGGTTACACGGCATTCCTGAGAACATTGTGTCTGACAGAGGAGTCCAGTTTGTTTCCAGATTTTGGAGGACTTTTTGTTCTAAACTTGGTGTTCAATTGTCTTTCTCCTCGGCTTTTCATCCTCAGACCAATGGACAAACTGAGAGAACCAACCAGACATTGGAGACTTATCTGAGATGCTTTGTGTCTGCTGATCAGGATGACTGGGTCTCTTTTTTGCCTTTGGCTGAGTTTGCTCTTAATTAAAGGGCTAGCTCTGCCACTTTGATGTCTCCATTTTTCTGCAATTTTGGGTTTCACCCTCGATTTTCTTCGGGACAGACGGAGGCTTCTGTCTGTCCAGGTGTTGACTCTGTTGTGGAGCATATGCAGCAGATTTGGGACCAGGTAGTGGAGAGGTTGTCCCTCTCTCAGGAGAGGGCCCAGCGGTGTGCCAACCGGCATAGGACTGATGGTCCTCGGTTTGAAGTGGGGGACTTGGTCTGGTTGTCCTCAAGAAATATCCCTATGAGAGTTGCATCTCCTAAGTTTAAGCCTAGGTTCATTGGACCTTATAAGATCATGGAGATTCTTAATCCTGTTTCCTTTCGTTTACTTGTTCCAGGGACATTTAAGATCCATAACGTGTTCCACAAGTCCTTATTGAAGAGGTTTGTCGAGCCAGTGGTTCCTATGGCTGCGCCTCCTGACCCTGTTTTGGTTGAGGGCAATCTGGAGTATGTGGTTGAGAAAATATTGGATTCTCGTTTTCTAGACGGAAACTCCAGCATTTGGTTAAGTGGGAGGTTATGGTCAGGAGGACAATTCTTGGGTGTTTGCTTCGGACATCCATGCTAGGAGACTGATCACAGAGCTCATCCTGACTGACCTGGTTGCCCAAATGAGGGTTCGGTGACCCCTCCTCAAGGGGGGGGTACTGTTGTGAATGTGTTAGAAATGAATTCTGAGCAGAAGCTCCCTCTGGTGGTTACAAACAGTACTGAACTATTCAATGAAGATTGTGAAGATTGGCAATCAGGTGTTACAGACTGGTCTTATATAAGGGAGGTTCCCTCCCATCAGGGTTGCCGGTGATCAATTGTTCTTGTCTCAACTTTGGTTCCTGGTTCACTTGGAAGTTTGCTGTGTCTTGCCTGCATCTTCTGCTAACAGATAAGATATTTTCTGCTTTTATTTTTGTGCTTGCTTTTTGCATTTTGTCCTGCACTTCTGTGGAGGTCAGCCAGGTCCCCTCCGGGGGCTTGTGCTCCTCTCAGTTTATCTGAGCCACTGTTATTTGTTCATTTGCCTTTTCCAGTTTTTTCTGTGGCTGCTGCTTAGTTTTGTTACACTAGAGAACTAATTTAGGTGGTAGAGGTGGTGTGATCTCAGGTGTTTTTGCAATTAGTGAGTTGGTATTTTTTTAGGGTTTTTTGGATTGCAGTAAGTGTCCTTCCTATCCTTTTCTTTCTAGGAAGATTGGGCCCCAACGTTTGCTCATACTATTTTCTGTCTGTGTCTGTATTTACTCTTGTCTAACCGCCATTACATGTTTGGGGGCTTCCTATGTTCTTTGGGGATCTGCTCCGGGGCAGATAGTTTTCCTCTTTCTATCTTTAGGTGTAGTTAGCTTCTCAGGCTGTGACGAGGCGTCTAGGACCAACGTAGGTACTTTCCACGGCTGCCTTTAGTTGTGGTGGTTAGTCAGGGTACTGCAATTCAGTAGAATCCAACCTCTCTGATGTATTGCCTTTTTTGCCTGCTCTCCTCAGCTACCAAATCATAACAGACTGCGCTCTGTTGACGAGCTTTCGCTTCTGGAGGAGGAGGGTCGAATGCCTACAGCCAACTGTTGCCTATAGGCTAGGCAGCACTGTCCCACCGCCGCTGTCCCCTGTGGAGCCTGCATCCACCACATTAACCCAGTGCACAGTGATGGACATGTAACGGCCCTTGCCATGCCTACTGGCCTATGCATCTGTTGTGAGGTGCACCTTTCCGCTCACTGATTGTTTGAGTGCATGGACAATGCGGTCTTTCACATGCTGGTGGAGGCAGGGATGGCTTTTCTAGAAAAGAAGTGCCGACTGGATAGGTCATAGCATGGGACAGTGTAGGCCATCAGCTCTCGGAACTCTGCGCTTTCAACCAAACGCAAGGGCATTATCTCTAAAGAGATCAGTTTGGCAATATAGGCGTTCAAAGTCAGTGTACGCGGATGAGAGGATGAGTACTTTCTTGTCCTACTCAGAGTGTCTGCTAGGGTGAGCTGGACTTGAGAGCTGCATATGGGGGAACTAGCGGTGGACTTGAGGGGGTTTGTGATGGTGGTGGTGGTGATGGCCTAGATTCAGTCTTTCGTTGCAAAAACATTGTGATTCCCTCACTGCTTTGGGCTTGCGACTACACCTCAACATTTCTTGCTGGTGGTTGGCTAACCTGTAGGCTTACAGTGGGGGAAGCGATGGAGCATTGCTGGCTACTTTCAGTCGGAGCAGGTGCACATGTGCTACCTGAGGTTTTGTAGTCCGTCCACGCTTGCAAGTGCATGGTGATTAAATGTCTAAGCATGCAACTGGTATTCAAATTTCTGAGATTTTTCCCTCGGCTAAAGGTCCTTCCGCACCTCTTACAGATAACCTTTGCCTCATCAATAGGATTTTGGTCAAAAAAGTGCCACACTGCACTCTTCCTACTATGATATAAATTTTCAGGGCTTGCACACTGTGCTAATTTGACTGTCTGTCCAAGCTGTCCTGCAACTCTTTATGCTTTTTTAACACCTTTTGGACAGCTATGGGCCTGCCAGATAACCGCTGCTGCGATGTCGATGCCTGCTGCGGATCCTTCTCCTCTTCTGAACTATTGCCAGCGGCACCCTCTTCCACCAATGGATGCAAATGTGGGTCAGCAACTGGGTAATCTATCACCTCCTCTTCAATTTCATCTACACCTTCCTCTGTGTCACAGTGTAAGGTGGTATAATATGCGGGAAGGGGCACCTGAGTTTCATCAGGGTCAGATTCTGGCTCAGTAGACTGCGAGGGCAATGTAGTTCTCTGGGTTAATGTACCAGCAGAATCATCTAGCAGTGGCTGTGCATCAGTGCACTCCATGTCAGATTCATCTTGGACTGGGGAATTCAGGATTTCACTTGATAACCCAGGCATGGTATGTGGAAAGAGCTCCATGGAGTAATCTGAAGTGTGGCCTGCCACATCCTTCACTTTTGGTGGGGGTGAAGGACACAAGGAAAGGTGTTGCTCCTGACCAGGAGCCTGCACTGACGAGTCAGTGCTTGCATTTTTTGAAACTTCAGAAGAGGAGGCGATAGAGCTGGAGGTTGTTTCAGCAATGTAAGCCAAAATCTTTTCCTGATGCTCCGGCTTTAAAAGCGGTTTATCTACTCCCAGAAAAGGGAGCCTTCCAGGCCTTCTGGAGCCAGATGATGATGCAGGCTCAACACCTTCTGCCTTAGGTGCTATTGTGCTTTTGGAACTACCAGCAGATGCACCACCACCACCATCAGTACAAGCTGGCCCCCCACGCCCACGTCCGCAGCCTCTTCCACCATACGTCCTCAGGTTTGTGAAAATGTACCCAAAATACAAATATATTATAAAAAGCAGAAAAAGGGTACTGTATCAAAAGCGTACAGCTGTATACAGTCTAGGGGTAATTGTAAATCTCCGCATATATTTCTGGAGTCACACACAGATAGTCAGCATGTATTTGTCCGTGATACCAGCAGGTACACGGTAGTGTGTGAGGAGCGTACAGCACTATATGGTGTGGGAAAAAGTGAACGCTCGGTAACTGTGCAGAAAAAAAGAATAAAAGTATTAGTGCTGTGTAAAAAGCAGTCTGCACAGCAGTGTACACACAGCAATACAGCTAGCAGGCAGCCTATTAACCACCGCTGCTGCACACAAGAGAACCCTCCCCTGTCACTGGCAGGCAGCCCAATAACCAGCGCTGCTGCACACAACAAAATCCTCCCCTGTCACTGCACACTAACTGTACAGCACAATTGCTATCAGCACAAGCACAGAATAACTTTTCTTTCCTGCCTAACTCTCTCCCTACTGATAAACAGCGTCAGCAACCTCTCCTATGCTAAGATCGGCAGAAATAAAATGGCGGTCGGCGGTCAGGGCTTTTATAGCCACTGTGACGCCACACAAAGCAAGCCAATCACTGCAATGCCCTTCTCTAAGATGGTGGTGGCCGCTGCCCATGTCATCTCGTTGCCCACAGTGTACGTCCTTGCTCATTGGCTGAGAAAAAGCGCCTGCAAGCATTCTGGGAAAACCGACTTTGGCAGTCAGGTCGATGACCGCTTGGCCGACTCCACGCTATGGTCGGGTTTCGCTCGGCGAAACCCGACTTTGGCGAAAGTCGGCAACTTTTGAATCTGATCGACCTGTTTCGCTCTACTCTATTGCTGACATGTTCACTTTAAGGTTTTGATGTTGCAGATTTTCTGCAGCATGTGTGGATTACATGCATTTTAGTGCATTTTAGCAGTAGAAACGCACTAAAAATTCATGTTCGTTTTTAACTTGCGGATTTTCCACATCTAACACATTATACCACCTTCTTTAATAGTGAGCCATTTTAATAATAACAATAATAATAATAATATTTTCTTTTTTAAAATTTACCAACTTCATTATTTTTACCATATTAAGTTCTACAAATAGGTTAATAGTTTGATTTAGAAATACAAAAAATGATGAGTAACATAACTGGATAAGTATATTACAGATAAATAAAAGGTTTGTTTCTAAAGTTTTTTATATTGATTTGTTATGTAATTTTCTTCATTTTACAGAAAGGATTACTTCAGTTTTGTTTCAACTATCCTCACTCCTTATACGCTGCAACTGTATGGGCATTTATCTAAAATGGCTCTGATTTGGAGAACTAAATCATTTTCAAGAAAATAAAAGGAAATATCCAGCGAGCGTAGAAGGAACAGTAGTAGACGTATTTGCAAAGAACTTCTTAATATTTAATGAATCCAAAAATGTTACATATAGACAAAAATTTAAACCCTCACCCTTCTAAAACAACTGAGCTGAAATTATTTATATTTTCTCTCTAACTAAATCACTTTGGCCAGACAACATCTGACATTTTGTGAGAGGTCAAAGGAGATCCAGTTTGGGCATCTGTGAGCTCTAGTAAAAACATATTGATTTAATCCGAAAAAGCATCTTGTGGATTCACAAATCTTGTGGGAAAAAAAAGTGTTTTTTTTTAAATGATTTTCTAAACATAAGATGTTAGAAAACATCAGTTCCTACCAAACTGGTGTTGGCCACCATAACTTTTAGCACGTTATTGAGCTTTGCACCTGGGATACATGCACATGCTGTTTATTTGGTGAGTTTTTTACCTCCGTATATGGAAGCTAAAACCAGAAGTGGGTGATAAAAAAAAAGTGGTGACATGTTTCTGTTAAACTTTTCCTCTAAGGCCGGAGTCACACACAACGTATAAAAAATCGGTCCATTTTTCACGGACGATAATCGCACAACTGTTCCCTGAACAGTGATCCGTATGTTATCCGCTTGCAATGCAAGGATTCAATTTTCTCACGTCTAAGCATCCGTATGGCATCCGTACGGTGAGATTTTCTCGCCGGCTTGCAAAATGGACATATAATGGATCCATGGCCTCAAATATTTGTGAAAACATATATACAGTCTAATTAGTGTGTTAGTATTGTGTGTGTAAAATTTTGGAGCTGTAGGTGTTAAATTAAAGGATTAATTCATGGAAAAAACTGGCATGGGCTCCCGCGCCATTTTCTCCACCAAAGAGGGCAAACCAGTGACTGAGGGCAGAAATTAATAGCCTAGAGAGGGACCATTGCTTTTGGGCCCCCCGGCTAAAAAAAATCTGCCCCCAGACTACCGCTGATGTCACTTAGGCTGCGCAGACTCCCTGCCTGACCCGCTGTGAACTTACAGCGTGGGAAAATGTTCATAAACTTTCCCACACTAATCAGTTCATCTCCGGTCAGGTGGGGAGGCTGCGCAGGCAACTTTTCCTTCATTCCTCCGTGGTTTACAGCCGTGCCGGTCGCATTAGCGCTGCTCCCGGTTGTAAACTATTTAACCCCTTCAGATGGATTGCAGTGTGGGACTTGACTGTACGGCGGACAGGTATGGGTATATAATTGCTTTTTTATTTTGTCTTTTTTTCCAGGAGAACGATGGCTTTGAATGGGTTGGGAGTTAAATAAAGATGGAAAAAATGTGTGTTTAATTATTTCAGTAAAACTTTTTATTTTTAACGTAGGTTTGTGTTTTTTTTAATCCTTTCAGATATATGGATTAATAATGGAGGGGTGTCTTACTGACAACTCTTCATTATTAACCTGGCTTAATGTCACCTTACAATAGTAAGGTGACATTAACCCCTTATTACCCCATATGCCACCACTACACGGCAGTGGGAAGAGAGGGGGTAAGTGCCAAAAATGGTGCATCTTGCAGATGCACCTTTTCTGGGGTGGCAGGGGGCAGATTTTTATAGCCAGGGGGGGCCAAAAACAATAGTCCCCCTCTAGGCTATTAATTTCTGCCTTCAGTCACTGGCTTGCCCTCTCTGGCGGAGAAAGTTGCACGGGAGCCCACGCCAGTTTTTCTGTGAATTAATCCTTTAATTTAACACCTACAGCTCCAAAATACACACACACACTACTAACATTATTAGTGAGGGACATATATTAATCTGTATGTAAACCATGTCTCATATCCTATCAGGTTCTGTAATGATTTGACAGATGCCAACAATTGAATTTTCACCTATTCTGCTATCTACCTCTGTATGAAATATAAATATATATATATTACAGACCAAAAGTTTGGACACACCTTCTCATTCAAAGATTTTTCTGTATTTTCATGACTATGAAAATTGTAGAATCACACTGAAAGCATCAAAACTATGAAGTAACACATGTGGAATTATACCATACACTTTACAAAAAGTGTGAAACAACTGAAAATATGTCTTATATTCTAGGTTCTTCAAAGTAGCCACCTTTTGCTTTGATTACTGCTTTGCGCGCAGAAAAAGTGAATGGATGGACACTACATGCCTGGTTCCCACCGTGAAGCATGGAGGAGGTGATGTGATGTATGGGGGTGCTTTGCTCGTGACACTGTTGGGGATTTATTCACCAGACCTGAACCCAATCGAGATGGTTTGAGGTGAGCTGGACCGCTCACCACTTCAATTTTGAATAAATCCCCAACAGTGTCACCAGCAAAGCACCCCCACACCATCACACCACCTCCTCCATGCTTCACGGTGGGAACTAGGCATGTAGAGTCCATCCGTTCACCTTTTCTGCGTGCAAAGCAGTAATCAAAGCAAAAGGTGGCTACTTTGAAGAACCTAGAATATAAGACATATTTTCAGTTGTTTCACACTTTTTTGTAAAGTGTAATGTATAATTCCACATGTGTTAATTCATAGTTTTGATGCCTTCAGTGTGATTCTACAATTTTCATAGTCATGAAAATACAGAAAAATCTTTGAATGAGAAGGTGTGTCCAAACTTTTGGTCTGTACTGTATATTTATATATATGTGTCAATGGTGTGTGTGTGTATATACAGTATATATATATATATATATATATATATATATATACTAGCTATGAACCCGTTCTATGCCCGGGTGGCAAGCATTTTTATAAGTATATGGTCTCCCATCCTGGTATGTGCTGCCCCCCTCCTATTTTGGTATGCATGGTACCCCTCATCCCTATCCTAGTATGCATGGTACCCCTCATCCCTATCCTGGTATGTATGGTCCCCTCACCCCCACCCAAATCTGGTATGCATGGCACCCCATTCCTCATCCTAGTATGCATGGTCCCCTCACCCCAAATCTGGTATGCATGGTACCCCCTCATCCCTACCCTGATATGCATGGTCCCCTTACCCCCAATCCTGGTATGCATGGTTCCCTCACCCCCCAATCCTGGTATGCATGGTCCCCTCACCCCCAATCCTAGTATGCATGGTCCCCTCACCACCCAATTCTGGTATGAATAGTCCCTCACCCCCAATTCTGGCATGCATTGTCCCCCCTCATTCCTATCGTAGGATGTATGGTACCCTTCACTCCCCAATCCTGGTATGCATGGTCCCCTCATCCCCAATCCTGGTATACATGGCACCCTTTACCTCCCAGTTCTGGTATTCATGGTCCCCTCACCCCCCAATCCTGGTATGCATTGTACCCCTCTATCCTGGTATGCATGTTACCCCTCATCCCCCAATTCTGGCATGCATGCCTCCCTCACCCCCAATCCTGGTATGCATGGTCCTCTCACTCCGCATCCTGGTATGCATGGTCCCTCACCTCTAATCCTGATATGCATGGTCCCCTCATCCCAATCTGATATGCATGGTCCCCTCATCCCAATCCTGATATGCATGGTCCCCTTACCCCCTATCCTGGTATGCATGGTCCCCTCACCTCCCTATCCTGGTATGCATGGTTCTCTCACCCATCTATCCTGGTATGCATGGTCCCCTCACCCCAATCTTGGAATGCATGGTCCCCTCACCCCAATCCTGGAATGCATGGTCCCCTCACCCCCAATGCTGGTATGCATGGTCCCCCCTCATCCATATCGTAGGATGTATGGTACCCCCTCATTCCCCAATCCTGGTATGCATGGTCCCCTCATCCCCAATCCTGGTATACATGGCACCCCTTACCTCCCAATTCAGGTATGCATGGTCCCTTCACTCCCAATCCTGGTATGCATGGTACCCCTCACCCACATATCCTGGTATGCATGTTACCCCTCATCCCCCATTCCTGGTATGCATGGTTCCCTCACCCCCCAATCCTGGTATGCATGGTCCCCTCACCCCCCAATCCTAGTATGCATGGTCCCCTCACCACCCAATTCTGGTATGAATAGTCCCCTCACCCCAATTCTGGCATGCATTGTCCCCCCTCATTCCTATCGTAGGATGTATGGTACCCTTCACTCCCCAATCCTGGTATGCATGGTCCCCTCATCCCCAATCCTGGTATACATGGCACCCTTTACCTCCCAGTTCTGGTATTCATGGTCCCCTCACCCCCAATCCTGGTATGCATTGTACCCCTCTATCCTGGTATGCATGTTACCCCTCATCCCCCAATTCTGGCATGCATGCCTCCCTCACCCCCAATCCTGGTATGCATGGTCCTCTCACTCCGCATCCTGGTATGCATGGTCCCCTCACCTCTAATCCTGATATGCATGGTCCCCTCATCCCCAATCCTGATATGCATGGTCCCCTTACCCCCTATCCTGGTATGCATGGTCCCCTCACCTCCCTATCCTGGTATGCATGGTTCTCTCACCCATCTATCCTGGTATGCATGGTCCCTCACCCCCAATCTTGGAATGCATGGTCCCCTCACCCCAATCCTGGAATGCATGGTCCCCTCACCCCCAATGCTGGTATGCATGGTCCCCCTCATCCATATCGTAGGATGTATGGTACCCCCTCATTCCCCAATCCTGGTATGCATGGTCCCCTCATCCCCAATCCTGGTATACATGGCACCCCTTACCTCCCAATTCAGGTATGCATGGTCCCTTCACTCCCAATCCTGGTATGCATGGTACCCCTCACCACATATCCTGGTATGCATGTTACCCTCATCCCCCATTCCTGGTATGCATGGCCCCTCACCCCCCAATACTGGTATACATGGTCCTCTCACCCCCATCCTGGTATGCATGGCCCCCTCACCCCCCTATCCTGGTATGCATGGTCTCCTCACCCCTAATCCTGATATGCATGGTCCCCTCACCCCCTAGACTAGTATGCATGGTCCCCTCTCCCCCCTATCCTGGTATGCATTGTTCTCTCACCCCCTATCCTGGTATGCATGGTCCCCTCACCCCCAATCTTGGAATGCATGGTCCCCTCACCCCCCAATCCTGGTATGCATGGTCCCCTCAGCCCCCAATCCTGGTATGCATGGTCACCTCACCCTCCAATTCTGGTATGCATGGTCCCCTCATCCCTATTGTAGGATGTATGGTTCCCCCTCACCCCCAATCCTGATATGCATGGTCCCCTCACCCCCAAATCCTGATATGCATGGTCCCCTCACCCCCAATCCTGATATGCATGGTCCTCTCACCCCAAATCCTGATATTTATGGCCCTCAGCCCCAATCCTGATATGCATGGTCCCCTCACCCCCCAAATCCTGGTATGCATGGTCCTCTCAGCCCCAGTCTTGGAATGCATGGTCCCCTCAACCCCAATCGTGATATGCATGGTCCCTCACCCCCAACCTTGGAATGCATGGTCCCTCACCCCCCAATCCTGATATGCATTGTCCCCTCACCCCCCAATCCTGATATGCATGGTCCTCTCACCATACGCTTACAGCTTATATCATAGATACACACACCTATACTATGTGTATACATGTATTCTATCTATTCTATTTTAACCTGTCAGTGTGATTTTACAGTATAGCGCACTGAATTGCCGGCTTTCCTAAGGATACCGGTGCGTATTTCTCGTAAGTCACACTGATGGTCCGTGTGGTGTGTGTGAGCTTTTCTTGCATCCATAGACTTGCATTGGTGATTTTCGGCCAATAAACGCTGCAAATCGCAGCATGCTGTGATTTGACTCGCACGCATAATACAGCCGAGAAAAAAAAATGGTGATGGGAGCTGCCCCATAGATTAACATTGGTCCGAGTGCTATGCGATTTTATTTTCTCGCATAGCACTCGTCCGTATTTCTCTCTAGTGTGACTCCGGCCTAATTGTTCCACTCCTGGTTTTGGCTTGCAAATACTGAGGTAAAAACCTGACCAAATACTGAACGTGTAAATGTGGCTACTGAAGAGATAATTTTTGCTCAACTAAAGAGCAACTATAGAGCAGCACAGCACATGCTCGACTGCCACCAGTACAAACTCCTTCATAACATGGTCATTCCATAAATATCTCATTGTACATACCTCTTGAGGCGGTGTCCGCACTTTGAGTTTTTGATGAGATTTTAACACTACGTTAAAAATGCAGCATCTTACATTTCCAACAAAGTAGATGGGCAGTGTATAGAATCTATTGCCCACTGTGCTTTTATTTTTTACTCAGACTTGCGATGCGTGTTTCAAATCTGCCACATCTCAATTTCTCTTGCGGTACGCTGAGTTCGGTGTGCAGATTTTTTCCATAGACTTGCATTAAATGTGGAAAATCTGAAGGTAAAAAACACAAATGCGTTTTTAGTGTGTTTCATCAGCGGAAACACACCAAAAATGTATATAGTCCACACATGACTGTATCAATAAAGTTTTTTCAAAGCCAAATGCCAGAAAGTATCAAAAACAAAGCATCTTTATATAAAACATGACATACCAAAAGAGACTGAAAACACAGTGTTAAAAATGCACTCAAAAATGCAATGAAAGGCTATGTTCCCACTATGAACTATTGGTGAGTTTTTGATGCTGCGGTTTTTTTTGCACCATTTCAGCACCTATTTGGTAAATTAGGTTACTTTTTTCATTGCGTTTTTATGTTTTTTTACTTGCATTTTTATCACGTGTATGACGCTGTGTTTTGTCTCTTGTTGATATGACATGTTTTATATAAAGCTGTTTTGTTTTGATAGTTCCTGGTATTTGGCTTTGACTAAACTTTATTGACACGGTCATGTGCGGATTACATACATTTTTCATGTGCTTTCACTGATGGAACAAGCTAAAATTGTGTGTGCGTTTTTTATCTTCGGATTTTCCACATCTAATGCAAGTTTACAGGGAAAATCCGCACATAACACTCAGCGTAATCAAAAGAGAAATTGTCATGTTGCGAATGTACATAATCGATGCAGAAATTCTGCAATATCAAAAACTCACCAGTTATGTAAATTAGATTTTTTAAAAATGTTAAATGTTTTTTTCATTGCATTTTTTAGTTCGTTTTTAGCCCATTTTTGACGCTTTTGTTTTTGTCTATTTTTGGTATGCCATGTTTTAAATAAAGCTGCTATATTTTTATACAATCTGGTATTTGGCTTTGACATAGCTTTGTTGATGCAGTCATATGCGAATTGCATGCATTTTTAGTACGTTTCCGCGACAGAAGCGCCCTAAAAACACATGTGCGGGGTTTTTTTACCTGAGGATTTTCTGCATTTAATGCAAGTCTATGTTGAAAATCTGCACAGAAAAACTGCATACTCGTAAGAGAAATTGAAATGTTGCGGATTTGAAACCTGCACCGCAGGTGAGTTTATGCTGAATGAAAAAAAGCACAGTGGGCCAGAGATTTCTATAAACCCAATTCACTTTTTCCTGGAGCTGTTAGGCCTCTTTCACACATCCGGTGTGCGCCTGACGGCGCCCCCGGCATTTAGCCGCAGCGCCGCATCAGAAAACCGGATGCGCCGCTTGCGTTTTTTTGCCGGATGGTTTCTGATGCCCGGAGACATCAGACGACTCCGGCAAAAAAAAAAAACATTACATGCTGCGTTTTGTCCGGCCGCCGGAATGTACAATTCCGCCGTATCCGGACAAAACCGCATACAACGCACTGACATGCGGCGCCATCCGGCGCTAATGCAAGTCGATGTAAAAAACCCGCATCAGGCATTACATTTCGCCGGATGCGGTTGGAAAAAAAAATGCCGGAGTGCGCCGTCAGGCGCACAACGGATGTGTGAAAGAGGCCTAAGATGATGCATTTTTGAATCAGCAAAAATACGCAGTTTCAAAAATGCACCAAAATCTCATCATGGGAATGTAGCCGTAAAATGTTTTAAAGTTTAGTAGTAATTTTTCAAAGAAATTTCCAAAACCAATTTTTAAGGACCTGCTCACACTTGAAGTGAATTTGAGGGGTGTACATATTAAATTCTAGAACTGTAAGGCTGGGTTTTTTTCTGCAGGCAAAACCTGCTCTCTTGGCAATAAAGAAGCGGCTTGCAAAAAGCAGGTTTCGCTGCGTTTTTGTGCTGCATTTTTATTGCCTCTTGTGCATATTGATAAGATTTATTGGCCCCAAAAAACATGATGCAACTTTCTTCGTTTTTTACAAAAAAACACAGCAAAACCTGATGCCTGCTTTTTTGCTGCATTTTTGCACTTACTCATTTATTTCTGAGAGCGAAAAAACACTACAATGACGCTGAAAAAAGTGACATGCTGCAGTTTTCAAAAACACAGCAGTTTTCCATTTCAGACAGGAAAGAAAAACAATGTGTGTGCATGAGATTTCTGAAATCTCATAGCTTTTGCTGGTACTGTAAAACCCAGCTTAAAATTTAAATTAAAAAAGCACAGCAAAAACGCAACATGTGAACATAGCCTAAGATGCTGCGTTTTTGATACAGTGAAAATACAAAGCATCAAAAACTCACCAAAAACTCATCATAGCCCTACAGTTACAGCAAGGTGGATCGAATTTGTAGAAAAACATATTCAGAACATAAATGAGAAAATTATATGTGTGAAAGGATCTTATTCCTTAGTAAACAAAATATAGTGAATACATTATATATTGCTTTAAGTTTTAAATGTTAATTGTCACACTTTCTGTACAAATCCTACATTTAGCATTTCACTTCAATTAGAGAACTGTAAGTGGCAAAATTCTCACTTGCCTTTAGTCAACCAGCAACGGACGAATTCACAGCAGTGATTCAGTTACATTAACTTTCCAAATTCATGACAATGAACCATTCAATTAATTTAACTTTTCTTCACTGATCTTTTTACTCACATAAGTGACATAAATAACTAGCAAGCGGAAATCCTATTAATTTCCTGTAAGAGTTTTCGAAATCTGCACAGCTTACCCTGGGATAAGACACTAATAAATATCCTGGAGCAGATATTTCCTACCAATGTCCCAGTAATAATCTTTTGTTGTTCTGGATAGCTGAAAAGATCCTACTGGGAACATAAACTGGCTTAATAGGGTATTATTTCACAAGATTTATATGCATATAAGTACATATAGGTGTGTGTTATTATTAACAAAA